>CM052552.1:66668000-66682964 GCA_028533065.1 Trachops cirrhosus
TGGCTGGTGTAGCTTAGTGGATTAAGCGCGGGCCTGTGAACCAAGAGATCATGGTTCGATTCCCAGTCAGGGCACATGCCTGGGTTGCAGGCCAGTTCCCAGCAGGGAATGCACAGGAAGCAACCATACATTGATATTTCTCTCCCTCTCTCCTTCCCTTCCCCTCTGAAGATAAATAAATAAAATCTTAAAAAAAAAAGATAATTAACTTTGATTAAGTCTCCACAATGTGCCGAGTACTTCATGCGAAAGGGGAACTTGTGCCAGAACGAAGACTTCGGGTGGATTCCACTTTGGAAGGAGACGGGCAGACACAGTAAGCCAGAGACCTAAAACCTGAGAAGTCAGAGCCAGTTATCAAAACTGAGGCTCAGAAACATGGGGAACCGGGAAGAAATGCAGCTGTCGCCATGGCGTATCAATCAGGCCCTCGATGTCAGGAAGGCGGTCCTGAGTGAGACCGGCTCCAGAGCCTTAGGAATTCCGCTCTCCTTCATGCCTCAGGTCACAATTTGCACCAAGGGGCTCAAGGGTCCTATCTCCTCACAGAGGAACAGACCTGCATTCTTAGGAGACACCAGCCCAACGACCACACACACAAACAAGGCTCCAAAACTTCCTTGGCTTTCTAACAAACTGAAGAGAATTTAAAAATCCAATGGAATGGCATTAGAATTTCTGTAGACTTGGGGGTCAGGTGCAGGAATGTATCCTGACAATGAGGAAAAGATTAAGGCAATTAGCAATTACTAAAGCCTCAGTTCATTTTAATGACAACTATAACGTAGTTATGAATTTTTGAGTCACTAACCTGAGATTCCCTGAGTTATGAAATCATTCCTCTTAGAAAGTGGATTAGTTCACAAACAGATTTGCCTTCAGGTTAACGGTGACTTAATCGAGCCTTTTCTCTCATGTCAACGTCTAGACCGGCTTGTCAACACTGCTCCCTTCACTAGTCTGAGTGTTATGGGGACCCTTGGAGTCATAGAGTCCAGCCCCATTCCGCCTAGATACTCTGCCATCCCCACCGTGCTGTGCTTTCTTTTTTTTTAAGAAGATTTTATTTATTTTTAGAGAGAGGGGAAGGGAAGGAGAAAGAGAGGGAATGAAACATCAATGTGTGGTTGCCTCTCACACCCCCCTATTGGGGACCTGGCCTGCAACCCAGGCATGTGTCCCGACTGGGAATCGAACCAGTGACCCTTTGGTTTGTAGGCCTGTGCTCATTCCACTGAGCCACACCAGCCAGGGTCCCACAGTGCTGTTCTTGACCATAGGTTCAAGACTGTGCCCCAGTAGGTCTGTACTCCACTCCAAGGGAAAGAGGACACAAATTAATCTTATAGCTGCCTAGCTCCAAGAAATCTGGGAAATGCGCCTTGCTAAAAAATAAACACATTAAAATGAAATGAAATCATTTTTTAAATTACAGAACACAGGTCAACAAACTATAACTCCCAGACCAAGTGCAGCCCGCTGACCTCAATCAGCGTACCTTTTCCACTCAGCCCCCCAAACCCCCTCCCCTCTGGCGACCATCAGTCTGTTTTCCATGCAGATGAGCCTGTTTCACTTCTGTTTGTTCATTTGTTATGTTTGTTATAAGGGCACTTTTGAAGGCCTGGGAAGTTTTTGATTGTTTGTATGTGGAGTTGTCCTGCCAGTCACTGGAAACACTTCAGAGGGAAATGTATTCAGTGCATAATTGCTGTGTAAACTATTTAAGAGAATTTAATTAACCACTGTCAAAAATGGGTCTGATTATTTAAATAAGCATCATCTGTTTGACATGAATTAATTAAATGTTAGGCAAAGAAAATGTAAAGCTGGTTGCCCTCATTTTACTAGACTTAAAAACAAAATAATAAGCTGTATTCACCGAACTTCAAAACACACAAGAAGGGGAAGGTGGTGGGGAGGGCTGGGGTGGTGGGGAGGGGTTGGGGGGAGGCAGAAAACTACTTGAACAGCAATCAAAAACATTTTTTAAACACACAAAAAACTCGTTTTGCAAGTGTAACTTTAATAAACTAAATATGAAGCTAAAAGCAAAGTTACTGTACATAATCCTTTCAATAAGGAGAGGTTTCCCTCCAACCTCAAGGAGCTCACCGGCTGGTTGGCAGATCTACAAGCCGAGTGAAGTCCGAGGCGGGGGAGGACTGGGAACTGGAGCAGGAGGTACAGGAGACCCCCGCCAAGTCTAGAGAAGCTGCCCCTGCTTTGCCCAGGCTCACAGCCCACCTTTTCTTGCCAGAGCTCCTCACAGAGTTTCTTATGAAAGAAAATTCAGCGACAGAGGATCAGTCAACAGCATTACTGACTTGGTGGATTTGATCACGTTCATGTGAACTACAGAACTGCCAGTCACTCCAAGCCTGGCTTATTCCGTGGAACTCTTCTCTCCTAGGTCCCTGGGAGAATGGAAAAATAAATGCCAGAGCAAGAGGCAATCACCCACCGAAATCAAATGCTTTTAATTTTAACAGAAATACCTTTCAGAGAGATATTCTATTTCATTTTGTCACTTTGAAATCAGATCTACGGAATTTCTTTAAATGTCTAGTTTTGACATTTTCAAAGCTTCATATTTCTGAAAGTCTAAAATTGCAGTGTTTGATATTTTAAAATACAGCTTACCATTGAATGTTGTCTCTTTAAATTCGGTGACTGTTAAGGCTGTCACTTTTTCTCATACATCTAAATTCAACTGCAGGTTGTCTGGTTCTATTTCCCCCGTTTTGGATCGAGTGTGTGTGCACGCAGGCGTGTTTGTCAGTGTGTGTGCGAGAGGGCAGAGTTCCAGCAGTGACACGCGAAGACAGCCTGCAGAGTCCCCAGAACTGCAGATTCTGCTCGCCTGCAGCACAGCCAAGCTCTTTGTAAATGTGTGAAGAAGCCACAACCCCTCATCTTTCAGGAAAGATGAGGACATGTTTATCCACCATTTCTGCCTGGCCATACAGGCTTGTGCTCTATCAAGCTACCCTCGGCTGGTTCAAGCCGGGGTCCTGACCTGCATTCTTTCCCTCTCTAACTCAACTAATTTCCCCACTGCTCCAACTGCTAGGAAGATTGGTCGAGCTTTGAACTGCATGTTTAGCAAGAGTGAGGTAAATGGAGGCACACATTTCATGCACCAATACTTGGCTTCCTATCTTTCTTTTTGCTCTGCATTTTTTTGTTCATTTGCTTTTCTCAGTTTACGTTTCGTCCCATTGTTGGTGTGCACGTATTTAGGAAGAGTTTTCGATCTTTAATGAATACAGTGGGGCATCAATACACTGATAGGCTCAAAGTCACAGGTGCAATAATTATTCACAAGGGCACTAACCACAGAGAGAAAATGAAACAATAGTTGCCTCAATGGAACCTATGAGAACATGGTGAGGATTTTCATATATTACAATAGCAACATCTGAAATGGAACAGATTCATCTCACTTCTTTTAAGTCAAATGATTCTTAGAAATGACCAAATGAATATCCCTTTAAACTGAGTTTTCTGTAAATTATGAAAAGTTAGGAGCAATGAAGAAATAGAAGAACTTCATGACTGTCAATGACTGAAAAATACTACAGGTAGGGATTCCCATCCTTTTTTGGAATCAAGGACACAACTGATAATCATTGGAGAGTTAGGAACCCTCTTCCCAGAAAACAGCCAATGTGTGTAAAAAGATAAATTTCTGCAAACACAGTCAAAGGACTCAGAGACCACCCACTCCTACCCACCCACAGCCAGCCCTACACTGAAGCTGTCACACTGCAGCTGGGGTTTGCAAATTGAAATCTAAAGATTTGTGTTAAGTGAGAAAGTGTCAAGAAAGAAAAATGGGGTATATGTAAATAGCTGTGTATATAAATAGGTGTAAGTATAGAATGTAAAGGATTTCAATTTCTCAATATTATGATTTCTTAAATTAATTTTTGGTTCTGCAAAGTTATTACTTCTGTGAATTAAAGTTCATATGTGGTATTGATTTTTGATTTACTCTTTCAAATTTTCAACATGAAAACTGGCAAAAAATTAGTTAATCTCAAAATATATACTTTTAAAAACATTATTACTCCGTAAAATAAAATTTAAACATACATGGGGATGTATGCTTAGTTCTTTTTTAAAAATATTTTATTTACTTATTTTTAGAGAAAGGGGATGGGAGGGAGAAAGAGAGGGAGAGAAACATCAATGTGCAGCTGTCTGTCGCACACCCCCCACTGGGGACCTGGTCTACAACCCAGGCATGTGCCCTGACCCAGAATTGAACCAGCGACCTTTTGGTTCACAGGCTGGTGCTCAACTCACTGACCGACACCACCAGGGCTATACTTAGTTATATGAATTCCCCTATACCACATTACAAATATTAAAGGAAATATATTTTTTTAAAGATTTTTATTTATTTTTAGAGATGGGGAGGGAGGGAGAAAGAGAGAGAGAGAAACATCAATGTGTGGTTGCCTCTTGTGTGGCCCCCACTGGGGACCTGGCCTGCAACCCAGGCATGTGCCCTGACTGGGAATCGAACCTGCAACCCTTTGGTTTGCAGCCCACGCCCAATCCACTGAGCTATGCCAGCCAGGGCTAAAGGAAATATTTTATGGTTGAAAATAATTTTATATGTTGGTTCAAGATACATTAGACAGATTCATACAAGTGCTGAAATAAGATACTTTACCAGCTACACCAATTTAAAAAGTCAAAAGTCAATTAGAGTTCAATCATATTAGATCTTGCCATTCTTAATTTGACAAATAGTTTTTTTATATTATTTTTTAAAATTGAGTCTTCAGTTTCTGGTGAAGATGGCTATTTTTTTTTATTTTAGATTATTCAGTACAGTTTCTATCTTTTAATCCCATTCCAGCCCACCCACCCATGGATGGCTATTTTTTTAAAAGATTATATTTATTTATTTTTAGAGAGAGGAAAAGGGAGGGAGAAGAGAGGGAGGGAAACATCGATATGTGGTTGCCTCTCATGGGTCTCCAACTGGGGACCTGGCCCTCAACCCAGACACGTGCCCTGACTGGGAATCGAACCACTGACCCTTTGGTTCGCAGGCCGGCACTCAATGAGCCACACCAGCCCGGGCTCACAAATAGTTTTTAAATTTAATAATTAAAATCTACAAATTAAACAACTACAGGAAGCCAAATTATTTCAGTTACCTGATACTAAATAGGTCAAAGCACCCTACCAGAATGATTCAAAATCATCATTGTAGTTTCCTGCAGTTATTTCCTAGTTTATCCAAAGAACTCCCAAACAGCGTTTTTTCATAGTTTTACTATTTACATTTTAAATGTAGGTAATAGATACAATAGATAATTTTATTTAATTGGGTAGAGTGGTTTCATTGAGATCATTTGTTTCAACTGTATTCAAAAATTAAACACATTAATTTAATTTACTGCAATCTTTTATCATGATATCGGAGGGAATTATCTGTTGATTTTTATATGATTTAATGAAGAAAATCCAAATCTATGGATTTAACAAATTTTCTATGAAAAATTACTCATAATCAGCTATACAAAAAATTCTATTTCTCATAAAAGAAGAGGAAAAGGATCCCAAAATGAATAACAAAGATATAATTTTGATTTTTCTCTTAAAGGATTTCTATTTGTTTTTTTTCTTTAGAGTTAGCTTCACTCTCCTGAAATTCCTCATCTTTTTTCATTACAGCCATCTTTTTACAAATATTTAAACACCTTCTAGTAATTATTTTACAACCCTTGTCTGCTAATTCCACCATCGGGGTGACGTGTGGATCTTCAGCTATTGACTATTTTCTCTCTCGATTATGGGTTACACTTTCCTGCCTCTTACGTGTCTATTAATTGTAAGTATACACTGGAGATTACTGCTGATAGGTTGTATACGTTCTGGATTCTGTTATTATCCTCCTATGAAAAGTGTCTATAGTTGTTGTAGCAACCAATGATATTACTAGAGGATCACTTTAACTCTGTGGAGGCTTGCTGTTTAGATCTTCTTAGATTGGGTCTATTTTGATTTTGTCTTTATTTCAAGGTTATAGTCCTCATTCCTGGGGCTCCAATGAAAACTTTAAAGTGTTTACCATTTCCTAGCACTTGGCAGGACTGGCGCTCCAGTCTGTTATTTCGGCACCAGGCCAATGGCAAAATCTCTCCTCAGGTCTTCAACTTTCCAGCTACAGCCTTCTGACCGGCATATGCAGTTTAGGTGTTAACCAGAGATTTCTGGATGTAGATTGTGAGGTTCCCCTTTTCCAGAATTCCCTCTCTCTATTTCCAGGGTGTATAGCAGCCCAGAATCGTAACCTCCGACTCTCTCCCACAAAATTAGAATGCCACTCGCTGCTTGGGCTCTGTCCCTATGTGACAGGTGAACTGGGAAACACCAGGAGTACAAAAGCCAGGTAAATGTGGCGCTCACCTAGCACTGTGGTTTCTGATTGCTTTTGTTGTTCTCCAAACAGCTTTCAAACAACTGTTTTAAAAGTTCATAATTCTGAGTTTATAACTGTTATCAGCAAGATGTTTACTCCAGTAATGGTTAGTACAATACAAGGTACAGTGCCAATGCTGTAACAAGAACCTGGGAGATATGTCTTTGATTGATTCATTGATCGATTGTTATTGATTTTTTTTTATTAAAGAGTTACTCCCCTTTTTCTATTCCAGAGCCTTGGTTAAAATATTGGTAAATCTCTATCAATTGCAAAGAGCCTTGAGGCTTAACAATCAGGTTTTATAATACAATGTTAATAAAGAATAGCAAGGCATTTCTATGCCAGAAACAGAAAGTCAGAATTGTTTCTCTGCATATGGCATTATAAGCGTTGGCATTTCTACAAGGTATGTCTCCTGTCGTGTAGATCAAACATCAAAAGAATGGAAACTGCGGGAAACTATTATTTTTTCTAATAAGAAATGACATGTAGCCCTGGCTCGTGTGGCTCAGTGGATTGAGCGATGGCCTGAGAACCAAAGGGTCACCAGTTTGATTCCCAGTCAGGGCACATGCCTGGGTTGCCAGCCAGGTCCCCAGTAGGGGGGTGCGAGAGAGACAACCACACATTGATGTTTCTCTCCCTCTCTTTCTCCCTTCCTTCCCCTCTCTCTAAAAGTAAATAAATAAAATCTTCAAAAAGTTAAAACAAAAAATCAAATGACATGCAACAATAAAGGAAGAAGTAAAACTAATTGAAAAGGGACTATTGTAAGGGTCTGTTTAATGTACAAGGGAACTGCCTCGCCTCCTTTGATAACTTATTAAGACATCATTATAGTAAAACCAAACTCATTATACTATTGTAACAATATTTTTATCAGGCAAAAATTTGAGCTCTGAGCAACAGAAACAGAATGCAGATTATACAAGCTCAAAAAAATTAATTAAACGAAATGCAGTTGTTTATGAAAGCTGTTCATGAAGATCATGTCAAAAAATAATAAATGGAGCCCCTTTAAACGGAGCCAGAGCTGCCTTACCAGAAGAACTGCATCAAATCTCTGAATGTTAAAATAGAGCAATCCCTGGCTGGTGTAGCTCGGTGGACTGAGGGTGGGCCTGCAAACGAAAGGGTCACCAGTTTGATTCCCGGTCAGGGCACATGCCTGGGTTGTGGGCCAGGTCCCCAGTAGGGGGTGCATGAGAGGCAACCACACACTGATGTTTCTCTCTCTGTCTTTATCCTTCCCTGCCCCTGTCTCTAAAAATAAATAAATAAAATCTCTTTTTAAAAAAAAACCAGAGTGAAATAACCTTTGGATTGGGTGTAAAGTAATGCTGTGCCCCAAAGTACTGTTTACAAGGATAACATGAAAGTGGATACAATGACTACGGGACTGATGACGACCAGACTGAAAATCATAAACATCACTTAGAATTAGCATCACTACGTCACGTTGTCTGCACCAATAGAAATGGCTTCCTTCTACTGATGTTACCATTCCCCTTTTCCTTTCTCAGAAATACCCTTTGCCTTTGTCTCCTAATTGCAATACTACTTGAGCTTCTGCCTGAATCAGTGCTTCTAAATAGCTATTGTTTGATCTGAAGTGTTTGTTGCCTCTCACTTTGAAAGACCTTTTTTTTTTTAGGTTAACAGTCATGAGAATCAGGGTTGGAGGCAGTGTCCCCGGAGCCAGCATTCAAAGTCACATCACAAGACACTAAAGATACCACAGCTGCCGTCACAGAGGACTGGAGCCGAAATTCGCACAGTGGGTACCACCAGTGTGGCCTTGAGCTGCCTCTGCTAGAACTGCAGCAACTACAACTTCTGATATCCAGCATACGTTGCCATTAGAATGGATGCTGTGTGGCCCCTGCTTCTCCACACCAGGAGCTGCTAATTCAAGGCCAGGTGATGATGTGTTTATTTGGCCACACGCCCTGCGGCTGGCGAGGAAAGGTAGAAAGATGGGTTTGTGGCATCCTCAGATTCTACCATAGCGTTGGCTCAGCCTCATAGCTTGAGACAGTCCCCACATGCAGGAAGGTAATGTTGGTACTGGGAGGAAATGCTCACGCCCCTAAAAAAAGAGAAGTTCCATATATAATACTATCCTTGAATCATCAAAGAAGACAAACATTTCTTAAGTAGCTACCTAATAATAGGCCCTTTGCTTAGCAGTTTATTCTTTTAAAGATTTTCCTTATTTATTTTTTAGACAGGGTGGAAGGAAGGGAGAAAGAGAGGGAGAGAAACATCAATGTGCAAGAGAAACTTCAATGGGTTGCCTCTCACACACCCCCAACTGGGGACCTGGCCCACAACCCAGGCATGTGCCCTGACTGGGAGTCCAACCAGCGACCCTTTGGTTCACAGGTCGGCACTCAGTCCACCGAACCACACCAGCCAGGGCTGCTTAGCACTTTAAAAGCACATCTGATTTAATTTGATTTGATTCAATCACTGCAATGATCTTTAAGGCAGATATGCTTTCTACTTGCGAGGGTAAATTCTGATGCTCAGAGAGATCACACAGTGATGGGGACCAGATTTAGCACCAGGCTTATCTTGATCCAAAGCCATATGTACCCAAAGAATGCAGAAAGGCATGCTTATTAGAAAGTTACGGACCAAATGTTCCCCATTACATCTGACACATGTTGCTCTAGGGAAGGCCATGGCCTTTCTAGAATGGCCTTATTTACATGCCTAAGTTCCCAGCTTGACTCTAAAGCCCCTTGCAGGTCAAAACAGCATCCTCTTCCCTGAATCTATAATTACCTGGCATGGTGCCTGAGCATACAATAGACGCTCCATCCTTGTTTGTTCAATAAATTGCACAAATCTTGAAAATTCATTTCTGGGATGAAAGGGGTCATGATGACGTAGACAGAATGGCCCTGTGAAGTTGCATAATTTCACAGCTGCCCTGTGGGAAGTTGGAAGGAAACACTACAATACACCATTTTCATACAGGAGGGACGGTACCTTTCAAGACATAAGCTATGGCGACACGAATCATCTTCGAAGAGCTGCCGGCATTCTAAGTCAGCTGTGCGGCAACACCCTGAGAGTGTGCACAGAGAATTAAACTATTTTTCTTACCTCATATAGAGCCGATCGTCTTTTCAAGCTACTCATTTATCCTGAATGCCAATCCCCTTGCCAAAAGCCCTAGCTTAGCAATTTTTCAGATAAAAATAAAAATCCTCTTCACTTGAAGGGAAATCATAGTATATGAATTTCTTATGTATAAAGAAAATCTTAAGTCATCTTTCAAAATTTATTACTGTATATTTTTACACAACGTTGATTCCTTAAGCGGGAGGAGATTTAGGTTAGCTAGAGGAAAGCATTTCATAAGTGGCTAGTTAAAAGCTGGAACAGGTTGGAAAATGCTCCTCTCTGGCAGTGTTTGAACAGTGGACGGATCCTCATTTATCTTGGATGACGCAGGGGACCTGGGTGCGTCGGGAACGGGCCTTGTAGGCTTCCAAAGTGCCTTCCAGCCTGGGTTATCATCACCTTCATCATCAAAAAGCCTTTCTTTAGCATTTAATTAGCTCTGATTTTGTGTCCAAGTTGACCAAAGAGCTCCACAGGGACCTTGTTTTGGCCCTCTAAGAATTTACATACAGCCTTTAGTAACCCACAGAAGTGACTCACTCGGCATCAAGCAAACAAAGAAATACAATGAGCCCAATTCACAAATAGGGCAATGAACAACCTGCGCAAATTCACAATAAGTGCCCTGGGCATGCGGAGCAAGTAAGTGGATGGCAATGAGCAGGGTGGGATTTGGGGAGAAGAGATTTCTATGCCATCAGCTTTTCTCCAGCTGATGTAGAGGAGAAAAGAACATTTAAATGTCAAGGTACACGGTACTTGGCAAAGGGCAGGGGTAAAGAGAAGAGTGATATAGGGAAGGGAGCAGGCCTTCATCAACATGTGATGAGACCCTGAGGTCCTTCAGAGGACTGGGGACAAACTGACAGAGGGGCTGTGTCCAGACAATGAGACAAAGAAGGCTCTGAAAGAGAGGGGATCTCGGAATCAAATGAGCAATGAAAAGGGAAGAGTCACACTGCCAGCACCTCGGTTCTGAATTGGGTGGCCCGGGGGAGAACACTGGCCACGCCTTTCAGCGAGGACGTGGGAGGACAGGGGAGGGGTTAAGGCAGCGGACAAGCAGAAAATGCCAGTGGTGGCAGCACTGGAGATTACCTGAGGTTAGAAAAGGGTCACAGTAATGAAGACCTACTTCACCTTTTTCACTCCAACCACACAGGAACAGGATCTCTCAACTGCGGCACTTTTGAACTTTGGGGGTGGGCAACTGTCTGTGGGGGGAGGGCCGCCCTGTGCACTGGAGGATGTTTAGCGGCCTCCCTGACCTCATCCCACTTGATGCCTGTGGCATCCCCACCACTCCAATTCTGAAGACGAAAAATGTCTCCAGACATTGAGTAATGTTTCCTGGAGAGATGGCTGGGGGAGGGAAATCTGCCCCGTTAAAAAACCAGCCCCAGAAAATTGAAAGTAATTGAGCCCAAATGATCTGCCTCTCATTTATGTATCTGTGTAAAAACAAAAGAAATCAACAAAACCAAATGCCATTGCATGTACAAAGAGAAAGCCAAACTGGATTAAAATCCTCAGTCCAAAGATTTGCACCTAAAATTTCGTTGTATTTCTGAGGACCCATGAGAAAACACTGTTGGAAGTGAGTCCCTGTTTCAACTAAGAGTCAAATAAATGGATTCACTTCTTTGAATTAAACCTCTGATCATAGTACTGAGGAAAAATATTTTAAGGTATTATTTGTCCTTCATACCTTGGTGTAAGTGAAAATAGATCATCAGAATCTTTCAGGGAAGCAAGTACTTTTTGTTCTTGTTTGATAGGAAAGTAATTAGGATGAGTAAGAAGGACCTCATCTCTAGTACTTTGTTCTGCTCTTGCCCTTCATCACTAGGTCCAGTGCCACTGGGGCTGAAAGCCTAAAAACTACATTTCCCACAATCCTTTAGCAGCAAGGCTTTTAGTTATGTTCTGCCAATGAAAGTCATTCACAGAGACCTGCTAGGGGTAGAGAGAGAAGACTTAATTCACTGGCAGGAACAGGAGTCAGATGTGGGCATCAACAGATGATACATGCAGATTTTGTTGGGATTTTCCAAGCAGCTTCCTGGTAGTTACCCTATTAAGTGCCGAAGGCTGGCTAAGATATTGGGTAGTGGTTTCTAGCCTTCCCTGTACTTCCTAAGTTTTTGATACTAGCAAGGTTTCCTTAACCTTCACTACTTAATTCATCTAACAGTGTGAGAGCGGATAATTGTCCAGATTCAATCACTTCCTGCTTACTACACCTAGAGTGGTTTCTGCTTACCTTACTCAACCTTGACTAATACATGGATAAAGCCTTGGGATAAGGGCATAGAATACCAGGAGAGTGAGACACTAAACAAGGCACTAAAATACTTCATCATTATGAAGTAAGGGACATTGCATTGCTTTCCTAGTGTTGCCGTAACAAATAACCAAAAATTGGGTGGCTTAGAACAACAGAAATTTATTCTCTCACAGTGTGGATGCTGGAAGTCTGAAATCAAGATGGCAGGCGGGCACTGCTTCCCCTGAAGGCTCTGGGAAAGACTCCTAGGTTAATCATCCTCACTTGCTTCCTCCAGTCTTCCGGTGGTTGCTGGCAATCCTTGACACTCCCTAGCTTCTACTTGTATTACTTCAATCTCTGTTTCCATTGTTACTTGGCATTCCTCCCCCTGCGGCTATGTCTTCACACGTCCTTCTTACCGGAGTCATATTGGACTAGAGCCCACATAGTTTAGTATGATTTCGTGTGCAAAGACCTTATTTCCAAATATGGCCACATTCACAGGAACCAGGATCTGAAATCTAGGGGGACACTATTGGTATCTAAGACCAAATTTGCCTCTTGCTTCCTTTTTCCCAAAGCCAGTCCTCCCTAATTGCTTGTATGCTGAGCATCAAGGGAAATTTGCCCAGCATTGTAGGAGACAGAGTATTCTTAGAACTAAATCTCCAAGTTAAATGTGAACGCTGCTCCCTCCCACCTAACCCACGTTTCTTATAGGTGCAACTGTTCCTTCTGAGGTCAGGATATTACATAGCCACAAACAGCTCTACTCCAGAAAGGTGATCCATAGGTTGATATAAATAACCATTGTTCATTCATTCGGCAGAAACATTTTGACAGCAACACGCATATAGCTCTGAGCTAAACCAAAGAAGAGCAAGAGACGATTGTTTAATTATTGATGTGATCTTAATCGTGGGAAATGGGAAATGAATATAACAGTCTCAGGGCACTAAAAATGTTACATGTGCACTGTCAATAAGATACGTACTGTATTGTATCTGCGGGCCAACTTCTCTGCAAATCTCTCATCAGGATGAGGATTATAAGAAAAACTTGGCACTAAAAAGGAGCTGCAGTTTGGCAAGCTGTAAGGAAATGAGGATCATAGCCAGAAACACCATGGCATGAGAAGGGTGCAGGGGAGAAAAAACACTCAGAACAGAGTAAGACAACAGATCTCAAGGCAATAATCAATACGTAGGCAAATACTTATGGAATAATGTAAGCCATCAGCATGTTTATTATCTCTTTACGACTGTAAAATTGAGGAAGGATAAAGCTCTTATTTAACTTTCAAATCAGTTCTATAAATAAGCACATTAATCGGGGGGTGTAAATTTGGAAACATCTATTCGTTAATAACTGTCATCACAGAGAGTAATGGGAAGCATCTTCCCTTCTGATGCAGCACGCAGTCTACTGTCCCTCTCCCTCTCCCACCCGTTTCTCCTGACTCAACTCAAAAAGGCACAGAAAACATTAGCAACTTCTTGGCACCTCATTTATTAAGGGTTACAGCTAAAAGCACCGCTGACATGCCAAAGCACCTTGGCTTCATCATCATCTCTTGTAAGTGGGATATTTTAGGCCTGAACACAAAACAATCAATTGAAGGACCAACCAGAAATAGCCACTTCACAAGGGGACTGCCAACCACCCTGCACATTCTCTGGCTCCCACTCATGCCCTATTATCTTCATCCCAGTATCCTTCAGGCAGCTGATAGGTAGCAGGGCCACTACTTTCATTGTTGTTGTTGAAGGATTTACTAAAAATATGTAAAGAGGATGGGTAATAGACTTCCGGCCAAGATGGAAGTGTAGGTGGATACACTTTGCCTCTTTCCACAACCAAAAGAAGGACAACAACAAATTTAAAAACAAAAAATAACCAGAACTGCCAGAAAATTCAACTGTATGGAAGTTTAACAACCAAGGAGTTAAAGAAGAAACATTCCCTCAGACTGGTAGGAGGCACGGAGATGGGCAGCTGGGGCAGAGAGGACGCACAGCAAGGTGGCGGCTGGAGGGCTGGGCAGTCCCACATCTGTGTGCGGATAAACTGAGAGGAATAAATGGAGAGTGAGACAGACCACGAAACCCTGGGTTCCAGCATGGGAAAAGAAAACCTCAAAACCTCTGGCTGTAAAGACCTGTTGGGGTGGCGGTAGCAGGAGAAACTCCCGGCCTCATAGGAGAGATCGTTGGAGAGACCCACGGGGTCCTAGAAACTACACAAGCCCACCCACCCAGGAATCAGCACCAGGAGGGCCCAATTTGCTTGTGGGTACCGGGGGAAGTGACTGAAAGCCAGCTGAGAGCTGAGCAAGTGGCACTGTTCCCTCTCTGAGCTGTCCCCCATATACAGCGCCACAACGCAGCGACTTGGGTTGACCCACCCTGGCGAATACCTAAGGCTCCGCCCTTTACAATGTAACAGCTCTACTGAGACAAAGAAATATGGCCCAGATGAAAGAACAGATCAAAACTCAAAAAATAGAAGTAAGCAATGAAGAGATAGCCAATATATCAGATGCAGAGTTCAGAACACTGGTATTCACGATAGTCCAGAAATGGTTGAGTAAGTCGCAAAATAGAGGAAAAGTGAAGGCTATGCAAAGTGAAATAAAGAAAAATATACAGCCCAGGCTGATGTGGCTCAGTGGTTGAGTGCTGGCCTGAGAATCAAAGGGTTGACGGTTTGATTCTCAGTCAGGGCACATGCCTGGGTTGGGGCCAGGTCCCCAGTTGGGGGCATGTGAGAGGCAATCACACACTGATGTTTCTCTCCCTCTCTTTCTCCCTCCCTTCCCCTCTCTAAAAAATACATAAACTCTTTATATATATATAAACTCTTTATATATATATATATATATATATATATATATATATATGTATATATATAACCAACAGTGAAGGAAAGGAAACTGGGTCTCAGATCAATGATTTGGAGCAGGAGGAAGAAATAAACATTTGACCAGAACTGAATGAAGAAACAAGAATTCAAAAAAATGAGGAGAGGCTTAGGAACCTCCGGGACAACTTTTAAACGTTCCAACATACAAATCATAGGGATGCCAGATGGAGAAGAAGAAGAACAAGAAATT
>CM052552.1:66683464-66739280 GCA_028533065.1 Trachops cirrhosus
AAAACAAGAAGAAACTAAGCAAACAACTAGAACAGGAACAGACACACAGAAATGAAGATCACATGGAGGGTTGGCAACAAGGAAGTGGGAGGAGGGGGGGGGAAGTATGAAGAATAAGTAGCATAGATGGTAGATAGAAAATAGACAGGGGGAGGGCAAGAATAGAAGGGGAAATGTAGAAGCTAAAGAACTTATGACACATGGACATGAACTAAAGGGGGGGAGTGGGAGAGGGTGTTCAGGGAGGAGGGGAACGAAGGGGGGGATAGTAGGACAAATGTAATAGCATTATCAATAAAATATGTTTAAAAAAAAAAAAGAAATGTAAGTGTGTGGTTGCCTCTCATGTGCCCCCTACTGGGGACCAGGCCTGCAACCCAGGCTTGTTCCCTGACTGGGAAACGAACCAGCGACCCTTTGGTTTGCAGGCCGGCACTCAATCCACTGGGCCACACCAGCCAGGGTGAAAAACGAGTTTCTTACTGGGGGTTTTGGGTTTTAAAAAATCAAAGAACTACTCTAGGGAATCATCAAATATCAGATGTGTTTAACATGTAAGCATGTACACCTACCCATTCATGGGAATATTTAATAATATTTCACATCTATTCCCATGGTTTTACTTAATATGATTGTGGCCATAGATATTAAAAAATGTACAGCAGACATTTTTATTATAAATTATCACAGCATATTCGACCAATGAAAAAATGGTCAGAAATAAGAACTGCACACTTGTAAACTTCTTTTCTGTGACAACCAAAGTGCTAATAAATTAATTGGTCTTATCATAAACACAAAGAAAATCAATGTTAAGTTACTTGATTGTTTGTAATTATTTTTTACCACTTACTTTCAATCACGTGATTAATAGGTTCTTGTTAGAAATCATTTGCTCATTACAGATCAGCATGAGAGAAAAGACCTTCTCAGTGTACATAAACTCCCATTGTGCTGCATGTGGAGCGTGAGGAAGCACATTTCCCACGCGTGAAAACCTGGCCGGATGAGCTGCTCCCCGTCAGGGCAACCACTACCACCAGCTGATGAATCAGTCCCTAATTATCAGGTAGCCATGTAACCATCTTTTTCTGGAGATCAAATTAGCAAATCCTCTCTGCTCTCCAGAGCAGGCCCTCTTGGTTTCCTAACCAACAGTTATTTCCTGTCCTTCTTTCCTCCCAGTACCAAGTTAGCAGAGAGATCCGATGGGCTGGGGTGAGAAAGGGGCAGCAGGAGCCGAGGCCCTCTCCCACACTAGGAACTGAGTCCGAATTAATAATATAAGCCATAGTTTGCCACTGTGGGCATACCACTGTTATTTTGAGTGGGACAAGTTTTCATTATGCAGAACAATTTTGCTCACATTAGGATGCTTCATATCTCTATATGTCTTCCCACTATATGCCCCTAGGACTCCTGCCCCCACCATTATAAACGACTAGAACATTAAGGGGCATATTGCCCAGCACCTGCCCCAGGGTTGAGAACCACTGGTCCCCCAAACCTGGAATCGGCAAACTTTTTCTATCAAGGGCCAGACAGTAAGCATTTGAAGCTTTGTGGGGCCATCTGATCTCTGCTGCAACTACTCATCTCAGTGGTTATGGTGGTTACGATGCAACAGCAGCCATAAGTCATATGTAAATGACTGGGCATGGCTTTGTTCTCATAAAACTTGATTTACAAAAATGGGTGGTGGGCTATACTTGATCATTGGCCTATATCTGCAAGTCAAAACCTGGCATGACTCCCCTCACCAGGTAGATTTAAGAAAGACGTGAGACAGCAGGAGAATTCTGGACAATGTAAGGTCAAGGGACTCTGCTATGAGGTTTCTGGAAAAGTTGTCCACACTCCCAAAAGGAGAGACGGAGAAGGAAGATATCCTGCTCCCCTCTCCTCATCTTTGGTCTTTGTTTTCGTAAAGACAGGACAGCTGGAGCTACTGCAGTCACTTCCTGTCCACAAGGGGTGGGGTCTACGTGCTGAGGGCACATGAAAAACACGACAAAACCCAGAACTCCTCAATCCAGTTAACTTTACCTCGAGTGGCCCTACCTCTGTATTTCTTAGGTAAGAGAATAACTTGCCCTCCTCTTTAAGCTGTTTGTTGTTGTGCTTTCTAGTTATTGCTGCTGACAGTATCCTATAAAACACATTTTCATTTTGATCACAATGCTAAGGGTTATATATTTCAGCCAGAATATGAGTATGGTGTTAAGATAGGCACTTGATAGCCACTGCCAAATTTCAAGTGTTTGTTCTCCAAACAACGGCCTTGCTGCTGTTCTCTAAGTACAGCCTTCAATAACACTACAGAAAATATTGAAGAAGAACAGCATGTTCATTGCTTTCTCAACTGCTTTTCCCTTCTTCCTCCATGCTATTAGAACCTGGATTCTGAGTGTCAGGATCTCTGGGACGGTGAGTCAGAACTGCACATCTCCTTGCCCTTTGCTAGCTGTGACCACGTGACCCATGCTAGTCAAGGAGACTCTAAGGGAAGATTCTCAGCTTCTGCAAGATGTTCCTCCATGATTAAAAAAAAAAAAAGAGTCACCCAGGAAAAATGCCCACAGTGCTCTGCCAACCCATTTTCTGCCTCTGAATCCAATCATGTGATGATGTGATGCCTACAGCTGTGGGGCTGTGGCAACCAGTTTACACCCACAAGGTAACGAGCAACAAGCTGGTGGAGGAGAAAGAAGGAAAAAGTCTGAGTCAGTGAAGCCTCATCAGGAAGAACCTACCTCTAGGACTGCATTGATCAATCTGTTGTTAGCCAAGTACTCCTTTACCTGCGGCAAACATATGCTGATACACTCATAATCAGAGAGCATAATAAAGGATGACATTTTAGCCCTGGCTGGCGTAGCTCAGTGGATTGAGCGCGGGCTGCGAACCAAAGCATCGCAGGTTCGATTCCCAGTCAGGGCACATGCCTGGGTTGCAGGCCAGGTCCCCAGTGGGGACCACATGAGAGGCAACCACACATTGATGTTTCTCCCTCCTTCTCCCATCTTCCCCTCTCTAAAAATAAATTAAAAAAATGTTTAAAAAAATATATATCTAACATTTATATAAAAAAAAAAAGGATGACATTTTAACCCTAAGCATACAAGCTATTTAGGTTACACATAAACTAATCTAAGGTGTATAGGTGTCCCTAAATAAACTGTCCCTTCCGTAGTGGAGTTTTGATATCCTCTTCCTAGGAATTAGACATAATAGACGATAACCTTGGAGGAGGAGCTCGAGGAGCCACGGCCTGTGCTGTGCCTTCCACACTGTCGAGCAAGCCTATTTTCCCAGTATGGTTTCGACACTTCCCTTCAAAGCATCCACCGCCCAGCCAAGCAGCAAGTGCACAAAGGGGAAACAGGTTATCGGCCTTTCGCTCTGCGTGCTTTACTCCATAGCAAGGAGGGGTTATTACATCTTCTTTATAGGCAAGAAAGCAAGCACGGCAGGAGAATATAAACATTTACAACCTAATTCCTATTCATGTTGTTTAAAATCTATTTGAGAAGAGAAAGAATTGTTCACAGTAGGCACATTCAGAGGAAAGAGAATCCTCTCTGAGTGCAAAGTGTCCATTTATGCGGAATTTCAAAAAGCCAGAAAGCTAAAAATATTTATATATCTGTATCCACACATTCATTTGAAGAACCACTTGATGACGTTTGATGACATAGCACAGGAGTTAGCAAACTTTCTGGGGGCAGACATTTTAGCCTTTGTGGGTCACCTGGTCTCTGTGGCAACCACTCAACTCTCCCATTGTATAGAGAAAGCTGTAGACAATACAGGATGGGTGTATCCATGCCAATAAAACTTTATTTATGGACACTTACATTTGAATTTCATACGATTTTCATGTGTCATGAAATATTATTCTTTGATTTTGAGGAATTATATAAAAATGGAAAAAACAGCCCTGGCTGGTGTGGCTCAGTGGATTAAGCACCAGCCTGTGAACCAAAAGGTTGCCAGTTCGATTCCCAGTCAGGGTACATGCCTGGGTTGCGGGCCACATTCCCAGGTGGGGGCATGTGAGAGGCAACCAATCACTGTATCTCTCACACACTGATATTTGTCTCCCGCTCTTTCTCTGTCCCTTCACCTCTTTCTAAAAGTAAATAAATAAAATATTGAAAAAAATGGAAAACATTTTTAGTTGTATAGAAACCCAGGCAACAGGTTGGAATTGGTCCACAGGCTGCAGTTTGTCAACCCCTGATCCCTGGCCTAGGACACAGGAAAAACTTTGAAGTGATTTCTAGGGAAGCAATAAAACTCGGAATTATGCCCAGCATAGTTTTATGTATGTATCTTCTTGTGTTCAGATGATGTTTTAAAAAATGTTAACATATACCTATAAGACCTAGACTACGTAATTAAATACATCACTCCAGTCTGGATAAATGGAAGCTTGAGTCACACGGGACCACATCGGCACTAAAGCGAGACAAACGAAAGGATTAACCAGTAGAGAAGGATTAGACACTTTATTGCCTCCTATGTGCGTTTCACCGGCTTAGTTAAATAGCACTCTATTCTTCAGCCTGTGGACACGAGCCCAACAGCAAAGCCAAATTAGGAACTGATGGCATCAGAATCAAATTACAGTCCGAAAGGAAACATCCATCAATATACCCCCAGAATGTGGTTCTCAAAAGAACACAGAATCGTTCCCTTTAATGAATGGAAAACTATCAAAGGATAAGAGTTTGAAGATTGTTGCAAAAAATTGATAAAATTTAACTTTAAATAACTCATATGCATTCCTTTTTGAGGGTGGCACAAAAAGAAAATGATTTTTTTCTGTTTATATTCCTATTAGAGAAAGCCTGATCTAGATATAAAAACTGAAGGAATTTTGCTTCAGAGTACCCAGTTCTATATAAAAAGTAAGAGATCATTTTTATAATAATATGCTCTCCCAGCTTTATCTTAATTTGCTAATAAAAATTACCATTAAAATTTTATAGATCTGAAATTTCTATTATACTTTTTGATACTATCCTTAATATATTAACTATCTCTTGTGTTTCATTTTAATTTTTAAAATTTGACTTTTTAATTAAATTGTGCATTCAATATAATTTTGTATCTGTTTTAGGTGCACAGCATAGCGATTAGACAATCATACACTTTCCACAGTGTCCCCCTGATGTTTCCAGTGCCCACCTGGCGCCTTACACAGTCACTGAAATATTATTGACTGTGTTCCCCGGGCTGCACTTCACATCCCCGTGACTGTTCTGTAACTCCCAGTCTGTACTTCTCAGTCCCTTCGCCTCTTAGTCTGTTCTCTGTCTCTATAAATCCGTCTCTATTTTGTTTGTTTGCTTTGTCATGTAGATTCATTCATTTTAAATAGAGAAAACTGAGAAATTATAGAACTATCTAAGTAAGCAATTTATATTTTCACCCAGGGCAGACATTTTCAACATCCTATCACATTTTTAGGGAATCAGATTACCAAATTTTAATTCTTTTGTGTAAGTAAACTTTCTTCTTTCCCTACCTCCCCCGAGTCTAATAACACTTTTATTAGTTTCTTACATATCTCTTCAGTATCTTTAATGCAATGTAAGCATGGTTACTGTTGTGTAGTTTATTATTTTCGTTTAATAAATGAATCCTGGAGATTGTTCTGTATCACTGCATAGTGTCCCCCTGTTCTTTATATTTTTACAGATGCATACTGTTTCATGTTCTTTTCATTCAAATTTTCATCGATGCACTCTTTAAGATTGGCTTGTTATATGGTAAAATGATGAAAGTTTAGAAATAGAATTACATTTAGAGGGAACATCACATAATTTTCCCATAATAGAAATGTGGTTTGACTTGATAAAAATGCACCTGAAGTTTCCACCACCCTCACTCAAGCTTTCCCATTACCAGCTGCTGTGTGTCTTGTCCTGAGATTAACTTCTGTGAAAAATGCCGCTTGTCAACTGTAATACCTTTGAGGAACTAGAATGCCCACAATTTTGCCAGAAAATTTGAATACCATTTTAACAGAATCTCAAACTACCTTCTGGCTTCTGAGTTTGGAACTACTCAGTATGCTATTATTAATGTCATTTAAAAATATGCCCATGAAGCCAAAAGACTTCCTTTGTACAGATAATTCATCACGTTATCATTCAATGCAAAACAATGGAAATGATCTAAATGTTAATTAAGAAGGAAGTCATTCAGTAATCTGTGGCATATGTACTTGTTTATTTTAAATTTATAAAGATTTTTAAAAAGATTTCACTTATTTCTTTTTAGAGAGGGCAAGGGAGGGAGAAAGAAAGGGAAACATTAATGTGTGGTTGCCTCTTGAGTGCCCCCTAGTGGGGACCTAGCCTGCAACCCAGGCATGTGTTCTAGTCTGGGAATTGAACTGGCAACCCTTTGGTTTAGTCTGGCACTCAATCCACTGAGCCATGCCAGCCAGGGTTATATTTATAAAGATTTTTTAATGACCGGGCAGTGGTTTGGACATCGCCCTGCAAACAGAAGCGTCGCTGGTTCGACTCCTGGTCAGGGCACATGCCCGGGTTGCGGGCCAGGTCCCTGGGTTGGGGGAGTGCGAGAGGCAACTGATTAATGTTTCTCTCACACATTACTGTTTTGCTCCCTTTCTTTCTCACTTCCCTTCTCTCTAAAAAGAAATAAATAAAATCTTTTTTTAAAAAAGGAACTTAATATTTTTTAAGATTTTATTTATTTAATATTAGAGAGAGAGGAAGGGAGGGAGAAAGGGAGAGAAACATCAGTGTGCAAGAGAACATTGATCAGTTGCCTCTCGCACACTCCCCACTAGGAACTCAGCCCACAGCCCAGGCTTGTGCCCTGACTGGGAATTGAACCGGAGGCCCTTTGGTTCACAGGCCAGCACTCAATCCACTGAGCCACACCAGCCAAGGCTCATGTTAGTTTTTAAACAAATTTTTCACGGAGCCATTTCTTCAAGTTTGGTCGTTCAGTGTGCTATTTTAGAAGAGCAGTATAAAAACTAACTGTACCTCAGGTGTGTGCTCTTTAGCAAGACAATACCTTTCATTTAGTACAGTGAGTATTCCACTTTCTAGTTATGTATTTCCTTTTCCCAGTACACTGCATGTCAGTTACCGTGATCATGGGTTCTTTTTGTTGTTGTTAAGATTTTTGTTAAGACAGCGTACACAGCTACACTGAATGTCCTAGCCTCACTCGCAGTGAGATGTGTCCAGGGTTCTGGTTACTGGAGCGTGGGTAGAATGATGTACTTCAATCTCAGGCAGGGCCCTTCCTCTTCGCTCGTCTGTCCGCTGGAGGTGATAGGCAGCAGAGCCTCGCATCTCACGTGGAAGATGAGGGCCCTCCTCTTCCAGGGTCTCAACAAAGCTCCCTCCCTCGCTCATCAGGAACTCCTGTTCCGGGCTCGAATTGACCGAGAGGTAAGCCACTACAGATGAAGGGGTTAATCTGCTAAAGCAGTGATCTTATCTTAATTAACAAAAGATGGTAGTTGAGCCAATTAACCCGGTACTGAGGAGTTAGAGGAGGCTACCCGGAACAGGCTTAGATTACATGCTGAAATGTGAAAGACAAACAGTATTTTTCTAGGTAAGAAAGGGGCAAGGTAAACGTTGCTGCAGGCTCCATGAAGAGTGTAGGTAGGAAGTCTCAGGGCTGTGACACCATTTAGGGATTCCAGCAGGTTCAACATAGTTCCATGTGTGCGTGTGTGCGTGTGCACAGCTGTGTACGCATATGTGATTGGGGGTTGAATAGGAGGTTAAGGCTGGGAAGCAGATCTAACAAGCATGCACAAATAAGATACCCAATGGACTCAGGGGCCAACCGCAAGAAGGTGGAGCTAAAGAATGTAGATTTTTCAGGTTGAACACGTTGTGAAGTACACGATCGTCTAACCACTATGCTGCACATCTGAGACTAACACAAAATAATATTGAATGTAAACTGCAATTGAAAAATCAAATTAAAAATAAAAAAGGGAACAAAGAATGAAGATGTTTTCCCTATGGGCATGAAGGAGTAAAGAGATAAAGAAGATAGAGAGGATCAAATCTGCAATTCAGTAAAGCTTCTAAATGAACCTCCAAGTGGTCTAGTAAGTGCTAACGGGAAAGACCCCACCAGGGGACCCCAACCGCATCTGCCCTCCCCCCCAGCAAAGCAGGCGGGCACCCAGGGCACAGCTCTAGTGGCCTAGGGAATTTGAGTCGTGGTAGTGGGCAGAGAGTTCTAGAAGAACAGTAAGATCCCTCTGCCAAGGAAAGAGTAAGTTTTTAGCCCTTGCACGCCATGTGGTTGGTCTCAGTGACAACTACAGTATTCAACTCTGCCAAAAGTGGCCACAGGCAATATGTAAACAAACAAGCATGACTGTGTTCCAATAAAGCTTTATTTACAAAAACTAGTAGTGGAGCTAGTATAAAATAAGTGCATTTTTAAAAAAGTAATATCAGCCCTGGCTGGTGTAGCTTAGTGGATTAATCACGGGCCTGTGGACCAAAGGGCTGCCGGTTCGATTCCCAGTCAGGGCACATGTCTGCATTGCAGGCCAGGTCCCCAGTTGGGGGCAGGTGAGGGGCAACCACACATAGATGTTTCTCTCCCTCTGTTTCTCCTCCCCTTCCCATCTCTCTAAAAAACAATAAAATCTTTAAGGAAAACAGTAAAAGAGGGTAGAGGGGTAGAGGGCTCTAATCTGTGCCCGAGGCCGTGGCAAAAACGAATCCCAGACTTCAGCCACTGTGTACCTGACACTGCTAATTGCCCCTGACACAGGATCAAGGCTGGTGACTTGGACTGTGAACTTCCTAAGAGACAAGCCCCCTACATTCCAATTAGAGGGGCCGCTGTAAAATCGCCATGGTTAGATGTCTGACCCAATGCAGAACAGCCTCAAATTAGCCAGATGGCTTCATGCTCCCCAGTTAAATAATCACACCACTTAAATACATAAATACCCTCCTTTCCCCATTCATTGGGCAAGTTTAACACTAATTTTACACATATTGGTCTACTGTTTTCTTTAAAGCTCATCTTTGTCAGATAATTATCATGTTCTTATCTTCAAATTAAGCAAATCTCACAGAATTTATGAACTATATGAAAAACAACCAAGATAAAAATTAAAACCCTGTAGTAAATTATAATTGTAGGGAAATTGCTTTTCCTTTCCAAACTAGAGAAACACTTCTTTCATAAAAATGCTAGTATTTTCCTATCATTCATAATGGACTTCCTAAAATAAAAATGCACTGACATCTATAAAAACCCATTAGAGCATAATCATCACTTTGCTTGTTGAGCTTACAGCAGTAAAACACAGATTTCTTAGAAGTCGAAGTTGATTACTTTTAACCATCAATTACAGAAAAAACATGCTTCAAATGTCAAAACAGAAATAAAAGTTTATTCTCTGAGACCTAGTCCAACAGCCACCCATTCGTTTTTAACCTGTACAGTCCCTTCCATTCCTGAGTTACTGATCAAGATGATTGATCAGATAAACAAATAATGATCATTCATCCGCAAGAAGCATTAGAATGGGTTGTTTATGACTTTACTCACTAATTGTTTAGTATAGAGCATTTATTGTACGCCAAATGCTGTAAACCATACTTGAAAATATATTTCTAAAAGAAGAGTTCAGGCAGGAAACCCTTCTCTTTTCTTTGCCAGGAAAAAATGGGAATGTTAACTTTGTTATCTAAAACGAAGGCTTAGATTTCTTCAAGATAATTTTCACCGCTTAAGTACATAGTCAGCTAACTTGCTCAGAAGCAAGGTCGCATTCCTTTGCTATGTTTTTGCTATGAAAACCACAGGTAATATATGGGTTTTCATTACAATGCTCTCAATCATATGAAAGTTGGGTTAAACTAAACTGCAAATTAATACAGCCTCCCTTCGGGCCTCTGCCCACAGCTGAATCCACTTATCTGGTTTTCTTTCCATTTGGAAAACAATTAATGAAGGTCATCGGCCATTAGGACCAGAAGGCTCAAGTGTACTGTAAGGAAATACCAGGCATTCTCCTGTGGACTTATCAGTTCTCCAGCACGCGTTGGTTGAGGCTGTACAAGTATTACTGCCAATTCTTTTTCCATCCATATTAAACTGGGAGTTTAAAGGCTTATGGGAGGCGAGCATCACTCTAACAAGTGACTCTTTAGCCCAAGGAAAGCAGACCAACTTACGGATCAAATAATAAGCATGCAAAATTGCTCCCAGTGCAACAAATACAGGAGGGTGATTACGTTCACTTCTAATGATCAGTGTCCCAAAGTTGAATACATAGATTGAGACTGGAAGTGTAAATAAAGATAAGATCTACATGAACTGTGAATGTACGCCGGTGGATTCGTGTCCTTAACAGGCTAAGTTTGACATATGTTGACCAAGTTTCTCTCCTTCATTCAACTCTACCCAGACTCCTCTGAGCCCTTCCTTGGCCCATAGAGACCTGATCGATCACTTCGTTTCTAACAGCTCAAGGCCACACCCCTAGGATGACTCTAGCCCCTTAACGTGCCTGCCTGAGAAAATTCAAGGCTGCCAAAAGAATGAACTGTTTGTTCCAGGCAACACCTGAAGATAGGGCCCTTGCCTCCCAGCTTCTGGGGAGGGGAGGAGCCTGACCTGGGTAAGCGCCAGTTAGCAAACCCAGATGGGTTTCCCGGGCACCAAATGCCCCCCTCTCACTTTTAATATTTAGGCACTACCCTGCCTCTCCTGCATCACCAGCTCACCCCGCTCCCTATTTTCTCATTTGCCCTGTAAAATGCCTAATCACCTGCGTACAGACAGAAGTTGTTTTTGTTTCGCACTGGCCTCTTTTCCCTATCGCAGTAGGATATTACTCACTTAAACCACCCCTACCACTTTAACTAATGTCTGCCTTTGCTGATCTTTGACAGTGTGTATTTCATTAGACTTGTGCCCACACACATGTGCTGATTACGTAAAGAAGGGAAAATAGGAAAAGGCACTGTTTAACCCACGGGTCAGTAAACCGTCTCTGTAAAGGCCAGACAGTACGGACATAAATAAAGGCCATCAACGAGGTCTCTGTAGCATCTACTCGACTTCGCTCTGATGGACTGAATGTAGCCACAGACAACACTCACCTTGCATGAGCATAGCGATGTTCTAGTAAAACTTTACTTATGGACACTGACCTTTGCATTCCACATTATTCTTCTTTTAATTGTTTGAACCATTTAAACATCTACAAAAAAATATTTAAACCATTCTTAGCTCACAGGCTATACCAAAACAGTCAGTAAGCCACATTTGGCCGACAGGCTGTAGCTTGCCAAGCCCTGGTTTAACCTATTTATATCAATAATTTTCTTCCCTTGCTATGATTAGCTTTCAAAGATCAAGATCATTTGATGGTAAGATTGGGAGATTTCAGGACTGCATTTCTCAACAACTCAAAAAATGCTCTCAATTTTCTCATTGAGCCGAGTATGAAATCAGTGATTTTAAAGTCCATTCCTTAAACATATATTTCTATTTCACCAATAATGTATATTCTCTGACAGCTAAACTTCCACAGCAAGCTCCAAATGGAATAATAAAGTAATCAAGTTGAACTGTGTGCGTGCGTGCGTGTGTGCAGACAGAATGAATAGCTGGAAGGTCCATAAACAGAAAGTGAGCATTTCCAGGTTTTGCTTTTAAAGTATAAGTAAGTTTCACTGCAGCTGACAATCTATATCAAATTCTGATAGCAAGAAGGTGAAATTTATGACAGACACAGAGACAGACAGAGAGAGATGGAACATAGCCTGCACTAGAAATCTTTGCCCCGAAACTGCTAGCGACGAGACTTTCACAGCTGCAAACTAGCAACCCCTGGGAAACTAGAGTTAAATATTCCTAAAACAGGAATCTAGTTCTGTTATGAAACTGTTCATCATTTCACCTCCTGACAGCCAGGAAAATCAGCAGAACTCAGAAAGGACCCAGACGATGAGCAAGTAGCATTGTTAGTAAAATTCAAATCCAGAGTCTTGGGGAGTTTTCCTTTGCTGGGCTCCAGAGCTCACTATTATGAGCAACATCAAGGCAATTACTCGGGTAAAGAGAGAGATGGGAAAATCTGACCTTTTGCATTGCTTCTTCTTTTTTTTAATTTATTGACTTTAGAGAGAAAGGAATGAAGAGAGAGAGAAACATCCACTTGTTTTCTACTTATTGATGCATTCCTTGGTTGATTCTTGTACGTGCCCTGACCAGGGACAGAACCCGCAACCTAGGTGAATCAGGATGAAGTTCTAATTGGCTGAGCTACCTGGCCAGGGCCTGCGTTGCTTCTTTAACTTCCCCTTTTCCCCTAGAAAATATTTAATTCAGAATAAGGTAAAGGTAAAGAATAGAAGTTTAGTAGTCTCTAAATATACTTGATATAAAAATTTGAGGAAATGATAAATACATATATATTCTTCCTCAAATGTATGATACTTGTAACTAAATTAGCACTTCATTATTACACATATTAGTAACTGCTACATACCTCAAAATAGCCCATATGACTACAAGACAGTGTAATAGAAAGCAGCTCCCAAATTTACCTACTACTGCAAGAAATAATCTCCATATTAGTAACTGGGACACAGTCATCTCAAAGTGCTTGCCATTTCACTTAAAGAGATAAAGTCCTGCTTTTCAATCCACGAACACGTTGTTCAGTTTAATAACACCCCAATGAGTTTTGGGTTTCAAATCACTTTCCTTAGGCAAAGGGGCATAATCATGTTTTTCTACTGAACTGGAGTCTTCTCTAAACACTTCGAAGACTGCAAACAAAACAGTCAATACAAAGACCAGTAACAAACACAATATAGGCCTATTTTTATATTATTACGGGCTTATAAGGCAATCATCTCCGAGGTTCTCATCTACAAGGATGGAAAGGACATGTGACTGTTACCAAAGAAACAATAAAGTAAAACTACATGGAAACTACCAAGCACTTGAGTGAGAAAATTAAAAGAACAAGAAAAAACACATCCTGATAGATTCATGACACACTGCGCCACCCACGATGGATATAATCAAGGGTCACAGCTTGAAAACATGACGTAAAGGGTCACGACTTGCCACCTATTCCAACGCTCAGCAACACTGTTTTAAAAAAAATGAAGATTGTAAGGTGGTACTGGGTTCTGGAGGGGCAATTTAAATTCTAAGGCATAGAATTTAAAGGGCATAGATTCTGGGACTAAGTAGTTAAATGTAGGTACTATTAGAAGTTAAAGTATGCTGCTTGTTAATTCCAGTGTGGATGAATATTTTCTTGCAATTCTCTGTAATTCCCACTCTCTTTACTCATAGACAGGAAGGACATTTAGCAAATATCAGGTATGTTTTCTACACCAAATGCTTGCTGAATTAACATTTTGAAACATAAGTTCTTGGGGACCAAAGGCAAGGCTAGGGCCTGGGATTACTACGTGTGTTCACCTCTAAACCAAGAGAATTTTAAGCACTCAAGTAACTACGTTGATCAAAGCTAAATCCTTTAGGAAGATTATCCATTCTGAAATCAGGAAAATCCTGCAGTGTAAGTACTTTTCTACTTCACCTTTGAGAAAAGAACTTCATTTCTGTAACAGTGTTTAAATCACACACACAAGACTATTCCTTCAAGGGCTGAAGCAAGCAGCTGCAAACATGTGTTTCTGCATGCTGATGACCATCTATTTCAGCTTGGGGACCATCGCTGAGCTCACACTGAAGAACAAAAGGAATTCTTATGGATGGAAGATTCCTTAATCGGCACATAAGTTCAGAACATGTGCAGCTTCTTGCTTCAGAATAAACACTCTATCTGGATCACACTGAGGACAGAAAGTGAAATTCACACTCATTTACTAAATTTTAACCTCTCTTTAAAATAAGATACGAATCCCCCACAGCCTGGCTTGGGTTTTGCAAAAACTCAGATTTGTGAATATCATGAAGTCATCATACAATTCAGTAAAACGAGTATGAAACATCTTTTCGTGACACACAGCACTGTCGTCTCCCAGGCTCCAGAGTTTAAGGACTACATCGAGGCTTTAGACGTTTTATTAATCTTATCATTTTTATCAGCTGAGGCCACCGAAACCCAACTTTGTACTATACTAGTTGAACTCCTCTTTCGACAATATCTCTGTCCATCACATAGATGGCACCAGGCAACCACTAAACTGTTGCTCACAGCTGTTCCCCATCTCTGGTTCACCATGTGACAGCTGCTTCGAAATCAGCAGTAGGCAGAAGCATGCACAAAGTTAACAGAGGCGCGTGAAGCCATGACCTTCTATGATACTGGTGCGAGACCAATCTGCCACACTACAGTCACCCTCGCCTCGGCATTTCTGTCCTCGGATGTACAGGGCAACGCCTCTTCGTGGGCTGCTCCAAGACAGTCATATTTACCCATCAGCTGTATACCTCCCATCTACCCAGACTAACTCATGCTGGTGCCCTTTCCCCAGGAAACCTGCTTGTGACAGTAAGACTGACGTGTGTGAGAGTGAAGGCGGACACAGGCAAAAACAACAAAGACCTGTGGGTGTAGGAAAGAGGCACAGCTGAATGGCAACCTCCAAACTGAGCGTTTCTGAAATGGCCCAAGGATAATTTAGCAAAGCAAAGTCAACATGCATTTCCGACTCGGGCTATCTGAGGCTGCTCCTTCCTGCCTGATGCAATCAACACGTCCCGCCCTGACACTAAGGAATGAAGACCTAGAATTAGTCTGTCCATATTGCAAGCAAGTCTAAACTGTTTCCTAGAAAACCCTGACTCTCTACCTCCTAAGGCTGTGGTGGTAACTGCTAGCAAGAGTCCCAGGGGCAGAAGGCCAGTCCTTGTAGACTCCTGGGCAGAGAAGGTGGGGCATGGTCTTCTAAGAGTTCTCGGGCTAGGTTCTTCCCAGTTAATAGCACACTACAACAAGCCCAGACCTACTTTCTGGGTTTCAGTGAAGGCTTTAGGGGCATAAGTAGGGCAGAAGAATGCTTTGGCCATGTGATACCTTGGTGGCCAAAGAGTGGACATGTTGTTCCTGTATCACCACTGCCCGAGAAATCTGCCTCAAGTGCTGATTTTATTTTCGTTTCAAAAACATGGCCACTTGGAAGCAAATTTCTAAATCTTTTGAGGCTTCAGACCACATAGTTACCCAAAGAAAGGCTAAAGGTCTTTCTCTTCCGTCTCCTTGAATTCAGCATCTAGGTCACTGCTGGGAACACCTGGTCAACCTACCAGCCGAGTTTTACGGGGAGGTCGAATTTAGCGATGGGGAGGGGGCCACTTTTGGTCACCACTGCTTGGAAAGACATACCGAAGCCCTAAGACTTCTGGTTTTCCCTGGGCAGTAGCGATTATAACCCTCTTCTCTTAACCCTGAATCATACTCGTAACCCCAAGCACCACTGGGTCTTTTCCTACGGGAAAACAAACTGTCGTGAATACCGCTGTGTGCGTGAGGGCGTGTGAATTTCTGTGTGTGGTCTACACCGGTGGACACACGAGCCCCACCAGCCAGTGAGAAATAAGTTGAACGCGGCAGCCCCTGGCCACCTGGTTTCGGTCCGATCATAAGCCCCGCTGCTCTCTCCAGCTTTTGCTTCTCCCCCAGCCTCCTGAAAAATAAAGCACCAAGTTGCCCGTGGAAGCGGCCCTGGGTGCAAAAGAACCGGCGCAGCCCCTACCTCGAGAGCTTTGCAATCTTCACAAAGCTGAAGACATCCATGCAGGCAGCCGGGAACCCCGAGCGTCGCGGCTCCCTCGCCCCTTTTCACGGCAGCAGCGGCAGCCTCTGCAGCCCCATGGCCGGCCAGGACCTCAGTGCGCCCCAGGGCTTGAGTGGCGGCGGCAGCGGGTGGCGGTAGCGGCCCGTGAGAGCCTGCACCTGGAGGCGGCGGCTGCTACCCCACTCCGGCCGCGAGCTGCGTGTGCACCCCCGAGCAGGACCATGGATGGGCGCCGGTGCAGGGAAAACTCAATTGAAAGAGGGGCGGGCAGGCTGCGAGGGGCGGGGAGAGTGGGCCGGGTTGTGCGCTTCGCCCAGAGTGCCCCGGTCGGGGGGCGCTGCTACTGCTCCCCCGCCCGCAGGTCCCGGCAGCCCCGCGCGCCCAGGAGCGCAGACTGAGCCCGGAGCGGGTCGGCCAGCCTGGCACACACACACGCACCCCTCCCGGCACTGCAGCTGCCTCCCTGCCTCCTTCCTCAGGCAATGTCCCTTCTCCTCTCCCCACCCCCACCCGCGGTGGTGGCGGGGGTGGGGGGGTTGTTGCTCTCCTGTCACCCGCTGTGTGTGCCTACAGATCTGAAAGATCTAACAGTCTCAGGCACACCCGGGACCGTGAACGCTACTCCCACCCTCCCCAAACCAAAGAAGAGCCCAGCAACCGCAGGTTGCCCAAAGCTTTGCCTTATCTCATAAACAAAACTAGCGGTCAGGAAGGGGCAGGGATGACCGAGGCTGGATCGATGGTCAAGGGGAAGCTGAGGGAGATGCCTAGGGCAGTGGGCTCAAATTGGAGAGCGGAGAGTTCCCACTGTTCCCCCCACCCCCAACCGCTGGAGCGAGACATGACAGCTGGGCTGGCGGGGAATGTGTGTCTTTGGACCGCAGCACCAGAGAAACGTCGGAGAAATAAGAAAACGAGAACAGGGGCATTAGGCGGTGGGGGCACACACAGCTGCTTCTTACTAGAGGGCATAGAGATGAGGGTCCTGGGAGCTAGTGGCGCGGAGACTAATCTGAATGGGGTTCAGAACGTAGAGGAAGAGAAGGGATGAAATGGGGATCTGGCTGGCAGCGCTAGCGGCTTTCTCAAATTGATCAGTGGGCGAAGACGGGGGAATAAAATAAAAACAAAAACAAAAACATAAACACTCACCTTAGGCAGAGTAAACTCCAAGTTGCAGCCATTTAGAACTCCTAGCCTTCTCTTTTACGTAATTATCTGGGATAATCACCCCTCTTCATTAACTCAGTTCTGTCTCCCGGGGCTTCAGGCTTCTTTCGGCCCCTTTTTTCTTGTTCTTTCTCTTGGAGTCTCAAGGCCTCTTCTCCAAAATCCTTTAAAATCTCTCCCCACACTCTCTGAAGGTCAGATGGCTACAGAAAGTGTGTGTTCTCCCACTCAGAAGCGTCCACCTGATGGTAGGGCCACCGCAAAGAAAAGATGCCACCCCCGAATTGTTGGAGGATCTGGCCAGTGCGCTTCTAGCTCTCAAAGGGGGTTTAGGAAGAAGGAAATAGGTTTAAAGTTCCCAGACTAGTGCTCTGTGCTGGTCTGTTGCTGTATTTAAAGCCTTCAGTATGCTAGCCTACCACTTCCACTTTTTTTAAGGCATTTCTTTCAAAAATTAAAACCAAAGCCAGTAGCAATCTGAAAAATCTAAATGATTTGAAAGTCATGCATAAAATTACGTTATTTTTTAAAAATAAATAGAATCAATTTGCCTTCTGCTTCTTATAGACAAACTAGTTTAATTTCGTGAACAGGGCTCCTGCTCTGGACCAGAAGAGACAGAGGGACCTTGGCTTTTGAAACCCTATCGTTTGTGAGAAACCATTATAGTTTGTGCCTGCACTGTGTTTTATAATTTCAAAGCGCTTTTGCATTTGAGTCTCATAGCAACCCTGTCACATAAGTGAGGCAACATGTTTAAAAAAGAAAATTTTTATTTTTATGCCACTATCTATTCTTAATGTACTAGATAAAGAGATGCATTTTAAACATGAATCAGATAAGGTTACTTGTCCCGTTCAAACTCTGCAAAAGCTCTCCATTCTCTTTCGAGCTCAAGTTGCACTCCTCCAATGGCCAATGGGGCCCTAGGTGCCCGGCCCTCGATCTCCCTGACCTCATCAATTACTCTCCACCTCTCTCCCACCACCACATTTTCGAAGCGCCAGCAACACCTGACTCCTTGCTGTTCTTCAAACTCTGTAAGTGTCCTCCACCTGGGTTCTTTGCAATGGTTATTCCCTCATCCGTGGAATGCTCTCCTTTCAGATCTTTCCATGGCAAGCTCCCTCACCCAAAAGTCTTTGTGTAAGTACCATTTCCAAAAAGCCACCCCTGAAAGGCCTATTTACAATTGCAAGGTCCCCACACTCTATAGACTCCAAGTCCCCATTAACTCTTTTTTCTCTTGCTTCATAGCACTTATCACCCACTAGCACATTACATCATTTATTTTTATGTCTATTGTTTCTTGTATCCTGCCTGATTCTTTTGCTGGAATAAAAGTTCCACAAGGGCAGGAATTTTTTTAAATTTTTTATTTATTGATTTTTAGAGAAAGGAAGAAAGAGAGAGAGAAACATCAATTCGTTGTTCCACTCATCCATGCATTCATTCATTGCTTGATTCTTGTATGTGACCTGACTGGGGATTGAATCCACAGCCTTGTCAAATTGAGATGAAGCTCCAATCAATCGGACTACCTGGCCAGAGTGCTTCTATTTTGTTTTTCACTGCTTGATACCAAATGCCTATAACAGTTCTGTGGATGTAGAAGTAACTAACTGATATTTGTTGAATGAATGAATGTTATGCTCATTAGATTCACAGCCAGACCAACACTGGCCAAGCATCCCCAGTGGGTACTGCTCCCTCTCTGACCTCATTGTTAATGTTTGTCCATTGCCCCACCACTCCCACATCCCAGCATACTTCATCCTCCTTGGATTGCTAATGATGGCAACGAAGGCCCCCTCATACTCTCCAGTTATTATTCTCCTTTGCCCTTTCTACGTTTCCCCAAAAGAGTGGCCACCAACACATTCCTTCCTCTCTTTGTCAACATCTGGCAGCACAAGACCAGCTCTTGATCGGGAAAGGGAGTAAAGCAATGCCTTTGCAAAATGTGTGCTGAAAAGTAGTGCTTCCTTCTGAGAACAGAAGAGTTGAGATGCTCTTTTTAAAAAAAATAATCCTATTATTAACAATTATTCCAGACACCAATAGACATCATATTTACTTGTAGAGAGACAGCTTCTCTTCAAGACATCTGGTCTACCCCGAAGAGTTTGCTGTTGGGCTTCAATCTGTGCCAATTTGGGCACTACAGTTATAAATAGTGAAGGTGCTAACTCTCCACAGCCTCAGTGCCATCAGGGAAAACAACTGGCTTCTCCAGGTCTTCATACTTCTCTGGTATATTGATTATTCAGTATGTTTGCTCATGGATTGATCTTTTTCTAAAGCAGAGATTCTCCCTCTCCTCCTTTATATTTTACTAACATAAAAGTGAAAGAATCTGTTCCCTTGAAAGAGGCTAACATATCCAGTTTATACCTTCAAGCCCTCTTGGCAGAAAGGCAAAGATTTGAGTAGCAGGTCTCTCAGCTCTGTCCCTCTCTGTAGCAGGTATGTGCAGCAGAGGTTGGGATAGGTTTCTTTGCATAGCATGAAACAGATTTGCCTAAAACAAATAAAAGCCAATGAGTGGCATTTGAGTACATATGTCATTTTCTGAAGTTTCATCTTCTACCTGAATAATTTCTAAGGCCCCTTCTAGATCTCATAGAGATTTATTCATTGGAACCTGTATTACCCTGTCTTGAGAATCTATTTAATTTGCTTTACTGGAATCCAAGTGACATTTGGTCATTTCTGAAAGGTAAACACACTTTTCAAACACCGTTGGATATACCTGTGAATAAGAAACTCAAGGGCATCAGCTTCAGAGCAAGTCATTTAACTTATCTGAGACTCAGTCTACCCACCTGTAGAATGGCAATGGTAATACACTCATAGTTCATCTAGAATGAACCCTTGAAAGTGGAAACCAGTTCAGAGCATTGTGCACGTAAATTGAGGCACATGGATATTAACTCCAGAAGGATTTCCACAACTGCCTGGAGCCTTGGCAGTAGTATTAGGATAAGTTTTTAGAGTCATGCATAAAGATCACTACTTTGAAGGTGAAAGCATTTGCTGTGATTGATCGGAGGTGGAGGTTTTGCCTAAAAATCAATCTCATTGTTGCCGGGTTAGTCCCCAAAGCCCTAAGCGGTAGTGTCTTTTATGCTCTGTGGGCTTCTCAGGGGAAAGGGGGAGGGATGTCTCCATCACTGGTAAGGCTTTATCTCCAGCTGGTGTCAGGAAGGTGCCGTTGGGCCAGATATTCCATACAGGGTGGCAGATTAGGGTTCTTCTACAGCAAATGACAGTAGATAAAGCCCCTGCATTTCTCAGATGGACTGAAGCCCTTGACCAAATGGTCACAGTCTTAAAAACACAGAAGGGGCAAAATCTAATTTATATTTTGAATGGCCATGCTTGAGGAGAGTGAACAAAAGGATAGGAAGGCAATTTAGAAGCTCAGGATATGTTCTAAACAGGATTTGTGAGAGGTAAGAAAAGAGAGGAATCAAGGACAACTCATGGATTAATATTATTTAAAAAATACCCTGATTCCCTTCACTAGGTGTTGAACACAGAAAATCCAGAGGGTTTTCCCTGACTCTGTGCTCATGTACTCTGCGTTCCTTCCCATTCCTTTCAAAGAACTCTCAAGCTCTGGAGGCTGACCCTCCTGAGGCTTGATCCTCGCCTTTCTTCCCTGCTCAAGGCCTCACTCCAGCACTTAACTTCCCTTTTTCCTACATCAGCATTTTTTCCCTGAATGACTGGATCATTCCCATGTGCATTTAAAAGAAAATTTCTCAAACACAACCCCCATCTCCCTTCAACTAAGTCTCATTCTTTTGTTTGTTTGTCATGGCAAAACTTCTCCAAAACCTTCTCTTGCTATTGTATCTTGAATCTACTCCATCTGTGATTTCTCAACACTCTTACAATCACCACTCCATTGAAATAAATCTTGTCAATGAAACCAGGGACATTTGTGTAGCTAAAAACAATGGCCAATGACTCACTGCTTATTGTACTTGACTCAGGTGACGATTCCCTTTTCCTTGAATCATTTTCTTCACTTGGCTTTGGGGTCACCACAGTTTTCTTTCTTCCTTGCTGCTCACTCCTCTATATCTTTCTTTGTTTCTTTTCTGTCACTAAACTCTAAACACTGCAATGTTCCAGGACTCAGTCCTAGATATTCTTCACTTTGTCTATGCTTACTTCCTAGGTGACTGCGTTGAGTTTTATGATGTTTAACGCTATCTGTAGGCTGACAACGCACACACATTTACATCTCTGGCCTGGCTCCCTCAACTCCAGACAGCCTACTTAACATCCTCATGTGTGGCTAACGGGCACCTTGAACCTAACAGGTCCTACAACTAATTCCCATAGAAGACTCCTCCCTACAGTCTTTTCCATCTCAATGTCAACTGCACCTTTCTAGTTACTTAGTGCCAAAATCTAGGTACTGCCTTTGACTCTTTCTCTTAAATGACGTTCTAACCCAGGCATCAAATCTTTTAGCTCTACCATCAAAATAGATCCACACTGTTTACACCTCTCATCAACTCCACCACAACCACCTGTGTTCAAGCCACCATCTCTCTCTCTCCCGGATAACTGCAGTGGCCTATGAACTGGTCTCCTTGCTTTCTCCATCACCACTACACTCAACACCTGGCAGGCTCTTTTTCAAACTCCGGGCAGATCATGCCTTTTCTCTGCTCACGACCTTCAACTGTTTCCCTTTCATTCACAAACACATATGATATGCTTCCTTCTCCTTCCTGACTTCATATGCTGCCCCTCTCTCCCCTAATCAGATTGACCACTTGGTTATTCCATTGGTTGACCCTGGGGCCTTTGCACTTGTTCTCTTTTTGTCAGGAAAGTTCTTCTCCCAGATATCAGAGAGGCCTTTGTTTTATAACACGCCATTTCAAACTGAGCTATCCCACCCTCCTGACTCCTTACTCATCTTTGTCTTCCTTTTACCCACAGCACTTCATAGCACAGGCTAATTTAAATTTGTTTTTCACCTCCTATTTCCCCCACCTGAATGTTAATTCCATAAAAGGCGAAGGAGATCAATATATATTGTTGAATGAACAAATGAATGATTAAATAAGCCACATTTTATAAAGGTGAAGTGAATGGCTTAGAGTCACACACACATAGTAGCAGAACAAGGATCAGAACCCAGTTTCTTTGTACCACACCACCTAATGCCTCTCCCATCTAAATTAGCATGCAATGCAGGAGTGTCAAATTCATTTTCAACGGGGGCCACGTCAGCCTCGAAGTTGCCTTCAAAGGGTCAAGTGTAATTTTAGGACTGTATAAATGTAACTACTTCTTAACTTTAAGGAATTGAAATTACATTCGGCCCTTTGAAGGCAACTGTGAGGCTAATGTGGCCCCCAGTGAAAATGAGTTTGACATCCCTGAAATGGATTATAGATGGTCAGGGATAGAATGGGCAACTGGCGGCAAGTGGGGGCAGGGATAGGGAATGCTTCCTGAAGGTGGCAATACCGAGTCTTAAAATGTATTTGAAATTTAGCTATCCTAACAGTAGGGATAGCAGTGCAGAGGGCTTTCATTGTGGAGGGCACATTACACTAAAGCACTCAAGGGCATCAAACAGTGTTGTATATGCGGGAAATGCGTGCAGTTTGGTATTGCTTGATTCTACAGAGAGAAGAAGGGAGAGGAAAGAGATGAAGCTTCAGAGGCAGGCAGAGGCCAGGTCATGAACTATTCCTTATGATCATCAGTGGGGTTCCAATTTTAACAGCATGATGTTTTTGACCCACAGCAATTATTTACAAGAAAGTTGATGCAGAAAGCAAATACAGAGTTCCATTTCCCTGCCTGAGGTGAGAATGTAGACTCCAGCCCAAATAGCATCCCCTTGCTTTCCTTGCCTTCAAGTAAGGCACCTCCAAGGGCTCCATATGAACCCAGCTTGAGAACCATGGCATGCATGATGGAAAGCCGTTGACTGGCTTTAAAGCAGGAGATGATCTGGTCAGATGGATATTTTAAATACATCCTTCTTAAGGCTATGAAGAGAAGAGCGGGCATGAGAAGGCCTGTTAGAATATAGAGGGAATCTATGGCAGAAGTTTAAGGGATAGAGAATTATATTTGGAATAAAGTCACCAGGACTACATATTGATTATATATAGGAGAATGAAGGGGTGGATGTCGAGGAAGTCTCTCAGGTGTCTAACCTGGATGACTGGGCCATCAGAGGTGCCCCTGGTACAAGGGGTGGAGGAGGGCGCTGAAAAGCAGTTTCGGAAAGATGATTCCCTGACATGTTGTAAAAGACCCAGGTGATGTGCATCAGATGTTAGATGTATATGCCTGAATCTAAAGGGCAGTTGTGATATGTCAATGAGACGCCGAATATGACGAACTTAGCCCAAATATTAATTCCCCTTCTGCAGGGGCCTTGGGTATAAATAACAGAACAATATTCTCAGAGATGGACTAAAGACAATGGATTCTTGAGACATGAAGTAAAAAAACTAATAAGAATATTAAAGAAAGAATTATTTTTATTTCCTTTCTTTTTTCCTTCTCTCTTTCCTTCCTTTCTTTAGTTTTTTACTTTTACCTTGTATGAGTGTCTTAGTATTTTACAGGGGTGGAGGGTGGGACTAGAGCTTGGAAGGCTAGATAAGCTGGTTCTAAAGATAATATTTTTATTAAACTGAGATAAATCATGCTACACATTTGTAACTTTTCATTTTTATAAACACTTTTATTCCATTAATCCTTGAAATAGCTCTGTAAATTAGACAAGAAAGTCATTATTATTCCATTTTAGTGATGACAAAAGGTGAGACCAGAAATGCACCAAATGATGACAGTAAGTCCTACAAAGTAGGAGGATTGTTATATCATGGGACGCATGGGTTCCTGGAGGTAAGTCTAGCATCAGAAGGGGAATTTTGAATAAAGGTTTGTGGAATAAAAATCTCTCAGGTTCTACCAATATAATTCAATTTCTTCCTCTCATATTTGATTATCTTAAAGGAGACTCAAAAATGAAAGATGCTACAGGGTGCATTAGAAAGAACAAGAGGCAAGGTATTACTAGGATTTCTCAATTCCATTCCCAGATCTGTAAACAGAAGGAACCCTTGAGATATCACTGAACTTTTCTTAGTGTTGACTCCCTCATATGTAAGCTCTATGGGTTAAAATAAAGTATCTATGTTCCCATTCCCTTCTCCCTTTCATGCAGTACAGATATATGAGTGAATCTTCCTAAAGGCATGAGATTTTGAGATCCCATCTACTTTGGTAATTCTGTACCCACCATGTTCATTGTAGCATTATTTACAAAAACCAAGATGTGGAAACAACTGTAGTGCCCTGATATCAGTGGATGAATCAAGAAAATGTTGCATGTATACAAAATGGAATATTATTCAGTCATTTAAAAAAGAGGGGAATCCTGCCAACTGTGACAGCACGGATGGACCTTGAGGACATTATGCTATGGGAAGTAAGTCAGAGAGAAAAAGCAAGTACTGTACGATCATCACTTATATGTGGAATCTAAAAAAATATATAAAACAAACTCAGATACTGAGAACACAATGGTGATTGCCAGAGTCGGGGGTAAAATGGGTGAAAGCTGCAAACTTCTGTTTATAAGATTAAAAAAAAAACCCTAGGGATAGAAAGTACAGCATTACGTGTGTAATAACAATGCTGTATTGTATATTTGAAAGTTACTAAGAGAGTAAGTCTTAAAAGTTCTTATCGCATACACAAAATTTGTACCTAGGTGTGGTGACGCCTATTAACTAAAACTATGGCCATAATCATTTCACAAATATACATACATCAAATCCTTTTGTTGTACACATAAAACTAATACACTCTTATGTCGATTATACCTCAATTTAAAAAATAAAAAGTTTTTGCCCTGGCTGGTATAGCTCAGTGCATTGAGCACGGGCCTGTGAATCAAACGGTCACTGGTTCAATTGCCAGCCAGGGCACATGCCTGGGTTGTAGGCCAGGTCCCTAATAGGGGGTACATGAGAGGTAACCACACATTGATGTTTCTCTCTCTCTCCTTTCCTTCCCCTCTCTCTAAAAATAAATAATAAGATATTTTTTAAAAAGAAAGAAACCACATTTAAAAAAATAAAAATAAAAAAATTTTTCAAAAAGAAGACTAGGGTCTATATAAACAGATTCAAGATCAGGGACTTTTACCAGTCAATTGTATGTCTATAAAATAGAAAATTACAGTGAAGGTTAAGAATCATATTTGCTATATTGTCACCCATTTCCTTTGTTGCTTTACCCCTGCTCTCTCCCTCACCCATTTTGCTCTGGCATATACCAGAAGTCAGTCAATGTAAGAAGGATACACTTACTGCTTTCCTCCCGACTCTCCTCTTGTCTGATAAAGTAAGGGAAGAAACGGGGGAAGAAGTCATTTAAAAGATTCTGCTGGTGTCTAATTTTCAGAATATGAATGCATACTTTGATATACCCTGTAACAATATTTTTAATTTCTATGCAACACTGTATTAAAAGAACCCATAAAGATGCCTATTTGTCCGACATATGTTTTAATATTTCAGACTCATTTTAAACCTCTGAGATCTGGACTGACTCTTACTCTGTCCATCTAACATACTGTACCTGCATCTTAGCCCCTGACAACACAAAACCTAATCAAATCACTTTGAATAACAGCACTCCTGCTTGATGAATAGATTGCTCTAGTTGTGAAGGGTATCAGGAGGGTGAACTTTAAGGAGGATGTACGTACAAAGATGACTAAGACGAGTAATTTCAGGCTTTTTAACTCTCATTCGTGTATTAATTTATTAATATTTTATTTATTAATTCACTCAATTGCTATTTCTTAAACATCAACCATGTACCTTCTACTATATACTAGGCACTGCAGACAGGATATCAAGAAGAAGAATGCTTGATTCCTGTCGTGAAGGGTGTAGAAGGCTTTTCTCTGCTCAGCAGGCATGCTCTCTCTTTTTCTGGCCTTTTCGAAGCTATCTGGGTCCCCACCTCCATTCCAGTAGTGCCCCCTCACTTGCTTCCTGTTTCCAAATGAAGCCATCAAATCTTGAACTGTGGCTATCATCTTGCAACTATGAGACAACAAGCATGAGAACAGAAAAATCAAGATATTGAAGAGAGTGGGGTAGATGTTGGAAGATGCTTGGTCCTGGAAGACGTTGGTAAGTTGTAAAACTGGCCTCAAGTGCTGACCTTCAAATTTTCTATCTCATGAAATGATCAAATTTCTTTTTGGCTTAAGCTTGTGATAATCATGTGCTTCGTTAATTGCAGCTGAGTGCATGCCTAATTGATACAAGGGTTTAACACTGGTTGTGGGAGGTCAGGGTAAAATAATTTCTCAAATAACTACAGTATGCAAAATGTACTAAGGGAACTGTGTAAATAACTAGAGTGTAAGATAGATGATCATTATGATATCCCACATTGGTATAATGCTTTCCAATTTAGAAAAGGTCTCTGCACATACCATTTCAGCCTTACAACCATCCTATGAGGCAGGGATTATTACCTTCAATTTGTAAATAAGAGTGCTCAGGCTCCAGGAGGGTAAGTGGTTTGCCAGAGATCACAAGCAAGCTAACTAGAAGCAGCAGCCCTCAGAAAAATACATTCTACTTCCAGGACAAGGTGCTGAGCTTTCTACTATACCTCAATCAGCACAGTGGCCCTTGGCCTGAGGAAACCCCATAAGAGAGTCAGTCAAAGAGGGTGGAGAGGCGTGGACAGTGTTGAGGAGGGAAATATCTCACAGGGGAAACAAGAGAACCCTTAAGGGATGGGTGGAAATTCAGAAGAAGGTCAGAGAAAAGACCATTCTGTACAAATAAGATACGGGAAAAATGAAAATAGAAAGATGCGGGGTATTCCAAACAGTTATTTCAATGGGAGTATAAGCTCTGAGTTAGAGAGAAACGAAAGATATAAGGGATGTAAGATAACTGAAACCAGATATTAAATTTCATCTCAGTAACTCCATTTTAGTAGGCTATGGGGTGCCTTTAGCCAGTCTGGAAGAGAGACTGGGGCGGGGGCAGTTATTGGACAGTAGGAAATTGAGCTCTGAAGTAGAGCTCTAGGTGATAAAGGAGAAGAGAGCCAGAATGCGGAAACCAGTAAATGGATATTTGTGCTGGTTGGTCCAGATAAGAGGGAGTACTACCGGCCTAAACTAGGACTGAGACATCCAAAATGGAAGAGACAGGATGAAGGTGGGATGGTGGCAGGACTTGCATCCTAGATGTGGGAGGTGGTATGGAAGGGATGAACTGAATAAGACTTGAAGGAATTCAGGAGAAGCAGACTTAAGGGAATGAATGAGATCATTACTCCACTTGCTCCTTACCATCCTAAGAAGAAGCTTCTAGTAATTTAATCAACTCGAACTTTACCCCTAGAACTACTCAGAGGGCTTGTTTTTGAGCCATGGGTCCACTTTGCAGGTGATGTTGGTTCTCCCACCCTTTCTGGATTTACCACCAAAATTTTCAGTCTATGCTTAGCTGGGTGCCCAGCTTTATAAGATGCTAGAATCAACCTCTCACACGTTATATCCTACAAAACAGCGAGATGGAGGCAGATCCATTAAACCCTTGCTTCTTGAAGCACAAGTTTTGTCTCTGATCAGGAAATGTGATCTCCTCTCTATAGGTTTTTCATGTTATTGTTGTTACTATTATTATTATTGTGTTATTCGTTCTGGCTTTTCTCAGGATGCTCGCCATCAATCAGCAGGCAGATGTCCTTCTCTATGGTTCTTCCTGTGTCCTGTTGTGCCACTGGCTAGTAACAAGCTGTGGCTAAATTGTCAGCCCCCTAATTACAGGACACTCTAATTACAGACATATTACACTTGCAAGGTGTTATTACGAGGTCCCGTCTGCCATCACCCAGAAGTAATCTAACAAAATGTCATCACGATTGGCAGGGGGCTGGTATATGGAATGACTGAATTCTCCCATGCATCTTTGTCTTGGGAATGCCCTTGGACTCAGGGGAGGGATTAGCTGAAATGATCTTGCTGAGTAGGCCAAAGTAAAGCACTCGGTGGGAGGGGAGACCCAGAGGGACAGGAGCATGGGGAATGGAAAGAAGCCACTATGGATTCCTCAAGGCCATTCAGTGTGGCAGGGCAGAGATTTCTCTGCTCCTCACCCTATTCAATCCTTGCTCTCCTCACCCTGGGAGGACTTCTGTGTTTGTTTGCTTAAGCTCCATAAAATCAGAACTCTTGTTATGAGGGGCTATCAATCTTAGCCTGTGAAAAGTTTGTCTTATGATTGTTCCACTCTGCAGAGGCTAAAAGATGTAAATCTCTTCCTGTGGAGGACTTCACCCTGTCTAGAGGGATGTATTGCATCCCTTCCAGAACAGAGCAGGGAAAGACAGCCTGCACCCACCTGACCCCAATGTGCTTGTCAGGAAGGCTCCAGAAAGAGAACAAAAGTAGAAAAATTAAGAAAGCAGAGGCCAGGAAGTCCCAGCTGCCCATCAGAGGCTAACTGTCAGGATGGAAAATCACTGAATTAGAAAAGTCATGTTGCACGGGCCTCTGGGCTTCCTGTATATTGGAGATTAGCCAATAACGAGAGTACTTTCTTTCTGGCAAAACCTGCAAAGCCTTCCACATACAGTTTGCTTCCTGTGTTGTAAAACCTAAGGGTTATCCTTCTAACTCCAGATGCCTGATATTTCAGGGTGCCCAGGCTCCAAGAGAACCATCTAGAAAATTAATACCACCTACACTGGTTCGCAGATGAATTCTATGGCCATATCAGAGGGTGTTAACACAGTGAAAGAGACCATTGAAACCTCAGCATGGACTTCCTAGAAGACCTCACATAGCTTTTTTAAGGGTCTGGGGCCCCAAGTATGCTCTCAGGATCACTGACACTTCATCTGCATGATGATTTAAGAACCAGTACAGGCTTTGGCACTACCCCTGAAGTCGCTCTGTTTCAAGGGAAATGTGGGTGAAAAGCTGCCAGCTGATTTGCAGCCTGGAAAAAGTACTAAGCAAAGCAGAAATTAATTGGGCAGTGGGTCTCGGTAGTAGAGAACACTCCCTGATTCCTTGATTCACTCATTCTTTCACTCAGTACACATTTATTGAGCATTTACTGCATGGAAGGCATTGTGTAATAGATGTGGCTATAACTGTGAGCTAAACACCTTTACATTACAGGGGATGCTCTGCTCTGGAGCTCCGCCACCTCCACCACCTCACATTACATATCAATTATATTAAAATGCACACCCATATCATGCATAGATAGACATTACTATACAACTTTTAAAAGAATTTTCAAAATATATATAATTCTGAATTTTGTTCTTTTGAGTTAAATCTATAGATAACTGTATAAGAATTGAGTTCCAGTCAACTGGTTACTATATTGTAATACTGTTCATTTTTGTAGACATTTAATAATACATTTATTACCTTTAATTTCACACCTTATTTTCTTTTTTTTAAAGAGATTTTATTTATTTGGCCCTGGCTGGTGTGGCTCAGTGGGTTGAGTGCCAGCCTGCGAACCAAAGGGTTGCTGGTTGACTCCCAGTCCAGGCACATGCCTGGGTTGCGGCCAGGTCCCCAGTAGCGGGGAATAGTAACTCCATGTCCACTCCTCTGAATTGCAGGGGTAGGTGGCCAGGGTGGGAGGGTAGAGAAGGAAGAGAGGTACAAAGCAAGAATGGACTCCACTGCTCTACCCCAAGTAGCACAAGCACAACAGCCCATTAGATGAGTGTTTTAACCCAACAAACCTAAGAGGTAATAACTACACTCCAGGCCACTCCCTGCCTCCAGTGATTCTCAACTGGGGGCGGTATTGTCCCATAGCAGACATCCAGCAATGTCTGGAACTATTTTTTTTTAGTGCAACTGGGAAGAGGGGTTGCTACCGGACTCTAGAGAGTAAACACCAGAAGTGCTGATCAGTATCCTACAATGTACAGGACAGGCCCCACAACAAAGATTTACCCACCCTAACTGCTGTCAATAGTGTCAAGGTTTGGGAACCCTGATACAGAACAATTTTATGCACTAAATAACCATGTGTGCTGAGAAACCCTGTCGGAACCAGAAGTTGGGACTCCAGGACTAGGTGCCCGTGACTTGAGGAAGAGCCAATCGGTCTTTTAAAAAATATTTATTTAATTTTTAAAAGAGATAAGAAGGGAGGGAGAAAGAGAGACAAACATCAATGTGAGAGACAAACATTGATAGGCTGCCTTTCATAGGTGCCCTGACTAGGGACCAAACCCAGAACCCAGGTATGTATCTTCATCGGGGATCAAAGTGGTGACCCCTTGCTTTGTGGGCTGATGCTCCCAACCAACTGAGCCACACCATTCAGGGCCAGCTGGTGTTTTTTTCTACTAAGGTCAGGCAATGATGAGAGTTGCTACAGTCCATCAGATAAATAGTAGGAACCAGGAAGAGGAACATTTAGAGAAAATTGAGCTATGACTCAGTTAAGCTCTCCAGGTACATTCGAGCAACATTGCTGGAAACCTGAACTGAATCATAAGGACTAAGGGCTGGAGGTCCTTCGTCAGCATAAAGGCAGGCCATCCTTGTACAACTCGGCCAGAAGTACACTGCACAATTTTAGAGGGCACTTTCACATTATTGAAAAATTATAGATTTATATATTTGCTCAGGAAATTTTCTGGAACATAGCATGGCACTGAGATGTCCTAAGACAATAAGATCATTTTCTAATTTTCACTAGGATGTTATATGGCCTTCTTAGCATCAATTATTATACAATTTTGATAAACCCAAGGCCCATAGATACTTATATTTGAGGACCTAGGTGCTAGAGGCCTTAAAGAAAAGAACCTCCCCTATTGGGGATATAGAATTATTGGTAGACCTTCTGAAGTATCAGTTGACCTGTGAACTCAGGGCCTGGCAATATTCCCATAACCTCTGTATTATTTCTTAACAGAACAGCTTTTTCTGAGCGTTCATGGAATTGTTTGCTTAACTCTTACCCTTTTCCTTCTGGGCAGCTAGACTTTATTTCCAAGCATCCCTTGCCGTTCGGTGTAGCCATATGAGTGATTTAGGCCATGAAATATTGGTGGAGATGCTGGTTTGGCCTATAAAACCCTATGTGAACTTCCACTGTCTCTTTCTCCATCAACGGGCTGAAGACAACTCCAAAGGCCTACAAAGGATGAGCCACAAGACGGAGACATCCTGGGTCTTGGAATGACCCCGCAGAGGCCTCGGCAATCCATTTTGCACCAGAACTCAAAGGAACAGCATTTCTATTACTCTTTGGTAGAGTTTGGGTTGGTTGTTACAGCAGTTAGCCTACCCTTCCTAATACATTGCTAAGGGGGAAATTATAGTCATCAAGTCTATAGAGAGAGTAATAAAATACAGTGTTTAATGTCACAGAACCTGGAGACAGAGTACCTGTGTTTGAATGGAATCCCTGCTATTTCTTAGATGTGAGAGCTTGGACAAATTTACTTACACGTGTGCCTCAATTTCCTCATACAGAAAATTGGGCTAATAATTATAACTAAGTCCTAAGCCTGTTGTGAGATTTAACCCATGTAAATTGCCTTGACCAATGTCTCACATGTCATGAGCGTCGATAACAGCTATTCTGAGGCTGATATTTGAATACTGTGAATACGCACAAGCTGGGAGACTTACAGAGAAGGCTGCTAACATTACAAGACCAGGCTTTGTCATCAAGTCCAGATCTTCTTCGGGACCCTTCCTTAAGCCTAAAATGCCATCAACTTCTGACCTAGAGAGGAGTCACCTTAGACAATCTACACAGCACAGGAATGGGATATGCTGTGAGGCTTGGATATGATGGCATTGCCTAGGGAACCAAGCACACAGTTTAACTCCATTTTGTGTCAGTTTGAAAGGGATCCCCAATACCTACACTTTCTGAGGGATTGTCTGGAGGGTCCCACCAGCCGCCAATGAGATCATGACCAGAGGAAGGAAAGAGAGAATGTGCGTGGATCATTTTATGCAAAGTCCCTGCCAAGGTGAAATGGTGCAGCAGTAGTTTGCCAGTAATTTCATTTCCGGTTCCCCATTATACACTTAACGATGATGGAAAACCTCAAAAATTTTTTGATTGTGTGAGAAATATCTATTAATATTACTATGTTAGAAATTAAAATGGAAAATGTTTAAATATTTATTAAATCTTTTAAAATAAAAACAATAAACCTATTACATGCTAACATATGATTTTGAATGAAAAATAATATGTAATTCCTAAAGGAAATATTAATAGGAGTGGCCTCATTCTATATTTTTGTAAATTGCTTTAAGATCTAGCTTAAAGAAGACAGCTGGATTCTCATGTCTGCTTCTACATTCAATCTGTTGTGCCATCGCATGCCATGTAACCTCCAGAAAACTCCGCCACGTGTTTATCAGAGAATGAAATTGAAAAAAAGCAAATAAAGGCATATGGTTATGAAAGTAATTTTTACCTTGTGGCCCCCCTAAGTGAGTTTTTGGGACCCCCAGGATCCCAGACCACGTTTCAAGTGGATGAGGTAGACCATGCCACAGTACCCACTGCCTGCTCAGCTCTCAATGGCTCTCAGTATTGAATGGTAGGACTTGTGATAGTACATGCCCGTGTTTTTTTTTGAGTGATCATACATTATTATATCCTGATGTAGGTGAGGCACATACACTATGCTCATCTGAAGAAGAAATTATGGCACGCGAAATGTATTTACTTCACCCAAGGTCATGTAATAAATTACTTTGGAAACTCCATCTTGGGTTTTCTTTTACCCACTCAAAATTCTTCCTTGGTCCACTGCATTGAAATGTCTACTTGGTCTACTGTTGGGTAGGTAAATACAGATAATCTGAGTATAGTTTGCTTTCCGCAGGTGACCTCAGCTCTTTCCAATCCCACCTTGAGGCTATACTTAGCATTTCCCATGCATCCTAACAGACATCCAACTCCATGACTCAATAACCAGAGACAGATATGTTGTGACAATCTGATGAGAAATCTCCAAGGAGAGGGGTGGAGAGAAATGACTCACACTGGCACAATACTTACAAGAAAGTCTGTTAATTTCTCTAACGGTAATCTCCTCCATCCTTTCCCCATTTCTCTTCACTCCCTCTCTTTCTCCCTTCTCTCACAGAGGCACCCAGAATCCTGCTTTAATATTGAGAAAAATATAGCTTTTACCTTTCATTCATAATTCCCACCATACAAGAGAAAACTCAAAGATTGGTCACTATTGCTACTGTTTTGAATGCCCCTTAGAGAGCACACTTCATGTGGTCGCCCCTGGATTAATTCATTAAGAAAAACATGCTTTGAAAATTTCTTTACTTCTGTCTCTCATTTCTACTAAATATCATAGAGCTGACCTCAGCCTCATAGAGCTTGAGGCAATCTCAACCAAGTCCTCTGATTTACACTCCTGGCACATGATACCACATTCTGCTCCTTACAGACGCATTTATTACACACACACACACACACACACACTGAATTTCTCAACACATAGCAGTGCAGTCTGAAAGGTTTAGTTAATGCTGTCATTAAAATCTATATTCTGTTGCATATTACATCAAGGCAATAGAGATGAACTCAATGTAATATATTCCTGTTTAAACCTCACGTTTGGGAAAATTCTCACATTATTCCTCTGTCTTCTCTTCTTCAGGCTAATCAAGCCTATCATCTTCTTTACTTTGAAACTCACATTTTATCTTCTTTGCCTTGTATAATTTCCTTAGCTTTTCATAGACCCCCTCCAATTCTTCCATATGCTCTTTTAAATTTGCAGGTCCAAAGTGCACCCAGACTCTAATATGGTTGATTTTTAACCATATTACATATGCTATATGTGATTATAATAATTAATTCATAATTTTCCTCAGTTCATATTGATGACATCGATCATCAGTAACATGTGAATTTTAAGATGAAACTGGTAATTCCTCTTGTATATCATAGTGAACAAGCTACTAAAATTGGAAGAAGGCAGAGACGCAGCCCTACGGTGCTAAGCAAAGTATTCTTCTCTTATATTATCAAACATGAATCTCAAATACATATATCACACAGAATTTTTTTAAGGTGAAAGGGTTGGAGCCAATGTGTGACTTCACTTAAAGCCCCCTTGAAAGTCGGGGCCAGTGTTTATTTTTATAATATGTGGCCCCAATCCCAGACCCAGTGCTGTGGGCCAAGGAAGACAACTTGGCCTAAGGTCAACCACTATCGTCAAACCAAAGATTAGCCAAATCTTTTTATTTGAGAATTTGAACTCAGACTCACAGGAAATGCAGTCCGTTGATGGTGGCTGATGAAGCTGTAAGGCCAGATATCTGGGTCTGGCCCTTTAAGTCCCTGTAGACGTCAACATTGTTGCAAGCAGAAATGGTAGAGGTCCTGTGGTTGCTGACAAAGAGTTGAAGAGGGATCTCTTCCGGCTCAGTGTCTTCTCTGCTCCCATTCTCAGGAAGCTAGGCCACTCCTTGATTCTTGTGTCACAGCGATTGCATAGTGTAAATGTATTACAACTCGCTCTCTCCACGAGCTAGTTTGAGCAGATTAATAGCTCTTGCAAGAAAATGACCAGCCGAGACCATTTTTACCACTGGACGACTTAGGATTTGGAACATAATGACACAGGCCTGGACATCCAAGACAAGCCTGCCGCCACCTCCACTCCTCAGTGGCAAAGATGTTCTCATTGAGTCCCCCAGACACACGCAGGAGGTCTTTCTGCTTCCGCTGACAATGCCAATGGCCCAGTGGTGACTTGGAACCAGTCTTTGCTCATTACTAGGTGTGTTAATAGCCAACAGTGACCTGCTGTAGACTTTCATTTTTTTTTTTAGAAAAAGTATTTAGCAATTCAGTATAAAAAAAGAAAAGAAAGTGAGGTAAAAACACTTTTTATAAAAGCCTGTCTTCTTTGCTGGTCACTTAAGTGCATACTTAGCAGGTTAATTAATGGTTCTTGACGAAGACAGTTCCAGTGGATAATTCCCCTTACTAGTATGTAGACAAGGCAATAATGGAGTATAAGGATGAAAATTAGGGAAAGGGAAGTATTTAGGTCAAAGAGAGTTAAGCAGGCTTTTGGAAGGAAATAGATTTTGATGTGTTACTAAGGGGATTAAGAAGACAGTAATAATGTGAACACTCTGTAATTTACCCTTTGCTTATTTTTTTCCAGACGTTTTATGCATATTTTATTAAATGTACTTAAACATTGGGGAAAAAAGAATTCCCCAGATTTTGATTACATGTCTGGTTTCATTAATGCCCCTGATTCTCCCAATCCCAATTATTAATATGACTCCTAAAAACTGACCTATGTTATATTGACAAATGAATTTGGCAACTCAACAATAAGAAGGATGATTATTAACAGTAATAGCACATAGAAACAATTGTAAAATGCACTGTCTGAGTGGCGTTGTTTCAATCCAAAGGGGGGCTTGGGGTGCTGGGATATCAGAATTCCAAAAATTTGATGGTGGTGCAATCACATGGCAGAGCAACAGGACTATGATGGTGGGTCTCCTCCTCCTTTGGCTGATCTGTTGTCACCCCATCCTCCCTTCCTGCTCTGAAGAGCCTGACCGTGCCCAAGGGAAAGTGGTGTTGGCGATGGTGTCCGCGGTGGTGTTGGTGGTGGCGGAGGCGGCAGCGGTGGTGGTGTTGTCGAAGGCTTCATAGAAGGCGGTGGAATCCCAGAAGCTGGCACGGCCCTCAAGGCGCAGCCCTCAGAGAAGGGTCTTCTAAAACAATGAAAATCTGTTCATTCCTTTTAAGGTGACTTAAAAAATCTCAGGTGAAGGAAACCAACTCTGATGCAAATATAAGAGCGGGAAAAGATACTAATTTACTTCAAAGACTGAGGAGGTAGCATGGAAGTTGAACTATTATCTCAAGTGTCCTCACCTTGATCATCCTACAGGTGGCACAGGTGGCAAACACAAGGCCCATGGGCCGAATCCGGCCCCCCACCTTGTTTTACTCCGCCCAGCACCTTGTTTCTACCTGGCGGCAGCGCCGAGCTCTCGCTTCACGGTTAAGGAGTAGTTGTATTTATACAGTCCTAAAATTACATTCGGCCCTTTGAAGGCAAGCACGAGGCTGATGTGGCCTCTGGTGAAAATGAGTTTGACAGCCCTGCTACAGGTCCTAGCACTTAGCAGGAGCTCACCAACTATAAACTGAATGAACGGACTGGCTCCAAGTGTTGCCCTTCCTCACCTGCTGAATACAAATTTAACTTTAAGGCTACACAAAAAGGTAAAACTATTCTTTTTCATTCTGGTTCTGTATTTTAAGTATCATCCACGTGAATTTATGTTGCTTCTTTCCGATATTATATCCACGTTATGAGTGTGAAGTCAGGGGTTAAGTGAAAGATTGAGGGAGGTATACACAGCAATGATTTTCATGTTACTAAAACCACAAACACACATACGCGCACGCAGAGGGGATTCAAGTTAATGCAAATTCTAAATGTCTAAGATAATGCAGATTGGATTGCAGCCAGCAAAAATGTCATTTTCTGGCTTAATGGAGAGATTAATAAATCAAAACCATGAATTATATATGAAGTCTCACCCAGGATCTTGGTTATTTTTAGCACAGGAAAGTAACATGATGCTGCAGGTATGGCTTGAGCCACTGCCATAGCGGGAGGAGCAAGTACCAAGGAAATCAGGGCCCGGATGTCTCAATCAACAAAAGCAGAGACAAAAACTCAGCATCCTCCAGAAGACAGAGACAGCTTTTCTCAGGCACAAAGGCCAACGGCAAACGTGATGGAAAGAAACAGAAGTGTGTGGAGGGGACTTTGCCCGCATACTGATAACTATGCAAATAAGTGAACTCTGTCTTAAGAGCAGCTCTGCTTGTCAAGTGACAAGGTAATTCACAGCTGGGATTTTAACTTCCCCTGCACTAAACAAGGCCATCCTTGGAAACAAAAATAAAGAGCAATCATTAGCACCAGATCAAGCTACAGCAGGTCTGCAGGCTAAGGAGGGGTCCACAGACCTGAGTTCACGTCCCAGGTCAGCCACTTACTCTCTGTGTTGTCTTAGACAAGTAATGCAGCCTCTAGAAGCCTTAGTGTATTTGTGTGAAAGTGAGAACAGTGTGTAAGTATTTAGCATGGCATCTAGTGTATAGCAAGTGCTCAATAAAATGATTCTGAGCACTTAATAATTTATGATTTTCAGATATTTAATTATGACAAAAATTGAAGTACATGTGGGTGTCCTCACCTTTAAAATCATTAAGATATATAACTCTTTATGCATGCATGTATAAAACTCATCAGATACTGATTAAAAGTTTTTAGCAAATAACTTATATGATACAAGTCTGGGCTACCCAATAGATAATAGTTTTGAAATAATCATACTAGGCACTATTCAATAAAGAGAGAAGACAACACTGAAAATAATAAATATATAATAAATGTATAATATATTATTGTACCACCTCTCCCCCGGCCTTTAGTGCCATAGATGCTAGATACAAACAGCACTCCTGCCCACTAATTAACATAATTAACCTTTAATGTTAAGAAGCAAATCACCAATAATCCAACTTCCCAGAGACCTGCAAAGGAAAGAGATTCAGAACATCTTTCTCCTGGAGGAATATTCATTAACTATTCACCAAAATGTAAATTCCATTTCTCTCTGGGTGGTAGAATATAGGTGATTTTTATTTTTCAACTTTTTTTGGTTTATACATAATTCATAATTTTTCTAATTCATATATTGATTTTTGCATTAAGAAACAGAAGATACTTAAGTAGTATCTTCTTATGTAAGGAGGCAAGAGAGGCAGGGGTCTGCAAACTAGTTTTGACTATCCCCTGCTTTTGTAAATAAAGTTTTATTGTAACACAGCCACAGCTCTTGGTGGAAGCATTATCCATGGCCGCTTTGGTATCACAATGGCAGAGGTGAGTAGTAGCAACAGAGACCTCGTGGCCTACAAAGCCTAACATGTTTACTACTTGGCCCTTCACAGACAGTTTGCTGACCCCGAATTCAGTTACTCGGAAGGAAACTGTCGAGCATGGCCTGCCCGTTATGAAATACTTATTACAGGTGGGTCCCTCAGCTGGGACAACTTATTTAACTCCTGGGCTGCCTTATTTGCAGGCATAAATAAATAAATAATACTAACTTTTACTGAGTGTTTACTATCTACCAAGCACTCTTCTAAGTGTCTTACCTACATGAACTAATTATGTCTTCATACCAGTTCTGAAGCATAGGTTCTCTTTTTGTTGCATGTTCTAGATGAGGAAACCGAAAAAGTGTGACTTGTCCAATGTCATTTGGAGGATTTGACAGAAACAGAATCCAGGAAATTGAAGCTCTAGACCTGTGCTCTTAACCATGAAGCTGAACTGTCAAAAAAAAGACTCCCCACTGCATGACATCTAGGACACTGAACTCTTCTAACATTTAGGATTGCATACTGTAGTTTTCTATCTTGCCAAGCCCTGGCCAGGTAGCTCAGTTGGTTGGACCGCTGTCCTGTACACCAAAAGGTCGTGGTTTCGATTCCTGGTCAGGGCACGTACCTGGGTTGCAGGCTGGATCCCCAGTCAGGTGTATTAACAGATTGATGTTTCTCACATCAAAGTTTCTCTGCCTCTCTTCCTTCCTCTTTCTCTGGAATCAATTTAAAAATCCCTTGGGTGAGGATAAAAAAAATGCAAGTGCTTTAAAAAAATATGCTAAGCTTTGGTTTTCCTTAGGACACAGGTCACCAACTAATGGCCTCCTTGTGATGTCTTCCCATAGGTATGAGTTTTGTCCACATGGTACTTGGGAACAAGTAGAAGTGAAATCCCCGTGACTGGGCATACCTGCCTCACCCTGGCACAGATGGCTCTTCTCTGTGACATCACAGCCAGCTGCCACTCACCTTGACCTCTCCACTAGGCCAGGGAAGGCCTGGGAGACTCCCCTAAGGCTTTGGCAGAGGAAGGCTGGTTGGTGAGAACTTGGGTTGTATGCTGTTATTGTGGCAGGGGTCCCAGCTGGAGCAAAGCTGAGGCCACTCTGAATGTGAAGGAGGTGGGCATGGGAGAAGAGCAATGTTAGTGTGAAAGTTTGGTTCTCTGGGCAAGCAGAGACTCCTGGGGGGGAAAAAGGGGAGGGGGAAGCAAAGGGCGAGGCAGGGGTGGTGGTGGGAGGGGAGGGTTGCAAGAGGAGGAGGTAAGGAGGACAGGGCAAGGAAGGGGAAAGAGCAGTGGGATTCGAGAGGAGGAAAAGCTGGGTGGGGAGGCAGTTGGAAGAGGCGGGGTGGCCAGGGCAGGAGGAAGCCCAGGAGGAAAGGGGGTGGGAGGGAGAGGCAGGGAGAGATGGAGGCAGGGGAGTAGGGAGACAGCAGGGAAAGATGAGAAAGAAAGGGGAAGAGAAATAGAGCCAGTGGGACAAAGGTGAAGTTTCCACTTTTACTGAAAGGGCTTCCCAGCAGCAGGGAGTAAAGAGGGGAAGGGGAGAAGCATCACACACACTCCTGAAGGGAACTCAAAGCAGCTTCCGTGGCTCCAGCTCTATGGACTCAGGGTGGTGGGAAGTGAGAGGCATGTCCAGAGGGCCATGGGGACCAGAAGGTATGTGGGAGCCCATGACATTCCAGCTTTTCAAGGCCTAGGTTGTCTAAACCAGGGAAAGACAGAAAGGGGAGGAAAACATGGCGGGTGCCATGTGGTGCCGTGGAGGGGAACACCTCAACACTTTCAACACACCTCCTGGGGGGATCTGAGAAACAAATCACAGAAAAAGTGTCACTGGATGCTGAAAGCACATTCGCATGTATAAACTGTTACCTGAGATGCTGTGAGTCACTTCATGTAAGGAAAAGGCCATCACCTTGAAAGTGTAATGCAACCTCAGATTACACCCGTGTCAGAGCCTCGGTTTCACCATGATGACGGCACCGTGCTGAATGCACCAACTAAGCCCTGCGGGAAGGTTTTACTAAGGTCACTCAAAAGGAATCATCATGGGTCATAAGAAAGTCTGGTAAATGGCTCTATTTCCAGGGGAAAACGCTCCATTTCCGTGGGTTCCAAACCACCGTCCCTGAAAACACCCATTGATGCTGAGGCTTCCGTGAACCCCAGGGCAGAAACTCTGGCTGCAACACACACACACACACACAGAGTTCCTACTTATAAGGAGCACACGGAACACCTAGGAGTCTGAAAGGTGCTGGAGAGCAGCAGGTAAACTGTGCTACTACTGAGTGTTCTACAGGGCTCGAATTTACACGCACAAAGGAGAAAAGGCCGACATCTAAATATAGTTCATCACCTTGCAAGGAAAAGATACTGAGGTGGACCGGAACATAGAATGACTGAAAATGGGGTGGCAAGACGTATTTGGAATTCCTTTTTATTACCTGTACAAGGATGCATACACATAAGCATGGGGCAGTGCGAATCAAAGCAGTGACGGCTTCCATTTTCAATGATTTTATTCTGTGTCTGGTATGTTTATAGCATATATACACACACACATACATACACATACATATATACACACAGAGGCATATCTCATCATATATATCTTATAACATTGGTAAATGGGCCTCTCCTCTACAGACTGGTTAACTGCGCTCAGATGCTAAGGAAAAGCTTGACTAGAGAACTAAGAAAATTAAGTTAATTTCAAGACCCGCAGATCAATGCTCATGTATCCATTCAACAGAGTGAATGTAGTCATTAAGAACAATGCTTAGGAATGCCATAGCAAACATGCACTAGCCCCTCACACACAAAGACGAAATAAAGGACTACGACGTTTATCTGAGTACTTGGAGAATGGGTGATTTTCTTCCCTTCTCTCTTTCTTCTTTCTTTTCCACCTTTCATTTTTTTTCTGTTGGAGTGAAATGTTGTCTGATTTTTTAATATAATGAATAGTCATTACCTTTGAAATCAGAAATGATAACACTCTGAAAAGAAAAGCATTGATGTACTAGAATGGATCAATATAAGCAACCACCAGATAATAAGGGGTCGGAATCTTGTCTTATGAGAACCATTTGAAGGACTGTGCAATTTTTATCGTGGGAAAAATGAAGGCTTTGGAGGATGAAATAAGGCTCATCAAATACTCTGAAGAGCAACCACGCAGAGGAGGGATGAGACTTCATTCTGGGAGGCTTCAGAGAACAGAACCGGGACCGATAGAGGGAAAAGTAAAGGGAGGCTCACTGAAGCGCAATAGAGGTGGAAATACTTTCCCACTCTGCAACTGTGCTAAAGTTTGATAGGACTCCCTCTCCGTGGAGGCACACCCTCAAATGACCGTCCACACACACTCCCCAGGGGCTGGACGACCATCTGTATGAACGCCAGATGGTGGATGACCATACCTGGAAATATACATCCAACGAACATACAACTGTAATGGTGAATGTCTTTCCTGCTTACCACCCATCACAAGAAGTGACCATCAAGTTGGTTTTCTTTCCTTAAACAGGTTCCTCAGAGCTGTGAGCTATGTCCTAAAACAGGTGGCAAACACAAGGCCCGTGGGCCGAATCCAGCCCTCCACCTTGTTTTTACCTGGCGGCAGCACCGAGCTCTTTGCCCCTAGTTACATTTATACAGTCCTACAGTTACATTCGGCCCTTTGAAGGCAACCGTGAGACTGATATGGCTACTGGTGAAAATGAGTTTGACACCCCTGTAAGAAGGAGCCACAAAGCCAGCAGCTTGTCTTTAGGGACAGCAGTGTTGTCACAAATATGAAGGAAGCCTTCCGACCAAGCACTGGCACGGGTGAGCCTCAGCAGAGGTGCGTGGCAGCGTTGGGCTCTCCTTCTAACCACCTGTCTTCCAGTTCCCCGGATGCCGGGGATACACATTACCCACCCATAACAAAATGCTCTCAACTAAGAAAGACGGGGGTGGGGGGACCTCCCAAGGGGAAAGAAAGGAAACTGAAGATTAAGGCAAAGAGGAAGAAGGAGGGATGATAAAGAATGGAGGACAAGGATGATAACAATATAAAAGCTTTTAGAAAACAATTGATTGCAAACATTCAGAATAAATTTACACTCTGGCCTTTGAGGTTTATTCACCTGCTTAAAGGCTCGGCTGCTTTTTTTAGATGCTTCAAAAACTGTCCTGCAAAATATCTTACATAGTATAAAAGGGGCGCTTAAATTTGAGGAAAAAGACCGAACCAGCTTTCATATTTATATTTTTATCACCAATTTTCCTAATTAGCTGTATGACCTGGAGGAAGTTACTTAATCTTGCTGAAACTCCACTTTTTCATAAGCAAAATGAGAATTATAGCGACCTAGGCTGTTGTAAGAGTTAAATTATCTTCTTATATATAGGTGCACATGCATCAGATGTTGAATGAATCTAAGCTTTAGTACTATTGCTGTTAAAAGCAGTTTATTGAGTCTAGAAAGGAATAGGCACTTTGAAGATTTGATCTCAGATGAGATTTACATATATTAACTCTCTTTAAGTCCATCAAATCTTCAAGATCGAGTTGAGGTTGACAAAATTTTTCTGTAAAGGACCCAAGAGTAAAAAACTTCAGGCTTTGCAGACATACAGTCTCGGTTGAAACTGCTCAGCTGAGCCTCAGTATTGCAAAAACAACAGCAGGCAATATCTAAATGACTGGGCGTGGCTGTGTCCCAATAAAACTTCATTTACAAAGCAAGCCGGATTTTATTTGTGTGCAATAGCTTGTCTACTTTTGAGCTAGAAAGTATTGATCCGAATTATCAGGTACAAATGAAGAAACTACTACTCCAAGTGCTCAAGCAACTTGCCCTGGTTTCTCGGATCATAAGTGGCAGGCCTGTGATTTGAACCCAGGACCAGCCATCCCAGAGTGTATGTTTCTTCCTCCACTCTGAGTCATTTTCATCAGTGTTGCACCTTTTACAGTCATTTAAAAGCAGGACTTATGGTTCAGAGGAGAAATTTTGCTCAACTAAATACATAACTCAAATGGAACATATCAAGCTTCTAGAGCCTATGCCTGTTGCAAACTTTATACTCCCAAAAGGGTTTGCTGGTTGTTATTTCAGTGAGAAGTTGGTCTTGTCAAAATCAAGTAAAGAATTGCCCTGGCTGGTGTGACTGAGTGGATTGAGTGTCAGCCTCTGAACTAAAGGGTCACAGGTTCGATTCCCAGTCAGGGCACATGCCTGGGTTGTGGGCCAGGTCCCCAGTAAGGGGCACACGAGAGGCAACCACACATTGATGTTTCTCTCCCTCTCTTTCTCCTCCCTCCCTCCTCTCTAAAAATAAATACATAAAATCTTTTTTAAAATCCAGTAAGAATTATTAAATGACTGTCAAAAATAATTTTAGTTCGAATGCTCTCTCTCACTTGAGCACACCCACTCAATTCCCCATCCCCTTATTTCCCCAGCTCAGACTTTCTTTCTCTCTCTCCCATGTTTGCACATTTCCCTATCTCCTTCTCCGAGGTACATTCTCTCCACCTTTCTTTTTCTTGAGTTCCAAGGGCCCTTCTTTTAAAAAAAGGAAAAAAATAATTTTAAGCTAAATTTCCTGGACAACACTAGTAACCATCATCTTACTGGGGCTTCAAAAACTCATAGATTTGCCCTGAGTATCTAATGCATCACCACAGAGAAAGGAACTGATTGATTCTTTGCAGAACAAGGAATGGGCATAAGAAAACACTCATTCTTCCAGTTATTTATGCCAGACATTAATTTTCTTTGAAGATGGGCCACAGATATTTACAAAATACTTAGAGTCACAGTTTTCCTTTGGCTGAAAAGAGAAGGAATGGAGGGGGAAAAGGAGTAACAGAACGAACTGGAGATCTTAATCACAAATATACAGCCCCCACCACTCCAAGATCCAAGCCCCCTGGGTGGGATCAGGAAATGGCATAGTATCTGCTCTTAGCAAAATATTGAGAAATGAACACTTCAAGTGATTTAATTATTCTGCCTTCAGAAACATTGGCTGAAGGAGGAATTTTCTACTTCAGCATCACTGACATGTCGAGCTGAATCCATTTTTGTTGAGGGGAGCCACCCTGTGCACTGAAGGGTGAAAAGCAGCAGCCCCGGCCTCTACCCACCGGATGTCACTAACATCCCACTCCTAACTGTGACAATAAAAAATGTCCCAGACATTGCCAACTGTTCCCTTGGTGGGTAAAGTCGTCTTCATTGTAAAGCACTGGGTTAGATCAGAAACCATCAGGTACTGGCTTTATCTTAACATTCAGTCCCCCCAAAAAATGAAGAAGATAAGGCCACTTGGGATCTAGTCAGAGCACTTTTCTTAGGTTTTATTTCAAAACCGGGAGCCCACTCATAGCCCCAACTATTTATTGAAGTGTAGCCATTATTTTGTAGGATGCACTACTGACATGCTTTGCCGATACATTTTTTATTATATTAAATATCATGTGTCATGTGCTGTAGTAGGTTTTATGTCAATATCAATGCTCCATGCATCAACAATTTCCCCTGACTTTTTATTTTTCATTCTTTCTTTACAAATTTTAAATGGTTTTGGAATTTGCAAACAGTCTTAAAACTTGTATAAATGTCACCGCCAGTCTTCTCTAACTAAAATTCAATTACCTGTACTATGTAATAAAAAGTAACCAGTCAACCAAATGTTCTAAATATTATCTAGTGTCAATTAAAATATTACCTACATCTAGGCAATAACCAGTGTTGCCCAAGATGTAGAGAAACTAGAACTGGCAAACATTGCTGGGGGGATGGGAAATGGTGAAGGTACTTTGGAAAACAAGTTGGTAGTTTCTTTTATTCTTTTTTTAAAGATTTTATTTATTTATTTTTTAGAGAGGGGGAGAAAAAACGAGACAGAGGGAAACATCAATGTGTGCTTGCCTCTTGTGCACCCCTACTGGGGACCTGGCCCGCAACCCACGCATGTGCCCTGACTGGGAATTGAAGCGGCAACCCTTTGGTTCGGAGGCCGGCACTCAGTCCACTGAGCCACACCAGCCAGGGCAAGTTGGCAGTTTCTTCAAAAGTTGAACATAATTTATTAGAAGACCCAGCAATTCTTCTCTTATGTATTTGCCCAAGACTAATAATGTTCACAAAAAGATTTGTATCCAAATTTTTGTAATAGCATTGTTCAGAGTAATCAAAAAGTGAACGCAAACCAAATGTCATTAACTGATAAATGGATAAGTAAAATACAGTATATTCATACAATGGAATACTATTCAGCAATAGAAAGGAATGAAGTACCGATACATGCTATGATATTGATATGTAGTATCACATTATACTACATAAAAGAAACCAGACGCAATGACCACATATTGCATGATTCCACTGATATGAAATATCCAGAAGAGGCGTACCTATAGACACAGGAAGTACCTTAGCAAGGGATGGATAGTAACTGCTAATATGCAGTGAGTTTCCTGTGAGGGCAATGAAGATGTCCTAATGTCAAATCATGGTGATAGCTGCACAATTCTGTCAATAAACTAAAAGTCACTGAACTGTATACTTTAACTAAATGAATTTTATGATATATAATTTATATCTCATTAAAGCTGTTAAAAATAGATATATATTGTAGGTCTAGATAAAACCTTTTCTGGATGAAAATTGACCTTTACCTACCAGGTTGTAAACTGAGTATGTAAGCTGCAACCGTCCTTCCATTCTTCAGGCCTGAATGTGGGTCCGAGCAATGAGAGATTTGTCTGTATCTCTGTCAGTTCCCTTCCATTTTAACATCCTCAAAATCAATGAGACTGAGATACGATATCAAGTCTTGTAACTTCTGATTCCACTTGCGCTGTGACATATAATGGAATCTCAGGTCAATACCCTTACTTATACATGCATATGTTAATTAGAAGGACATTCTTCATTTTAGTAGAGAAATGGTAGCTACTCTCTGGAGGATTCCGGGTATTTACAGTTCTCACACCCCAAAGAATTCCTGCTCTTGTTCTGGCCCCACCTCCCTTCACTTCTTTTGGCGCAGACATTGATTGCAACAGTTCCTGTCAAATGCATGCTAAACAAAGTGCTCTGATGACTGGGTTTTGATTAAGCTGCAGGGAAGATTCCAGTGGCTTCGCCACAGGCCCAAGTTGGTTATCAATATCACTGAGGACATAGAGTCCTTGTTCAGTTTGTTAGTTACTCAAGGGACATACAACATATCAGAAAATAGAGATAGGATTAAAGTCTCTCAGTAAGGCTGGAACTGAGTCTCTCAGTACTGAAAGCAAGGAAATGAACAAAATAAAATTAAATAAGAATATATATGAAAGTTCAACACATCCATTTTACATGAACAGAATGAAGAGACCTAGCTTCCCAATCACTCATTTAAAAGAAATCTATGTGACCCTGGCTGGTGTGGCTCAGTGGACTGAGTGCCAGCCTGTGAAACAAGAGGTTGCTGGTTCGATTCCCAGTCAGGGCACATGCCTGGGTTGCAGGACAGGTCCCCAGTTGGGGGCATGCGAGAGGCAACTGATTGACATGTCTCTCGCACATTGATGTTTCTCCCCCTCTCTTTTTCCCTCCATTTGCCTCTCTCTAAAAATAAAATAAATAAAATCTTCAAAAAATAATAAAAGAAACCTGTATGTCTCACATTGCAAAAATTTCCATGTGAATTGGCTATACAATTTATTTATAAAAATAACATTATGGTCATGGGTAGCAATAATAGATGTGCAGAATTTGGGTACAATTTGGAGTATTATATCCATTTTTGAATGTAATATATTAAGAGTTATATTACAGATTAGTCACTACACAACCTCAAACAAATAACTGAGTCATCAGTGTGAGACACCAAGCTTGGTATTGGAGATGTAGGAAAAGAGGTCCTTGTCCTTGTGAAGCTTCTAAGCTATCAGGGAATTTCAGTCTTCAGTCAGTCATTACCAGTATAGTGAGTGTTACAGAGAGAGAAGGTAGAGCTCATGAGAGCAGGTAAAAGTGGATTTAGCCTAGATGTACTTTCACAAGAAGGTGACCTGGATGCTGAGCAGTCTGGAACCTGTGAGGCAGAGCTGAGAGGTCTATGGATGACAGATCTGGATGAGAGAACTGATGGGGCATGGTCAAAGTGTTGGTTTGTGGATGAAGAATCAGCCTCATGTTTGCTATTCCAAGTGAAGGAATTAGGACCAATGGGGAGGAAGTACAGGTCCTTGGACTTCTCTGTGGATTATTTGGGAGAACTTCCTCAGACTGTAGAGCAGGTGGCTTAACAAAGTAGTAGCTTGCCAATGCAAAAAGTATTCAAACAGATGATCTTTTTATTGGACTAGGTCAAGGATTGGCAAATGTTTTCTGTAAAGGGTCAGAGAACAAACACTTCAGGATTTGTGACTCTTACTTAATCTCCATGGCAACTACTCATGTCTGCCACGGTATCAAGAAAAGAGGCGCAGATAGTAGGTAAATAAATAAATGAACATGCCTGTGTTCCAATAAAACTGCGTTTATTGACCAGGAAATTTGAATTTTATATAATCTTCACATCATGAAATAATCTGATTTCCCTGCCCAACAAATCTTAGCTTGTAGGCTATGAAGATACAGGCAGATTTAGCCCATGAGTTGCAGTTTGGCATCCTTGGACTAGATGATGTTGCAGTCTGCTTCTAGTTCTGCAACTCAGAGTTTGAGTAAAACCTCAGACACATAGCACACCCATTTAAACTCATCATCCCTTTGCCAATAATTACACCTATAGAAAAACCTAATTGAGGCAGAAGCACAGAGAATGTTTCACAGCAACAAAGTCATGACTGGGATTTGAACCTATGCAGCCTGGCTCCAGAATCATGTTTGTGTATATATATACTTTCAGCTAATCAATACAACAAACCTAGAAGGCAGGCACCCTGGTCATAAGTGCCTTACAAATGAGAAAGCTGAGACATAGAGTTGGCAAGTACCTACCCACATTCACAAAAGTGTCAGTGCTGCGAGCAGAGTTCAGTCTGACCCGGAGGACATACTCTGAGCCACCCCCACTTCCCGCCGAATGTTAATTTGCAGTGGGCACGGTCACAGTCAGGGTAAAGATTGGCAGCTCATTGACTGGCAAGTCTGGGAAATGGTTGTGAGCACAGCAGCAAGCCTGTGGAACCAGTGATATGAGGTGACTGTGGAAATGCAGGAAGATGGAATAAAAAGGAGATCTAGAAAAGTGAAGCAAATCAACTCCGCTTGTCCCAAAGTTTGGGCTAGGGGACAACCCTGCTTCAATTTCTCTTCTGCACAATAAAGGATAATATTACTATTTACCAGTCTCACCCAAGGATGTTGAGTAAATTCATTAATGTCTTTAGATGAGAACAAGGACATCCAGAACAAGTACACTGGGGTAGTTGATTTGTATTTACTGTTTCATTTATTAAATTGTCACTCTCCTGCTCTTTGGGAGGCTTTATAAATAAGCAGTATATCAAATCTTCTCAGAACTATCCATATCACCCTGAGAAAACCAGGTCTAAATGCCAGGAGACAATGGCCACTGTGACTGGGAAGGTTTGGAGAGCCAGGGAATTACAATCTTGGAAGTCTCTTTACTATGTCTGTCAATCTATGATTCTGTCACAAATTCAGCCTCTGGGTTACATTTTTTTCTAAGTTATTGGAGTACCACTCCGTGCATTTAGGAGTTCTTTTCACATGAAGGTCGTGTGCCTCCTAGAAGGTACCATGTTGTAGACATGTTGCTGAACATATGAGGCAGGAGAGCTGGTTGCATTGAGGCCCCTGGCCAGAACTGAAGTAGGAAACTGATGTTTGGTTCTCTCGTCCAGGAGGCCTTTTCTGATTTCCAGGTTGAGTCGGAGGTCTCTCCTCTATACCTCAGTAGTACCAGGCACATGTCTATCATACTACATATACCCTTTTGACATTGTTGATGTGCTCACCTGACTTCCTCGAGGACAAGACTGTTTCGTCATGGTCTTGCCTGAAGCTACTGCAAAGCTGGGCAAAGACTGTGAACTTTCAATAAATGTGCAGTAACGATAAACAATAAACTCCTTGGTTTGCTCATCAGGAAAAACAAGAGAGCAGGATCAGATAATCATTAATGTCTCTTCTGCTCTTAAGATTTGGACAAAGACCACTCTTCCAACTCCCAAATAGGCTCTCATACAGGTGGTTATTCTTTGGCTTGGGGGAGGAAAGGGAGGAGAGTCTCAAAGGAGAAAGAAATTTATATGACTAGGTCCTTCTCTTCCTATAGAATGGACATTCTCTTCTCAACTCAACATCAAGAGGGATCAAATCATGCAGCTCTTATGGCTCCCCTGGTCATAACCCTCCAAATGATTCCCCATCCTGTCCCAAGTAAAAGCCACAACCCTCCCCAAGACCTACAGACACTGTGCTAGCCGGCCTTTTCCCCACTCACCTGTCTGACCTCTGTCCGTGGCTCACCCCTGTCCAGCTCACAAGTCTCCTTAACCATGTATCTTCCCTCCTCAGTGTCCATACCCTGATGGCTTGCCCTCACCTCCCTCAAATCTGCCAAGTCACCTTCACCAGCAGATCTATTCTGAACGCCTCATTGACAGCGTGCAATATCCCTTCCAGCACTCCCCATCCTCTGCTGGGCTATGCTCTCCATGGTGCCGAGTCCCTTTCATTACACTGTAACAGTACTTTTATTTTATAGGTTCTTTGAGTCCGAAGTCTTATCTTTCTTGATCACTGCTGTGTCCTGGCACCTAGAAGACTGCCGGGCACACTGCACAGGGCTTGATGAATCTTTGTTGGGTGAATGCACACCACTAAGGCTACACAATGAGATGGGAGTGAGGCTTGGCTCATAAACCTCAAGCTCCAGTGATTTTCCTGGTTGGCCTTTGGGCTGTTGCTCTAATCTCATGTTCATAGTCTCCTCCAGACTCCACTTTTGCTCTGCTCTTGGCACCTCTCTTTCCCTTTTCAACCTCTGTCCACAGGTTACTCCCTTTCAGAACAGTGGGAGCTCCATCCCAAAGCAAATTAAGCAGGAGGTAAAATGACAGAAAGGGAAAATACCTACATGTGCTAATGGAAGGCAGAAACTATTATTAACAGGAAATGCATGGGGCTGGCCATTGACCTTATTTCCTGATGTGGAAAAAGGAGGCAAACATAAATTTTTCAATCCCAGACTCTCACAAAAGCTAGTTTTGAGCTAATGATGGTTAGAAAAGCAACTTTCCAAATAAAACTTGAATACAGAAATCTAGCACTGTTTTCTAGGCATAGTTTGTGTTCATGGAGGCTGTCTAACCCCTGAAGTCCTTATGTCTAACAATATAATTTATTTTAAGAAGCAAAAGGTGGTGGAATGCCTTTTTCTCCTTAAAGGAAAGGCCCAGGCTTTGGATATAGACACTTGTATTTATTCATGAAGAAACAAAATCAGCCCTGGCTGGTGTGACTCAGTGGATGGAGCACTGCCCTATGAACTGAAGGGTCACTGGTTCAATTCCCAGTCAGCGTACATGCCTGGGATGTGAACCAGATCCCCTGGTTGGGGGTGTGCGAGAGGCAACTGACTGACATTTCTCTTTCTCTCTTTCTCTCTCTAAAAATAAATAAATAAAATCAATAAAAAGTCATAATTCCTACTCAATGAATTTATTTTAGAACAACACAGGATATTTTAAGAGTGGGATGTTGTATATACAATTATCCAATCCACAATGGGTATTCAATAGATATCGGTCTTGAACACCACCAGCACCAACATCATCATCACCACTGCTATTTAGAAAGGTTGATCTACTTAGAAGGCGGTAAGAGAGAAGACTACATCATGCTGAGAGAAATAGTCAAGGGGGGACATTCTATAGGATGAAAGGTGAATCTGATTCAACTAGTGGAAGGTTCCTCAAACTTAGCATGGGTGACATTTGGAGCCATATAAGTCTTCACTCTGGGGGAATACCTTGAACATTGTAGGATGTTAAACATTATCCATGGACTATGCACATTAGATGCAGTATCAACCCCCAAGTTGTGATAAATACAAATGTCTCTAGACACTGTGAAATGTCCCCAGTAAACACTCCAGGTTGAGAACCACTGTGGTCTGACAAGGAAACAAGAAATAAAAGGCAGTAAAAACCAGATTTGACTTAAGACTTTTATCTTTGTGGTTTATAGCAGAGGACAGCAAGCCATGGTCCACAGGTCAAACCCATCCCATAACTTCTTTTTGTAAATAAAGTTTTATTGAAATATGGACATGTTTATCATTTACATTACTTTCTATGGCTGCTTTCACACAACCAAGGCACAGTTGAATAGCTGTGACAGAGAAAGTATGACCCACCAAGGCTAAAACGTTTACTATCTGGCCCTTTCCAGACAAAATTGTTGAGCCTTGGTTTATATGACAGATAGAATATGGAGGGAGGCTGCTTCTTTTTAAATGCTAGTGCAGCTAATTATCACCAATACATTCTGCAGCAAGGCCTTTGAACCTCCTGGTGTTTCAGCTTCCTAATCTGTCAATGGGATTGATGATAATGGTGCCAAACTCATAGGGTTGTTGTAAGGATTAAATGAATAAAGACGTGTGATGTGCTTAGAAGAGTCCTGGAAATGTTATAGGCACTCAGTATGTGTTTGCCATTATACTGCTCTTCAAGGGAAAACAAAGAAGACATAGTGATCTAATCTTTTAAGAGACTGATTTATATATTTATAAAGTCTGTCCAGAAAAGAATAGCCTATCTCATGTCCAATAAACTAATTAGTATCTCTCCTTCAATTGTCTCTCCCTAATATTTGATGTGCTAATTACAAAGAAAGAGGAGGAAAATCAAATGCCTTTGAAAAATGGGAATGTAAAGTGTTTGATGGAAAACCCAAGAGGAAAAATACAAATTTGTGGTGAAACTAACATGGGAATTTATGGCCATTTCAGATTGAAAAAAGTTTTGCTCTCTGTTTTTATGGTCTCCTTCTTTGTCTTACTTTTAAACTTCTAAAAAGGGTTTTCAGGTAATACCATACATTTATGTGGGCATGGATGCGTATATATCTCCATCATAAATCTTCACCCTGACTAGACCCAGACCCTCACTGTATAGGAACAAAGTACAATAAATTCCTGTCTGGCTTCTAACATTTGCTTAGGTTGTTTCTACTCCTTCAATTCCTATTTATTTTCCAGGTGCCACTATATATACTTCTCACTTCCTTCCCTGTGTCCCTGGACATGTTCTGCAGGCCACTTTTTCCAATTCCAGAAATATTCAGGGGTCTTCACCTCTCAGCTAGGCACTCTGTCTCACACTAACTACAGCCGTTACTCAACAGCTGCTCATGTGGCTGCCTCGTTTACCAACCAAGTTTAAATGACTTGTGCTTCTCATTTGTATCTACTGTAGCACATGCTTAGAGTGGGAGCTCTTAGTATGCACCAAATACATTAACTAATTGAAAATTACAGTAGTTGACACAATGCATATGAGTCAGTCCGGAAAAATTCCAACAATTATTAATATAACAAGAATGGTTTGCATGACATTGATATAATCTGGCAGCTAAGGAGAGTGGACTGGAATGCTCATGCACAAACAGTGACAACTTCACTGTACTAGTCAGTGGGGGGTGGTAGTTGCAGTTGAGTGAGCATGTTTGGTGTGTGGTGGTCACATTCAAAATGACTGAACCAGTAGAGCAACAAATCTGCATTAAATTTTGTGTTATGCTTCAGTATTCTTCTGTGAAAACTATTTGGAGGATTCAGAAGTCCACAGCTGTGGGCAACTGGTGATTGGCAGCTTCATCACAACAATGCAACTGCTCGTACATCATGTCTCGTGCAGTTTTTTGGCAAAACATCAAATCACCCAGATGACTCAGCCCCCCTACAGCCCAGATTTGGCACCCTGTGACTGCTGGCTTTTCCTAAAACTAAAATCACCTTTGAAAGGGGAGAGATTTCACGCCATCGATGAGATTCAGGAAAATATGATGGGGCAACTGATGGTGAAGGGGAAACTGTGTGAGGTCCCAAGGTGCCTACTTTGGAGGGGACTGAGGTGTCATTTCTATGTACAATGTTTCTTGTATCTTGCATGTTCTTCAATAAATGTCTCCATTTTTCATATTATAGGGCTCTACAGCTTCTGGACAGACCTCGTATATTCAATAAAGATATAGATTATATAGATACAGATATAGACATAGATATAGATACACTCATAGATTTAGAGATATAGATATACAGGTGATTCTTGAACAATGCAGGGGTTAAGAACCCCAGTCACCTGACCCCCAGTCAAATAAAGTTATAACTTATAACTATAACTTTTCAGTTATAGTTATATAACTTAAAAACTATAACTATAGTTTAGTTATAATTATTATGATTAGTTATAATTAGTTAAAACTATAATTATAGTTATAACTATAACTATAGTTATAACTATAAGTATAAAAGTTATAACATAACTTTTTTTTCAAAGATTATTTATTTATTTATTTTTAGGCAGAGGGTAAGGGAGAGAGAGAGGGAGAGAAACATCAATGTGTGGTTGCCTCCCACATGCCCCCCCACCGGGGACCTGGCCTGCAACCCAGGCATGTGCCCCAACTGGGAATTGAACCGGCAGCCCTTTGGTTCTCAGGCTGGTGCTCAATCCACTGAGCCACACCAGCCAGGGCATCACTTATAACTTTTGACTCACTGAAAAATCCAGTTGTTCCTTGGAATCATAAGGGGATTTGTTCCAGGAATCCCACACTCTACACACTGTGGATACCAAAATCTGCAGATGCTCAAGTCCTTTATACAAAATGACATAGAACAATACATATAGTCAGCCCCCTGCACCCACAGATTCCCAACTGTGGATTGAAAATACTGTTTTTGATCCACAGAGGGAGGAATCTGTGGATGTAAAACCCATGCATGCAAAAGGTTAATTGTTATTTACTGAAAAAAGTCCACAAATAAGTGGACAAACAGAGTTCAAACTCAAGTTGTTGCAGGATTAATTGTGTGTGTATGTATGTGTGTGTATATAAATATATAAATATATACCAATGAATGAAAAAGCAAATATAATTAAATGGGTAAAAGGCTGGAATAGACACTCCACAAAAAGAGTTAATACAAATGGTTAACACACATATGAAGATACTCAACTACATTAGTTATGAAGGGCATGCAAATTTAAATCTTTGTTGCTATTATTACTTACCCAGGAGAATGTTGTCTAAAATGAAAAAGATGTAGAGCAAGCGGAACTCTCACACACAGCTGACAGGACCACAGACTGATACAACTCTTTCGGAAAACTGTTTGACAGCATCTACAAAATCTCAACATGAGCCTGTCCCCTGACTCAGCAATTCCACTCCTTGGATTATTCCCCACGGAAATACATACCCATGTTCATTAAAAGGTAGATACTAGAATATTCATGGTAACACTGCTCATAATAGTCAAAAGCTGAAAACCACCTAAATGCTGATTAGCAGTAGGATGACTAAAGAACCATCTATATTCTTCTAATGGAATATGACAAAAGAAAGGGACAATACATAATACCCTCATCAATATGGATGAACTTCACAAACATAATGTTGAGTGAAAGAGGCCAGACAGACAAGGGTACATAGTGTGCAATTCAATTCATATTACAAAACCTAGTGAAACAAACCTGTGTTGCCAGAACTTAAGAAAATGCTTATTCTTGCAGACTGGAGTATGAGGGGTCTTCTCAGAGAAGACTGCTGATACCCTAATTCTTTGATTTGAGGGTTGGTTATATGGGTGTGTTCATTCTGTGAAAACTCCTTGAACTGTGCAATGAAAAGATGTACCCTCTTCAAGCCCTGGCCAGGCAGCTCAGTTCATTAGAGCATCATCCCAATAGGCCAAGGTTATGGGTTTGCTCCCCAGTCAGGACACACACAAGAATCAACCAATAAATGCATCAATAAGTAGAACAAAAACCTGATGTTTCTCTCCCTCCCTCCCTCCCTCCCTCTTTTCCTCCTTCTCTCTCTCTCTCTCAAATCAATAAAAAAAATTTAACTCCACTCCAGGAAGACAAAAAACCCAATTAAAAAATGGGCAAAGGCCTTGAACAGACACTTCTCCAAGGAGGACATACAGATGGCCCAGAGACATATGAAAAGTTGCTCAGCATTACTAGCCATCAGAGAGATGCAAATTAAAACCACAATGAAATACCATCTCACACCAGTCAGAATGGCCATCACAAACAAAGCAACAAACAAGTGTTGGAAAGAATGCGGAGAAAAGGGAACCCTAGTGCACTGTTGGTGGGAATGCAGACTGGTGCAGCCACTGTGGAAAACAGTATGGAATTTCCTCAGGAAACTAAAAATGGAACTGCCTTTTGACCCAGCAATTCCACTGCTGGGATTATACCCTAAGAACCCCAAAACACCAATCCAAAAGAACCTATGCACCCCAATGTTCATAGCAGCACAATTTATAACAGCCAAGTGCTGGAAGCAACCTAAGTGCCCATCAGCAAATGAGTGGATCAAAAAACTATGGTACATTTACACAATGGAATTCTACGCAGCAGGGAGAAAGAAGGAGCTCCTAGCCTTTGCAACAGCACGGATGGAACTGGAAAGCATTATGCTAAGTGAAATAAGCCAGGCAGTGAGGGGCAAATACCATATGATCTCGCCTTTAACTGGAACATAATCAACGAAAGAAAAAAGCAAACAAAATATAACCAGAGTCATTGAAATTAAGAGCAATCTAACAATAGC
>CM052552.1:66749455-66780000 GCA_028533065.1 Trachops cirrhosus
AAGAAAACAATGGCAAACATTCCTTTCCATTATGTTTCCCCCGCTCCGCCAAAAAAAGCAAGTGAGTTTCAAAACGAACTCAGAATAATTTTCTGAAATATTTATTATGAGGCAGAGGCCAGAATTGAAAGTTATGGGTTAAAGTACTACTAAGAATGGGGTAGGGGTGCTGGCTGGCATGGCTTAGTGGGTTTGGCGTCATCCTGCAAAGTGAAAGGTCACTTGGTTTGATTTCCAGCCAGGGCACGTGCCTAGGGTGTGGGATCGACCCCCAGTGGGGCTATGGGAAAGGAAACCAACTGATGTTTCTCTCAGACACATCCATGTTTCTCTGCCTCTCTTTTCTCCTTTCCTTCCCCTCTCTCTAAAAATAAATAAATAAAATCTTTTTTTAAAAAAAGAATGGGGTGGGGAAAAGAGAAAACTTGCTGAGTGGGAAGTGTCTCACTTCACAGTTCCAGATTCACTCTCCCAGCGCTCTTTGCAATCAAGGCCCGTGGAATGCTTGTTCTGTCCAGGCGAACGAACTCAGCAAGCACTGTAGTCATTGGCTGTGTTGCTGATAATTTGCTATTTTAAGTGAAGTCTGGAAAGTGACTCGCCAGTCTGTTATTATCATTTAGTGCTAGCCAAGAAAGCTAACTTTCCCTCCATGCTGGCCCGCTGGCAGCAGGGAGAGCCCGGGCAGCTGTGGCGGCTGTGGTTGGGACAGAAGTGCCACAGACCAGGCTCCTACCCCAACCCACACCTGCTGGGGAGGCCCCACGAATTAGTTTTAAGACTCCAAAACACATCACAGGCATTTTCCAATTTTAGTGCCATTAGACAAGAGCTCAGCTCTTAAACACAGGTTTGGACCAATGCAAGGCTCTGACCATGACTAGCCACGTTTCCTTTGGCAAGTCTTTTAAAGTGACTGTGTCTCCTTTTTTCCACCTTCCTTTCCAAAACCAAGAGGGTAAAATGAACAAAGAATAAGGTGAAGGAGCAGTATTGTACCTGCTTTCAAATACCGTTGAGGACTAAGTGACATACTTTAAGTACAGTACTTAACATGGTACTTGGCAGATTATAAGTACTACAGTATATTAGTAAATGTTATTTCCTTACAGATTTAATTTCTTATGTTGACAGCAAGATTGAGTTTTTAAAAAGAAGACCATTGGAGCTTTCGATCTATCTGACCTGGCTATTTTGGCCAATGGTCGTGTCTATGAGGAAAGAGCCACTTCATATTCAGCTGTAGATGGGGGGGTGGGGAGTGATTTGAAAGAGAGGGGCAGGGGAATTTTAGAAGTAAAGCCCATCAGCAAGCTCCTATTACAGCATCTGTCCACCACACTGTCACTATGTACTTCTGCATCTCTCTTCTCTTATAGACCGTGAGATCCTGGAAGCAGGTACTCTGTCTTTCTCTTCTAGTTTCTTAAAAATCAATAGTTATATGGACTGAATGGGAAGAAAACATCATTTTGGTGAAGGAGGGTTAGGTCTCCATTTCAAAGCCACACCTAATAATAACAGTAGTGTTGCCATCCATTTCGTGAAACCCTGAGGACACTAATACAGGTCATATCTTTCCACAGTTGTTCTCTATCCCAGTATCAGCACTATATTCTCTGTGTGGCAGTGAGGTCTTAATGGGAGTCATCATTCACCATCACCAGCACCATCCACATCACCACCACCACCACTAGGAAACCCAGACAGACAGGAAATCTAGAGGAGGCTGAAGCTTCCACTTCCAACTTTCTAGCTTGTAACATCCACTGCAAGGAGGAATCTCCTTCCTCCCTGGGTCCTCCTGTAGAGGCTTAACTGTGAGCACTCATTTTTGTCCACATCCCTCCATCCGGGCTGCTGGGCTGACTGTGCTACTCTCCTCTTGTCCTAGGACTCAGGCTGAAGAGTCCTGGCACGCTCATTCCCTGGCACACAGAACATCACATCCTTGACCCGAAAGAAGGTGCTTAGATCTGTTTTTCTTTTTTCAGAACTTTTTCTTCTCTCCACTTGGTGGTCCTGAGTTGCATCATTGTTCCCTCCTTATAGGTAGGAAGAAAATGACTTCTAGAGTTCTCTGAAAGGTGCCTCTGGTTTCTTCCCTTATCTCACCATCACCATTCCTGCTGTCTTTTTAGAAAGCCCCAGACAGTAGCCTGAGTTGTTCCCCAGCAGCTCCTGGCCTCCCAAACTTCAGTAGCATTGACAGTAGAGTTGGCCCAATATTCCTATTCTCCAGAATTCCCTGTGTTTGATCGTTGGCTGCCTCTCACATACTCAATAAACACAGGCATATGAAAATAATACTTTCTGCCCTGGCATAACTCAGTTAGTTGGGTGTTGTCCTGCAAACCAAAAGGTCACTGGTTTGATTCTTGGTCAGGGCATATGCCTGGGTTGTGGGTTTGTTCCCAGATCAGGGAGTGTGCAAGAGTCAACTGATTGATATTTCTTCTCACATTGATGTTTCTCTCCCTCTGTAACCCCCTCTCTAGAATCAATAGAAGAAATAAATCAAATTCCTTTGAAAATAATCATTTCTGACCTAGAACGTGACAGAACAAAGTGAGGCATCATCTGGTCTATTCTATGCCTAGGAAAAGCCATGGACTGCCTCCAGGTTGCAGCCATTTTCACTCACTGGGCTTGATGGACTTGAATCATAGCCTGCAGAAGCATCAGATCCACTCACTCCACAGCGTCTGACATGATCTGGCCAAGTAAATTGCCTTCTGCTACTGCAACCTTATTACTCTTTAGCTTCTCTATCACTGTGTGCCACCCTCTCCCCACACAGGCTACAAGATCCTTCTCGGCTTTATAAACGCTGCACTTGTCTTTTAAGAGAACATAATTTAAAGCATTTCAGTTAGAATATCTCTGAACACTGCTATAAGAATTACAGGATAAAAGAGATTATCTTAATTATGTCACTCCACATGATGCGAGACCCATGCAGAGCAAATGTAGTTTCCATCTCTTGTCACTGGAGAAAGCTAGCAAAATATGCGATACATTTTTGGAACACTTACACATTCTTATTATTTCAAATTTCATTAATAGAATGTAAGAATCACATGTTGAATCAATAATATGCTGCGCTAGAGGAATAATTTCATTTATCTTGCAATAGTAAGGCAAACCTATTGCCATCTAACTGGCTTGATTTCAGGGAGTGGAGAAAATCCTTTATTTTTTTTTAACTGATGGATGCTTGAAATTTTACATCAGTCAGTTATCCTTTTAGATTAAGACATTGATCTCTTTATCTGGAAAGATCTCTAAGCAAGTACCCGGAATTTGTATGTAAGTGGGACTTGGAAGCAGGATTTAACAGGACAAATATGAGAAGGGTCATGGGAGAATGAGAGGAAGGGGCAGTTCCAGGAGAGGGGGCTGGAGGGAGGACACGGGTGAAAACCAGGAGGACGGGCGTGCTTAGCACAAGTGGCAGCTGCTACTCAGTTGGGCTGTGCCAGGGCCTTTTACATGGATATCGATGATTTTAGAGCATTTAATCTGGACATTTTGCTCACAAAAAGCAAAACCCATCAATAAATCACTGATGAATTTTACACTTAACTATTCTAGTACAACTAAGACATGCTACTTACTTAAGATATTTGCAAGGCAGCGCTATATCTGTCAAAAGATTAGTAACCAAAATACATAGGGAATGCCACACATTAGTAAGAAAAAAAGACAAACAACCAAATAGGAAACTTGAAAACAAAACAGGCAAATCAACAGAAAAGGGAAACCAAGCAGCTAATGAATATAAAATATTATCTACCAACCCTGAATGAATGAAGAGATGAAAATGCCTATTAAAACAAAAATGAGACAGAGTGGGAAACACTTTGTCAAGTATATGATTGTCTAACCACTATGCTGCACACCTGACACAAAATAATATTGTGATATAAACTCTCAATGTAAACACATAAGCGGTAATTTTTTAAATACAGAGAAAGAAAAATTTTTTAAATTAGATACCATTTTACCCATCAGATTGGCAACACATAAGTCTGATAAACCGGGTATAAATGGGACTATTGGAAAGTGTGTGTAGGAAGATAAAGGCACATTAATACACCCATTTTGGAATAGAATGCCAAGTACAGACAAAGTTGCACATCCCCTTTGGTTTAGTAACGCCTCTTCTAGGTATGATTCCTAGAGAAGGGGTCAGCATAGCATAATCTGGGGCAAACTGGGCCCAATGCCTGTTTTTGTATGGCCCATGAGCTCGAAATATTTCTTAACATTTATAAATGGCTGAGGAAAAAACTCAAAATAATAATGACATGTGAAAATGATGTGAAAGTCACATCAGCATCTATAATTACAGTTTCCCAGGCACACAGCCATGCCTGCTTGTTTACGAATTGTCTATGGCTGCTTCGCGCTGCCATAGCGGAGTTCAGTAGTTGCAACAGAGGCCATCTGGCCTGCAAAGCTGAAAATATTTACTATCTGGTCCTTAATACAAAAATATCTGCATGCCCTGGCCCTACCGAAACTCTCACGTGTGTGTGCAAGGAGGATGTGCAGAAGTGTGCACTGGAGTATTGTTTTTACTACAAAGAAACTGGAAGCAACGTGACTCTCCATTGAGAAGTGACCGCATAAAGAAATCTTCACATATTTATACGATGAACTCTATAGTTTTGTTTAAAAATAGACCTACATGTATCAACTTGGATAAACCTCACTTACTCAATGATGAATGATAAAAAAAAGTTGCAAAAGAATACAGTATAAAACCACTTATATAGCCCTGGCTGGTGTGGCTCAGTGGATTGAGTGCCAGCCTATGAACCAAAGGGTTGCTGCTTCGATCCCCAGTCAGGACACATGCCTGGGTTGTGGGCCACGTGTCCAGTAGGGGGCATGTGAGAGGCAACCACAGTTGATGTTTCTCTCTCTCCTTCCCTCCCTTCCCCTCTCTCTAAAAAATAATAAAATCTTTAGGATATATATATTTTAAAAACCATACATACTGAAAAATAGCCTAAATTATATAATATATGGTGTGTGGATGTATGAGGTCTGTCCGAAAAAAGTCCAGCCATTGTTAACATAATGAGAACAGTTTGTGCAACATCAGTGTAACCTGGCAGCCAAGGAGAGTGGACTGGAATGTGCATGTGTGAACAATGATGATTTCATCATACTAGTCAGTGGGGGCAGAGACACCATTGAGTGAGCACGTGTATTGTGTGGCCATCACATTCAAAATGACTGAGAGAGTAAAGCAACAAATCTGCATCAATTTTTGTGTTAAGCTTGAACAATCCTCCATGGAAACTATTTGGATGATTCAGAAGGCCAGAGCTATGGGCACCTGGTGATTGACAGCTTCATCACAACAACGCACCCACTCATGCATCACATCCTGTGCAGAGTTTTTTGGTGAAACATCAAATCACCCAGATGACTCAGCCCCCCTTCAGCCCAGATTTGGCACGCTGTGACTGCTGGCCTTTCCCCAAACTAAAATCACCTTTGAAAGGGAAGAGATTTTAGATGGTTGATGAGATTCAGGAAAATACGACGGGGCAGCTGATGGCAATTGGGAGAACTGTGTGAGGTCCCAAGGTCCCTCCTTTGAAGGGAACTGAGGCATCATTGTCCTATGGACAATGTTTCTTTTATCTTGTATCTTCTTCAGTAAATGTCTCTATTTTTCATAGTACATGGAGGGATACTTTCTGGACAGACCTCATATATATAAAGAGAATAAAAGTATAAAAATATGGGGAGGAAAATACATACCTTCAGGATGCCAGTCATTTCTGCAGAGGAAAAGAAAATGGGATGGAGACCTTCATCTGCATCTGTAATATTCTATTGCTTTAAAAAGAAATATCAGTAGCAAATTTTTTTTAAAAACTATGTATTTACTATGAAAAATGTGTTAATTGCAATGTGCTCTCTACCTTTGAAATGTATGAGATATTTTCATAACTTCAAATAGTATGTCAGAATTACAAAACTGCTCCAATAGCTCTTATTTCTATTGTCCATATTTTCAGCTGACCACAGGCTTTTCTGTAAGTGCCCTTCAAATTACACACACTTGGGGCAGGAGGTCAGGCAGGACATTTGGTGAGCGTCAGTCCTGCACTGTTGGATGCTAGGAAATACACACCAGGGTGTATGATGAATTGCATAGTCCATAAAGGCATGCTCTTTGATTATACACCTAATTACCGTGACACTATAGGATCTGGGTGACAGAATAATTGCTGTGACACCCAACAAATGCTTTATGAATATTGATTGGAACAGAGATGGAAATGGAAAAGAATTCTGTAGCAATCTATTGCATGAGTGAGCCACTTCTCAATAACCCCTCTGTTAACAACGAGTGTGCATTTCCCAGACACGCTGGATGAAAACACAGCTTTGTGTCCAACAGCAGAATCAGGAAAAGAGGTAGAAATGTGCTGTTCCTGCCTATAAGTTGAGAAGGATGTTGCTAAGATGATGATTAAATGCTAATGAGAGTGTCAGATGTGGTAGGAAACTCACACCATCAATCTTAACAATGGGGAGCTTGAGGTTTGCTGGGGCCAGAGACTGTCATGGAAACTCAAGCCCTCGTATAATCATGGCTGGCTCTATTGCCTGCCTGATGGGTGCTTTCTTTTGCTGCTAAGGTTGGAGGTGGAGGACTGGAAATGTTTTCACCACTCTGTAAGGGAAAATGTATGGAGGAAGGGAAGGCAGCAGGCACGGGTGTTTTGTCAGCCTATATCAGTCTCACAGTCATGCCTGTTTGCCTTCTCTAACAGGAGGCGAGGAGTGGAGATTAGGCAGCATTAGGTCAAGAGTCTTACAGCCATGCAACCTGGATTTCCTTATCAGCATTGCCACTTGCTGTCTGTGCCACGCTGGGTAAGCATCTCCTCCTCTTCAGGGTCAAAGCAATGAAACTGTATGCTAATAAGCCTAAACATTTATCTCACAGGATTATGGAACATTTGAAAGAAAAATTTCCACCAAAAAATGCTTTATAAAGGGTTAATGCTGTCAAGATATTAGCTGTTCTACCATAGGCTTTGATTTGTGTAATATGCAACTTAGTGAGGCCATTTCCACGGATCGGTGTGGTATATGCCATGGTTGAGGGGAATTACAAAGGGACTGGATGGATCCAGAGAGGGAGGCAGGAAAGGTGAAGGAGGAAGGTGGTAGAAGGAAGGGAGAAAAAGGGGGAGGGAGGTAAAGACAGCGGCAAAATAAAAGAAGGAAGGTAGGAAGGAAGGAGGAAGGAGGTCCAAGAGCAATGGAGAGACAAGGAAGGGACCTGCAGAGCCTGTCTACTGGCCCCAAGGGAAAATCTGCATGAGGGTCCAACACTCAGAGACCCCATTCTATCAGCACTATTTATGGGCTCTGGACAGGTAACTCAACCATCTTATTATTGTCACCTGCAAAGTGTAGATAATTTAACCAGTCTCTCAAAAAATACTGCAGAGTAATTCCGTAAGACAAAAAAAAAGGACTCTCCAAAATAAATCCAGAGCACACACTCTCCTGAAAGGTCATAATGACGAAGATAGCCCTGAGCACGGTGAGGGAACAGAGTGGTTTGCGACTCATGTCCGAGAAGCTCTAAGGCTGCCATAAAATGATTTAGTTGTCCTGTATTTCATCTCTGAAAAGACTGTTTCATTACACCCACAATATCACTTCCACAATAAATATCTACGTATTTTGGGGCCCAAAGGGCCATCTTTTATAGGAGATAATGATGTGGACACAGACATTGGAGCTAGGTTTTTTCCACTAGAAAGGAAGATCCTGCAATGAATCAGCCCCCATGCACAGACTCTCCACCCTTTATTTATTACGGCTTGCTTTAGTGGTGCAGTCCACAGCTGCAGAACAATTATTTATGCTTAGAGCCGGCAGAAGTAGATTGGGTTGGAGCCTTGAACCATGGCCTTGACTTAACATTTTAAGAAAATGAGTTAAACAAACCAGATATAACCACTAAAACTCACAGTTGTCTGCATGCATGGGTTTTCTGTGAAAAGCCCAGTATTTTAAAAAAAGAAAGTTCTGTCTTGTTGTGCCCTCCAAACCATGATAACTTCCAGAAATTTCTGGTTTTCTCTTTTTTTCATCAAAACAACATATTTTGAAATGTCCCTCACACTCAAAAGTAGCATAACAATCCTTTATGCAATGTGAAGTACATGTTTCCATCAATTAGTCATGAAGTATTTGATCTGTCCACTCACCACTTTAAAGGCCAAACTTTTCCCAGGCACCCCGGACCCCATCCTTCCTTTTGATCATTCCGGTGCCCCATGTCAGCAACCCTCTCCCATCACTGTTGCATCTTTACACCCCCCTTCCACTTGACCACTGCTGTCTGCATTCAAACATCCTGTAGTATCTCCAACATTAAAAATTTAAAAAGCCTTCCCGTGCTCCCACCCCATCCTCCAGCTTCTGCCTAAATCTGTCATTTGCATTTGCAGCTAAATTCCTAGAAATGTTTGCCTATATTTACTGTCTCCACTTCTTTTCTACTCATTCTCTTTGAACCCATTGCAGTCAGGTCTTTGTCTCCATCATCCTACATGAAATCCTCACCCGAGGTCACCAATGACTTCCTTGAGGTCAATTCCCATGATCAACACTCACCTCCCATTTTTGTCATCTTATCCGCAGGTTCCTCAAAAGTCTTTCTTAAATGATCTTGGTTCTCTTCTCCCCCACCCCACTGGCAAATCCCACTCAGTGTCAAATCCCTCTGCCTCCAATCCACTGGGGTGCTCTGCATCCAGACTCCTTAGGCCCTCAGATTCAGCCCCCTGGATTGAAAGTTCATCTGTCCACTGATCTTTCCAAAATTTGTCTTCAGCTGGATTTCTTCTCAGAACTATAGATTCACATCCCATGTGTCACATCCAATCCATGAGAAAATCCTATTGGCACTTCCTTAGAAATTTATGGACAATATGGTGACTTCTCACCACCTTTGCCATGGTAACTTAAGAGCTAACTTATCACTACTATATACTTGTCTAGATTCCTATTCTCTCTGCTCCCATCCTTGCCAGCTACAGTCTAATTTACATATGGCAACTACAGTGATACTTTTAAACTGTCAGACCATGATGCCTCCTGAAGCTTCCCATCGCACTCAAAATAAAAGTCAAAGTCCTAACCATGGTCCTCAGGACAGGCCTCATTTACCTCGGTAATCTTACTGCCAGCAGGCATCTCTTTGTATCTCATCAAATATGCCAAGTATCCTTCTGGCTCAAGGCCATTCCTCTTAGCTGAGATAGTGACATTGCTCAATTCCTCATTTTCTCCGTGTTTTACTCAAATGTCACTTTATTGGAGTGGCCTTCCCTGCTTCTCTATATAAATAGCACCAACCCAACCATCTACATTCCACATGCCATTTATTTCTTCCTCAAAGCACCGATCACTGCTGGAAGTGCTCTATGTTCATTTTGTTTATTTCTTTCTTATTTCTGGATATAAGCACCTCAGGAGCAGGGACTTCTCTTTTATACAGTGGCTAGGATTGAGTCTGACATTCAATAGCTATTCAACGAATGTCTCATTTGATGGTTAGTGAATATTATAGAGTATGGTATTTTAATAGCATTCTATCAATTAATCAACTGATCAATGAGTTCAGCAACTGTTGATAGTGGACCTACTGTGTATTAAGGATGTTGCTAAAAGCCAGTAATTCAACAAAAGGAAACTCAGCTCCATGAGCCCGTAGTTTTAAGGGTAAAGTTTGAAAAAATAATCTAGTTCCATAGTTTAACTAAAATGCATTATGGCATAATGTGTTCATCAGACTTTGACATTAAGAAAATGGGGTGGGGGGACCTTGAAGTTAGAAGGTCTCAACACAGAAACAGTCTTCAGAAACAGGACTTCAGATCAGTCTTCAGAAACAGGACTGCTGTGTTCTCCAAGTGATGGCTTCTTTCCTCCCTTTATAATCATCTGAAGAGTGTTTTTGAAAAATCTGAGCTTAAGTGTAATCAGAAAAAAATGTAGTGTATTTTGAAAAACAAAAAGTTAACGCTGTATTGGTTTCCTATAGCTGCTGTAAAAAATTATCACATACTTAGTGGCTTAAAGCAACACGGGTTTATTATCTTACAGTTCTGGAGGCCAAAAGTCTAAAATCAGTCTCACTGGGCTAAAATCAAAAGTCAGCAGCACTGTGTTTCTTTGTAAACTCTGAGGGAGAATCTGTTTCCCTGCCTCTTCCAGCTTCTAGAGGCTGCAGGCAACCCTTGGGTCATGGCCACTTCCTCCATCTTCAAAGCCAGCAGAGTTGTATCTTGCAATCTATTTGTCCCCCCTCTGCTGCTTTTATCATCACATTTCCTCTAACTCTGATCCTTCTGCCCTCTAGTAAGAAACCTTGTGATTACATTGAGCCTATCCAGATAATCCAGCATCATCTTCCCATCTCAAGACATTTAATCTGCAGAGTCCCTTTGGCATGTGAGATAACACAGTCAGAATGAGGGCACGGACGTCTATGGAGGGAGGGTATTATACTGCTTATTAATAAACAGTCAGTATGAGAATGTACTATTTTGAGCCATCAGATCAGTAACGTTGGCATGCCAAAATTGCAGAACTCAAGAATATACAAATTATTCACAGAAAATATATTCCACTTGGTGCTTGGTTTGGGGTGGCCAAGACCAGAAGCGGGTGGGCACTGGCAGCCCTGCCCGGCCATGGACATTCCTGCCACCTGGACACCATGGCAGCAGGGGAGGTCAAGGCTGCGGGGCCATCTCTTCATGTGGGAGAAGTTCACTATGCAAGGAACTTGCCATGGAATTCATGACATGTTGGAAATCTTGGGGCTGCTTCTCTGTGTTTTATTTTGTTTTTCTCTGTTTTTAAGGTATCTGGGGTTAGAAACTATAAGAACTACAATTTGAGCTTTATAATAGTGTTTTCCTCCAAAAATAATGCTTACTTTATAATGTTTCTGTGAAAAAAAATCATCTAAAATTTTTAAAAATTTTTTCATTATAATAAACAGTATTCTGGGAACTTAGGTGGTTTCTAATGTATTAATTCCATACCTGTTATTGCTCTTCAAGCATCTCAAATATACAAAAATCAAAATGTTTCATAATTAATTTTTTCTTTCCCCAGGAATAAGTCCAAAGTAGTTATATTTGTTAAAGGTCAAACAGAATTCAAGTTGTTTAAAGGGCAAAAAGTGGAAGAGAAATGCTGAATATGTCATCAAATATATTTGCTTAATTGATCCTTTGAATTGTATCTGTGCACACCAGGCTCACAAAAAGACACATTCCTGGGAAGTTAAATTTCAAGGGATTATCTCCAATCATGGACGATTATAGAAAACACAGTCTCAGAATTTGATTTGTTTCCTAGGTAACACCCCTTCAAATCTGTTATCTGTGCCTCATCATTTTGCTCCCACACATGGGTACAGATCCTGAAACTACATAGTGTGAATTTCAGGGACAGAAGATGTCTTGAGCAGACATCCTAAAAGAAGGATCTGGGGTGGATGCTATTCTCTGGAAGGAAATTTAATTTATTTAAGTTAATAAAAAAAAGCAGGAAGAAGAAACAAAATTGAAAACTTGTTGAAACTTAATTCACTGCAAGATATTGTTATCCAGCAAGTTTGTCTTGGGCCCCTACCAAAAGATTTAAGTTTCTGAAACACATGAAATATCTCACAGTTTAACTCAAAGACTGTGACATAATATAGTTCCCAGGAGAGGAATACAGTTAGATGTATATGTTTAAACAACTGTGGCTGATTTATGAAATACAACAATGGGTAAGACTAAAAGTATAGCATAAATCAGATTTCTATATACTAAAAAAATGAATGATCTCCCATATATTCCCAAGGTACAAATTCAGATTACTAAACATTAATATTACTTTGATACAAAGACAGCCATCCCTCAATGTATCTGTACCTGAGGGCAAACCATAAGTTGTGTCTATGTCCCCATTTCCTGCTAAATTTCCTGTATTCAGGGAATATTTTGTTTAAAATAATCATCAAGTGTATCCTTGGACCACAAAGTGAAAAACAGAAACAGCAGCCACAGTAGGTAGAGTGTTGCAGCAACAGGCATACAAAGCAAGAAAAGATACATTCATTCAATATGCAGGCTCAAGGGTTGGTATGGAAGTGGAGAGGGAGTAAGGAGGAATGGTATAATACCCAGCAGGCAGCCAGGCCTGATTTATCTAGCCTGCCAGTCAGTGCCTTTTGAATGGAACTGTCCTAGGTGCTGAAATAGGCATCTGAGTAAGCTTTGGTTCCTCTGATGACAATATGAAATTGTCACTAGTCACTAGCATTGGCTGAAGACACACTCCTTTTCTTGCCTTCTGCCACCATGAGTCACTATGCTTTTCCAGCTATCAGCCTCTCACAATGGCTCAGTAAGAGCTCCCAGTCTGAGACAACTCTCTTTGAAAGGGATAAATGAGAATACCTGAAGCTTATACAGAAAACTGTTTAAAGGTTTAATGACTTATTTCATTCTAGTATTAACTGGCTTCTTAAAAGTCCCAACACCCACTCAATTTGCCAATGAGAATGATTTAAAATGCAATAGTATTTGCAAGTAGGAATCTTTATGTCCTTCTGCAAACCACAGAAGCCTGAGTACTCTATTTTCATGTTAACTGCCTCCCCTTCATTTAGTAGATGGAGATTATTAATTATGCACACTGACATTTAAAAACCACATGCATTCTGTGTACTTATTACTAACCTGAAGGGTTCAAATCATATAACTTCCTCCACAAATTAGCTCAGTTTTGTTAAACCAGACAGAAAAAAAATTAGTAATCTTTTAAAAATAGTTACAATAATCCACTGAAATGAACATTTTTTTCCAATTTTTATAGGGCTCAACTGATTACTATATCAAACCCCTGAATAAATTTTCTTCCAGGATATATCATCAGGGATTTCTGTTATCTATTATCATCGTTTTTAAAGCACTGGAGAAATCACCTAATTAAGTATATAATGCATCTCTTATGCCTGTGTAGATTAACCTCAGTGTTCCTCACTTCTGTACTTAACTTTGATCATCAACACTCCCAAACCTCCAAGTTGGAATATTTTCAGTGATAGACCCAAACTATCTTTTGATTCACTTCTAGAAGAAGACACCTGACCAGTAATTCACACAGCAGACACATTTCTTGGCTAGGTCTAGGTCAGGATTCAAATAGGTCCAGGAAGCATATTCTGGATATGCAGATTTATCTAGATCCCTAAAACTTTCCATCAAAATTCAAGTCTGTGCCAGGGAAATAGCACCAAGGGATATTGGATTAAGTCACCCCAAAATATACCTCTTTGATATAAGGATTATTTTGAAATAAAAGCCACTGAGATGAGCCAAAGCTCTAAAAGCAGGATGTAAGTTTTTCTTTCATAGAGGAAATTTCCATTTGTAGAGATGTCTCCCTCTCCCTGATCAGGAAGAGGAAGACTCTTAACAACTATCAAGGGAGAAGGCTCTGACTTAAAGACGTCTACCAGTAATCTACAGTAAACTTCATTCTTGGTGACAAAATACTAGATGCATTACTATAAAGCCATAAATGAGGCAGTACTCTCAACTTTCTCATCTCAACTAATCAACATTAGACTGGAAGTCCTATCTAATATGATATATAAATATAAGAAACATGATATTAGGAAATGATAGAAAAAGTTCTCATGAATATTTTTGTCATAATTTTCTGACACAATTTTTTATCAAGAAAATTCTACTAGCTCAATAGAAAAACTAGTGAAACTAACATAAAAAATCAGTAACACAGTGAGACTGTAAGTCTTACAAAACAGAAGTGTTCCTGTATACCACCAATAACTGATTCAAAAATTATAATTCAGAAAAATAGGCAGGGCTTTCCTGCAATAGCACAAACAACCTCTGTTTCACCCACCCATCTATCTACTCACCAACCACCTACATGAAGAAAAAGAAGAAACAGATACTAGTGAACTAGGAATAAACTTAAGAAACAGGAAAGACCTATATAAACAAAAGTATAAAATATCACTAAGGTGTTTTTTTAAAACCCTGTAAGTAAAGGAGAGACTGATCATATTCATAGATGGTTTACTGTTGGAAAGAATACTTATTTATAACCAATAATAATCTATATTAATGGATAAATTTGTTATACACATACTTTGAAATACCATAAAGCTACAAAAAGTCAATTAAATATATATGTACTGACAAATACAAATAACCATGATACATTGTCAAGTGAAATAATGTAAATTTTCCAGAATGATTCCATTAATGGTAAAAAGGGGGTAAATAGTGTATGTCTGTTGGTACACAGACCAGAGGTTATAAACAGTAATACCATGGGGTACCGGTAGGAGGAGGGCAGGGAAGAACTGTATTTTATCCCCATGATTTCACTCTTCCAATTTTTATAACATGCTTTATTTGTCTACTTAAAAATTGTAAGGGTATTAAAGATTCCATAGGAACTTGTTTATCAGCTTCTTCATAATGCTTTCAAATATAAATCATGTTTCTTGCCTTTCAGAGTATAAGAACATCAGTGTCCTTAAATTAGCTCAAAACAGATTTTAATGAAATCTCCCTAATTCTCTAACCATGTAGAAACTTCATTTCTTCAGTATGACCTTTTCTCCTTTCTTTCCTTTTGATTCAAACTGGACCCACCTGCCTTCTCCCTTGCACATCCACTCCCTTCATCATTTAGCCCTCAGGACAATGAGGTTCTGATCAGCATCAAATAATCTTAGGAACACAGCCCCAGGACTGTTGACCACAGAGACAGGGTTTCAGTCAAACTGGGGATAACATCTAGGCCTCAGTTGTGTTTTAGCTCCAGGCCCAGAAAAGCTGCGAAATCAAACAAAGCGATGCCTGGGCTGACATCAGGGCCTGATGCACTGATCAACTACCCCTAGCACTGGCCAATCAGTAGAGACCATAACCCTGCCCTCAACCCCGACTCCCTACACCATGATCAAGGATGTTTCTCCTAAATAACCCATCCCCTGCAAGCCCTCTGGGGAGCCAGGTCTTGGGGCATTAGCTCACCTGTGACTCTGGGCCTGGGCCACTTCTTGAAAATAAACTCTTAGTGTCCTTGCTGTGAACTCCTGTTCATGTCTCACTGGCCTCTGATGCATGCAGGCAAACAGACCCCTTTAGTCTGTAACGAATCTGTTGGCTCAACACACCTTGATTTATAATAAATATTTGTTAGGCTTCAAGCTTTTGGGGAAAGAAAAATGTGCCCCAATGCAAAGGAACAGAGAAGCATGTGAAAATAAGTTAAGTATTTTTAAATGAAATGTTCAAAGTAAACATGCTGTCATCACATTTACTGTTTTTATAAAAATGTGAGAGCTTCATTTTCAAGTTGTACAAAATTCTTTGGTGGGCTAGCTGATGATTTTTTTCATGATAAACTAAAAGTTTTTCAAAGACCCTTCCTACCAGCCCCAGAATAAGAATTTCTTACTTATCTAGTAAACTTGGGCCTCAGGAAACCAACCCTAAGGCAAAGATAAAAGGATAGAGGCCATAGAACCCTCTGTCACCATAACTCAAACGCTGATGATGTTTTAAGCCATTGTTGGTGGACTCAGAATAGGCAACTAATCCTGTGGGAGGTGACTAACGCTGGTTTAGGATGACTTCCATTAAAATGGTTGAACTGTTAGAGCCCTTGAAAAAGCAAACTGCAATTATCGTATCTGGAAATTCATTCTCTTCAAGTATCTCAGGTGCCAACAAGGCTTGGTGAGAAGAGGGCCATTTTCTGTGTTTCACCACCTCTTAAAGTATACACAACATAGGACAGTATATCAAAATGAAAATCCATGATCTAAATATTTAAATATATTCCATTTATAACAGATAAATGATGCAAGAGAAACAACTAGAAATAGTAATACTGATTTTGATTCTTTTCAGTGGTACAGATGGGACTAAATTATGCTCTGTTCAAAAACACCATCATCAGTAACGTAACAAATTGACAAATGAAAGCAGAAGGGACATCTGCCAAATTTGGGGTAATTAACATAAATGCCTGTCTTCATTATATACACATGAAATTTATGATACAATTTACTGTATAGTGTTTCTATTTTTTACTTCAAAAAATTTTATAGTATCAAAATATTTTTTCTAAAAATAAGTACTTAAAATTAAATGTACACTGCCAAAAAACCCTATTTACTTTCAAATAAGTTTTTTTACTATTTTAAACCATCACTTGTAGGAGTCATTTCAATAGACAATTACATAATTGCTATACTATATAATGATCATCATAACAATATTTGTTATAATAAAATATAGACACATCCCACATGCTCATCAATATGAGGATTGCTAAATAAATTTTGGTATATTCTTATTATGGAATGTTATATAGGCATTAAAAAAATTGGGAAATTTCTCTTTTCTTTTATTCAATATAACCCCTATGGATCATGAGCCCAGAAGGTCCAAATAGAGTAATAATTGTTTAAAATGACTCATTTTTCACCTAATTTCTAAAATGTCTAATTACACATCCTGCAAACACCAAATCAGATTCAAGTCCTAACACCCAGAAACATGCATCATTCTCTCCTCCCACCCTCTCCAAGTCCACTACCCTTCTTACTGCTCTGTAGACATTTTCAAGAAAATTTTGGTCCATTGAGGCACTTTATTTGCACCTTATCTACGTTCCTAGGAAAAGACACCCGGGATTCTTCCTCCTGTGTGTTTTCATCTTGCTCCTTCATGGTCCATGATGCCCGTTGAGGTTGTCAGTACAATGAAACCAAACTGAAGGGAGCAGAATATTCGGCCATGTTTCTAGATCATTTAGCTGCACGTCAGATCTGGAGCTCATCACTGCACACTTGTTTATAACTGGCCCAGGAGGTTCACAACAATTTCCTGGCTCTGTGGTCATCAGTGATTTCAAAAGCACCAGTGTAACAATGCTTCATCATCACAGTTAGAAACCAGATGCTGACTTTGGAGCACAGCCTAATAAGAAGCTGGCGTTTGCCTCTGTTTTTGGCATCACTGATACTCTCTTGAGGGCACCAGCCAGGATGGTCATGCACACCATCACGGTGGCACAGAGAGATGGCAGAAAATTCTGGCTTTTTATGAACTAAGGTAATAGGCTGAGATAGATGTCGGTTATTCTCCCACGTCTCTCCCTGCCCTCACACCTGAAGCCCTGAGGCCTCAACATCTTCTACCTATTTTTTAGTTCAATCCCAACCCCTCTAAGATACTCTTTGACAAGGGAGGCAAACTCCTTTTTTCTTTGAATAAGCTGAGGCAGACAGATGGGAAACATCTATGCACTAATAAATTATGACTTGTCACATCATACCTTTACAGTTTGTTTTTTTATTTTTTTAATTTGTTTCAAGTTTTTTATAGATTTTATCTATTTTTAGAGAGAGGGGAAAGGAGGGACAAAGACAGTGAGAGAAACATCAATGTGTGGTTGCCTCTCACTTGCCACCTACTGGGGACCTGGCCTGTAACACAGGCATGTGCCCTGACTGGGAATCAAACCAGTGACCTTTCTGTTCAGAAGCCTGCACTCAGTCCCTGAGCCACACCAACCAGGGCTACAGTTGTTTTTAATATCAAGCATGTTTTATTAGGTTAACTTTTTTCTGATATGTACTTTTTTCTCCCTATTTCTTTCTTGAAAGACCTATTCCAGTTAAAACCTTTCCATTTTCATCATATCAGAGTTAATTAATCTCAATTCAACAAATATTTCCTGACCAGATGGTGACCAAAATGAAGATGGTGTCCAGATGAAAACAGATACCTTCACAGTGACTACATTCCAGGCAGAAAAGGCAAACACTTAAACAATAAACATAACAAATCAGTACATGATACAGAGGGGGACTATGAAGAGAAGAGCAGGGTAATGAGAATGGATGGGGAGTACATGTGTCAATTAGAATTTTAAGAAACTAATCAAAGCTGTGAGGAAACAGGACAAAGCAACCATAATACGAAGGACAGGCCCACAGCAGAGGAAAGGCGCTGGCCTGTGGGGGGAAGTCCATCTGTGTGTTGCCTGTCCATCAGCTTGTCCTTTAAACCACTGTCTAGAGCTCTGCAAGTGCACTGAAGCCCTTCACCCTGGAGCCCATAATTGGAACTGAGTGGCAACTCGTCTGTTCCCTAAATGTCATTAACAAGACTTTAAAGAGGCTTACAATTAAGAACTGGTCACAGTTAGGTAGTTCACCTGAAGGTTTTCTCCTCGTCTTTTTCATTTGTGATGTGTAGGACTTGACTGAGTTTGCTCCCACATGAAATGTTGCTTAGGTTTAATTCTTAGCGGGGTATTGTATAAGACTTCTGAATCTTGACATATGTCATAGATTTAGCCAGAGAAAATATGGTCTGAGTTTAGAATACCTTTACATTGACTTCTAAAACTAACCACTTTATTTCCCTTAAACACTTCTCTACCTCCCTTATTACCTCAGTTCTTGGCCCTAAATACTGCCACATTAGAGATTTATTAATATTATGGAATTATGTTTAGTATATTATAGGTACCATTGTGTTGGTGATTGTTTAAAATAAAGTAATTGAGACAACACCTTGAAATGAGAGACTCAAAAGGGACTCAAGATTTTGGGAGGGAACACTGCCTGCATAGAAATTGAATGGCTCTGGGATAAGGACACCTGGATCTGCAATGATTGCTTTCAAATGACTGATTGATTTACCCAGGGTCACAGAGGGACAGAACAAGACAACAGATTTCATGCCTCTTGGTTTTCAATTCAGGGCTTTTCTACTACATCCACTTTGCTGTGGGAGTCAAAGTATATATTCCTTTACCCATCCAAACAATCACCAAGCAGTTTATTTGTGGAAATAGTGTAAAGACATTATTTTACTCAGATGCCCTCTCCTCCCTATTCCCTTCTGATTCTCTGAGTGAGATCAAAGCTGCAACCCTATAAATTTCTTTGATGTCTTGGTTAGACCATCAATATCACAAGCTCTAGGAAAAAGACAAAGGGCATTTAATGTCCACAAGAAATATTTCCACAAGCTTCCCTACTCTATAAATCTGACAGAGATATATTTAAAGACTCATTTGAATCAACCTCCAACTAGAAGAAATAACCTCAAGAATATGGATCCTGGCAAAATTTTGGCATACTCACTTAGCACAAGATATCTAAATGGCAGAAAGCCATTGGACCTTAACTGCCATATTTATTCAACATATCTTTTTGAAGTTTTTTTCCCTTAAATCTTTGCCTGAGGATACATTTGTTGATTTTTAGAGGAAGGAAGAGAGAGAGAGAAAAACATCAGTGTGGGAGAGAAACATCGATTGGTTGCCTCCCATATGCTCCCCAACTAAGGACCAAATCCACAAACTAGCTATGTGTCCTGACTAGGAATTGAACCCATGACCTTTCGGTGCACAGGATGACACTCCAGCCGACTGAGTTACACCAGCTAGGGCTATTCAACATATCTTATACAATTCAAAAAATTAAAAATAATTTGGGTGTACCATAAAATATGTCTAAGTGATCAATGAACAAAATTTTTGGTTCTATTTCATGAAAAAGTTGTTTTATATTCCCACATTCAAGATGAAAATTGCCTCCTCTGACCAAGTTATTACTTCCTTCTGTGCTCTGGAGCATTTGAAATATATCTCTACTCACATGGTGATATAACTGTTTACTTTCCTCTATTCCTTTCCACAGGACTTAGAGGAAAGGGAACATGATTGATTTCTTTTTCGTCACTCTAACAATTGCAGTGATTGGTACAATATTGGGCATTTACTGAGTTCACAGATAGTTCAAGGATAGATGGTGGGTGGGTGGATGGATGAGTAGCTGGTTATATACTTGTGATATCTATAACATTTCACCACCACCGCCATCATATAAGGTTCTGTATAACAGTTTTCTTTCTACATTAGCATACAACTTCTGTGGTAAGGTTTCATTCTTTACCCAGTCTACCTCCCCAAAGTATGACACTTATTATAAAAAATACTTGTGTACTCATCACCCACCTGAATAATATATTACAAATATATGGTGTGTTAACCACCCCCATGTAGGTTGGTTGGTTTCTCCTTGTAATTCTGTAAATAGTTGCTTTTTTATATATTTAAGATTATGTTCTTACTTTATCATAAAAGTTTAGAATGTGTGTATCTTTTGCTTGACAAGTACCTTTTTCCATTGTGGCATGACCCTGTTTATACCTCGTAGCAATTTTGGACTCAAAGTGCATTTTGTCCTAACTTAATCAACATGTCTCTCTCTTCCCAAGGCAATTTAACCTTAGTGCAATTTAACCCTGAAAATACCCTCCATCCATGTTATGTGTCACTGTAGCCCATCAGTTTATTTTTCCCTTTTTTGCCCCTAAAATTCAGACTTTTACATTGTCTCTTATAGTCATAATATTTAGATTTACCCACCTGGTTAGTAATACTTCCTCATTTTCCTTCTTAAGCCTCAATTCTGAGTTTAATTTCCTTCTTGCCAAGGATACTTGCAGGGCTATAGACCTGAGCAAAAGAATAGACTAGAAAAAAAAATCCCCACATTGGCCAAGAGAAGCAGAGTACTGTGCCCATCTCAACATGGGCTCCTATAGGAGAAGCAGAAGTCTTCCTCTGGAATTTGAAATTACAGACCAGCCCTCACATGTGTCTGGGGTACAGATGTTCAATATTGATGTGATCTAGGATGCTTCAAGCCAAAGAAAGGCTTGATAATTTAAAACGGTTCTGTATTTGTAATGTCCCCAGAGCTAAAGAAAGAACATCCTTGGAGCCCATGCCCAAAAAGGAAATAATAAAAGGTGGTTTCTGAATGGTAGTAATCCTGGGAGTAAACACCAAACATATTTGGAGAGAACTATCTTCAACCTAGGCCACGAGAAGATTTCTTGTTATGTGTTTAGAAGAGAGGCTAGCAAAATTTGTCTCTGAAGAACCAGGCATTAAAAACTGTGGTTTTACAGACAAGGTGGTCTCCATTGGAACTGCTCAGTTCCACTGTTTCAGCATGAAAGCAACATAGGCTCACTCATAAATGAATGAGTGTGCTTGTACTCCAAGAAGAGTTTATTATGGACACTGAAATCCAAATTTTGCATAATTTAGAAATATCAATAATATTCTTATTTCTTTTTCAGCATTTAAATATATTTTTTTTTAAAAAAAACATTCTTAGCTCTCAGGCTGTCTGAAAAGAGGCAGTGAGCCAGGTTTGGTCCACAGATTGAAATTTGCCAACACTTGGCTTAGAACATTTTCTAATACATAGAAAGTGATGTCTGTGTTTGTTATTATTATTCAGCTATGCAGCATTAATATTCACTAATTTGTTTCCATAGCAATTTTTCCAGCAGACAAAATGGTCAAGAGAAGCTTTTTTTGTACCACTTAATGGCAATGTCAGAGAGCTCCTAAGTACATGAGACCACAGCCTCCAAATTATTGATTTAGTAAAATGGGTGGGCCCTGGCTAGTATGGCTCAGTGGGCTGAGCACCAACCTGTGAACAAAGGGTTGCTAGTTTGATTCCTGCTCAGGGCACATGCCTGGGTTGCAAGCCAGGTCCCCAGTTGGGTTCACGTAAGAGGCAACTGATCAATGTATCTCTCACACATTGATGTTTCTGTCCCTCTCTTACTCCCTCCCCTTCCCTCTCTCTAAAAATAAGTAAATAAAAATCTTTAAAAAAAATAATGAAGTGGCTGGGTCTGCACTGATCCAAAAGCAGAACTTTTGAACTAGGACTTAGATCATTGAAACCTGAAACGCTTATGTGACCTCATCAGTCTGATACTAGAAGTGTGGAATAGAAAACCCTACTCAGTCAGAATCTAGCTCAAATTGGTCACCTCCTCACAGACCCCTTCCTGGGGACTGTCCAGTGTCAATGCTTCCATCATCTGAATGCCCTTTGCCCTTTGCCCATAGTCCCCGGGCTATGCTTACCAGTGTACGGCAAACTCCTTTCCTCTCTCTCTTGAGTGTTCCTTATTCACTCTGTCATAACTAGACCAATGAGGCCAACACCTGGAAATGTTCAATGAAATGTTATTAAATGAATGAATGCGGTCCTCACTGAGTAAAGCACAAGTCCTTCCAGGAGACAGGACCAACTGACAGAGTAAGAAGGAGTGGGTGGTTATCATACAACACAACAAGAACATGATACATAAGAGCCTTGCAAAGCCATGCAAAGCTCAGGGACTTTAGAGTACAGGGTTTGTGATGAGAGCAGAACAAAATTACATGAGTACGATTCTGAATTGTCAATTATAAAGTCACCTAATCATTGCTAACATGATTTCAAAAGCAAGATTTAAAAACTACGGGTGAATATTTCCCCAAGCCCAAATAAGATTCAATCATTCAGAAAATGGATAAAAATTAACTCAAACAGGTAAATTACACAGTAATTCCTTTTTCCTGTCAGTTAAATTTTAAAAGCCTTTCTTAGGAAGACAAACTATATTATCATATCACAGGGTATTTTCTTTTCTTAAAAAAAACTCACTGAGTGAAATTGAGAAAAGCATTTGACTTTTCGGGACCTGCGGTAAGTTTTCAAAATGCTAGAGAATGACATGCAGAGCAAACATTTTCATCCTCATCCTGCTAAATAAGGACATAGTGTGTCTATATATATATTCCTCTCTGACCTCCATTGCAGAGAAGAGAAAGAACATTTTAACACAAAAGTGTAGGAAAACAATGTTATATTGTTTAAAGGTGGCCCTTTAAATTAATTATGTTTCACTTCATGGAAAGAATGTTAAATTGTTACCATTTTTTAAATTGTGCTACAGACTACAGGAAACATTTCACAGGTCCCAAAGGCCTTAATACTCTAGAGCCCAGTGTTTGGGGATTACTAGACTACAATATCTGAGGTCTCTTTTAACTCTGATATTTTAACATAATTAAATTCTTTTTTCCACATCATTATACTATATTAAATGCCTCTCCTTTCATAGCCACACTCGAAACAGATCAGCAAAGACAGTTCTTTTAGAAGCTTTTAACTTTTCTTTTTCTTAAACTTGATATTGAATTTACTTTCTAATTTACATCTTTATCAATCTCCATTATCTTCTTATTTGATTTACAAGCTTTTATCTTTAGCTCACTAAATCAGCCATATATCATTTCTTCCTCCACTCAAAGAGTCATGCATTTTTCTTTTAAGATCCTTACACTTGGCAGAACTTCCTTTATAGCAGAGTGAAGGCAAATCCTCTCCGCTACAGACATTTATGAAGGTGGACAAAGTGCTTACTAACATTTCAGAGTTCCAAAAGTTGACCAAAGGCCACAGCAAAGAGAGAAGCACTGATTCATGAAGAGCTCCCCGAACTTCAGGCAAGAATTGCCTGTGCGGGCTGCCCAGGCCCCACTGACGGCTTCGGTACACAGGAATGGTACAAGTACCAGGTATGGGGCTAGACCGAAAACCAGCTGCTTCGCTGCTTAAGAGGGTTCCCTGGCTTTGGAGCAGAGCTGAAAAACAATGGGAAAAACAGAAAAGGCAGCAACGTAGTGGGAAGCAAAAGGGGAAAGCCCACAGCCCTTCTGGCCTCAGTTTGAGGGTGAAAGGGAAGCCAGGCAGAAATTAAACAATGTCCTGGAAACGAGATCACCCTACAGGGGCAAGGAAAGCTCTCCGCGCGTCTCTGATTGACTGGGAAAATTACATGTATGGGCACAGAGAGCCGAAAGGGCCCAGTGGAAAGAAAAAGCCGAGCCAGACTTTCAAATTGCGTGAACTCAGAATGTTCTTCCAACCCACGCGCAAATTCATCGGCGTGCTGTGGCAGCCAAACAGCTTTAAATGTTTAGCACAACCTCTGCCCAATCGTTGCCTGAGTGTTAAGTTATACAGACAGAGCAGTGGCATCTGAAAATTAAAAATTAATTTTTAATTAATTAAAATCAGGAAACAAAAAATAAACAGAGCAGTCAGCACACACACCTGTTTAACATTTATAAAACACGCCACTCAAAAGAGCATAGTACACATTTTTCTTCTAGTATACATGAAACATTCCTCAGAAGAGACCATATCTTATTCCACAAAAGAAGTCCCAATAAATCTAAAAGTACTGAATGATTTAAAGTATGTTCTTCAACAACAATGGAGTTAAGTTAGGAAACAAAAACAGAAAAGAATTTAGAAAACAGCGAAATATTTGGAAATTAACAATATTTTCTCAACACTATGTAGATAAAGAAGAAATCACAAAGGAAATTAGGAAGTATTTGAACTGGATTGTGACAAAATTACATATATTAAACATTTTAGAGCCCGGACTGGTGTGGTTCAGTGGTTTGAGCATCAGCCTGAGAACCAAAATGTCACCAGTTCGATTCCCCAGGGCATGTAGCCTGGGTTGTGGGCTAGGTCCCCAGCAGGGGGTTTAAGACAGGCAACCGATTGATTTTTCTCTCCCTCTCTTCCTCCCTTCTTCCCCTCTCTCTAGAAATAACTAAAAAAAATAAAAGACCTTTAGATGTATCTAAGGTAGTACTTAAGGATAATTTATAGCTCTAAAGGCCTTATAATACAAAAAGCATGGTGATTACCTGAAGGAAAGTGGGGTGGAAGGAGGTAGAAAGGGGTAAAGGAGGATAAATGGTGATGGAAGGAGATTAGACTTGGGGCGGTGAACACAGTACAATATACAGATGATGTGTTATAGAACTCTATAGCTGAAACTTGTATAATTTTATTAACCAATGTCACCCCAATAAATTTAATAAAAATAAATAAAAGAAAGAAGTTCTCAAACCAATCATCTGTTTACCTTAAAAAATGAGAGAGAAAGGAGAAATTAGATCCAAAGCGAAGAGGAAAGAAATCATCAAGACAATAGGGGAAATCAATCAAGCAGAAAACAGAAAAATAAAGAAAATCAATCACTAAAATTGGTAAATTTCTAGTCAGCTTGACTAAAACAAGAAGAAACAAACTGCCACAATCAGGAATGAAAGACTGGATATCACCACTGACTCTAGGAAAGTTAAATGGATGATAAGAAAATATGATGCAAAAATTGATACCAACATATTAGGTAAATTAGTTGAAATAGACAAATTCTGAATAAGACTTTTTTTTTAAGATTTTATTTCTTTTTAGAGAGAGGGGAAGGGAAAGAGAGAGGGAATGAAACATCAGTGTGTGGTTGCCTCTCATGTGCCCCCCACCAGGGACCCGGCCCACAATCCAGGCATGTGACCCAACTGGGAATTGAACCGGCCACCGTTTGGTTCACAGGCGGGCACTCAATCCACTGAGCCACACCAGCCAGGGCTGAAGAAGACATTTTGATGATAGACTTAAAAATAAGAGCTGAAACTAAATCTTCTAGGAAACATAGAAAAATACCTTTGAAAAGTTAAGTTAACAATGATTTATTAGATATAGATATAAAAAGCATGCACTGTAACAAAAATTGGACTTCATCAAATTTCTGCTCTACAAAAGATCCTGTTAAGAAAATGAACAAGCACTCCATAGACCTGGGAGAAAATGCTTTCAAAACACATATCTATCAAAGGGTTTGTATCTGGAATACATGAAGAACTATTACAACTCAAATAAATGAGCTGACAAAAGAACACTGGAAAGGAAAATTAAGATCATGATGTTACACCATTACATATCTCCTAGAATAACTAAAGTAAAAAGACTAAAAATATCAAGTGCTAGGTTGGATACAGAATAACTGGAAACCTCATACTTTGTTAGTGGGAATCAAGGTGGTACCAACCATCTTAGAAAACAATTTAACATGCATTAAAAACTTAAACATACATTTAATATACACCCCAGAAACCCTACTCCTAGATAATTACCCAAGAGATGAAGTCGTATGTCCAAAAACACTGGCACAGTTTTTTTACCTACTCATCTACTGATGGGCACTTGGGCTGTTTCCAAATCTTGGCTGTTGTAAGTAATGCTGCAGTGAACATAGGGGTGCATATATTCTTTCCAATTAGTGTTTCAGGTTTCTTCATATATACCCAGAAGTGGAATCTCTGCATCATAAGGAAGTTTCATTTTTAATTTTTTGAGGTATCTCCATATTGCTTTCCACAGTGGCTACACCAATCTGCATTCCCACCAACAGTCGAAAAAAGGTTCCCCTCCTCACCAGCACTTACTGTTTGTTGATTTATTGATGGTAGCCATTCTGACAGGTGTAAGGTGCTATCTAATTGTGGTTTTAATTTGTATCTCTCTGAAGATTAGTGACATTGAGCACCTTTTCATATGTCTATCGGCCATCTGTATGTATTCTTTGGAGAAGTGTCTATTCAGGTCCTTTGCCCATTTTTTAATTGGATTGTTTGTCTTCCTGGTGTTGAGTTGTATGAGTTCTTTATAAATTTTAGATGTTAATCCCTTATGGGGTGTATCATTGACAAATGTGTTCTCCCATTCAGTGGGTTGTCTTTTCATTCTGTGCATGGTTTCCTTTGCTGTGTGAAAACTTTTAGTTTGATGTAGTCCCATTTGTCTATTTTTTTCTTCTGTTTCCCTTAGCTGAGGTGACGTATCAGAAAAAATATTGCTACAAGAAAGCTGTGCTACATTTACACAATGAAATACTACTTGGCCATAAAAAAGGAGGAAATCTTACCCATTTCAACAGCATTCGTGGACCTGGAGAGCATTATGCTAAGTGAAATAAGTCAGTCAGAGAAAGACAAATACCATATGATTTCACACATATGTGGAATCTAAGGAACAAAATAAACAACCAAGATAGAAACAGATTCATAATACAGAAAGCAGACTGACAGCCACCACTGGGGCAGGAGGTTGGGTGACAAAGGTGAAGAGATTAAGCAAAGAAAAAAAAACTCAGACACAGAAAACAGTATGGTGATTACCAGAGGAAAAGAGGGGGCAGTGAGGGGTGGTAGAGAGGGTAAAGGGGGGAGAATGGTTATGGAAGGAAACTTGACTTTGGGTGGTCAACACACAATATAATATACAGATGATGTATTATAGAACTGTACACCAGAAACCTATATAATTTTATTAACCAGTGTTACCCAATAAACTCAATAAAATAAAGACTCATATATGAATGTTTATAATAAATTTATTCATAATCTGTCAGAAGCTGTAAATGCAAATATACCATCAATTGGTGAATGGATAAACAAATTGTAGCACATCCATACAATGAAGATGTACTACATTTCACATCCATACATACATTTTATTCAGCAATAAAAAGAAGGAAACTACTGGTACAAACAAAAACATGGATGAACCTCAAAAACTCTTTGCTAAGTTAAACAAGCCACCCACAAAATGTCACACACTGTAGAATTCTATTTAAATCACACACTGGAAAATGCAAAAGAATGGGGACAGAGATCAGATCTGGGGCCAGGGTAAGGTGGAGAGGAGACAGGTGTAAAAGAACATGAGGGAACTTTCTGGCTTGATGGTAATGTTCTATATCTTGATCGTGATGGTGGTTCAATGACTACATACATTTGTTGAAATTCATCTTAAATAAGTACAAAAGGGCAACGATTATTGACAAATACAATCCTCACGAGAAAACACAGGTTTAGAAGTACGTCTCTTCGTCCTCTCACAATAAAAACTCTAAATATTTGCCTGTAATTCAGCTGAGAACATTGGAGAACTCCCAGGAAGTTCCATAAGTCAGTGCATTGCCTTTGTGAGGACAGACATGGTGTGATTTATCTGTATAGTCCCAGTACCTAGCAAAGGGCCACGCACGATCTCATAGCTGGTTAATAAATAGTTGCATTACATATAGACAGATAAATAATTTCTACCAAAGAGAGTTAGCCAAACTCATATACTCCACAGGTGTAGAGGGGGAATATTAAATGGTGAACCACGAAAACTAAGGTGGCTATAAGTTAATCGACTTACCCACACTACAGTTTCAACGGTGCCTGGATGGTCATTTTAGAATATTTGTACATAATCTTACTGTTTATAAGTAAACTGATGAACACTTTCAAAAAGGGATCATGTAGCCCTGACCGGTGTGGCTCAGTTGGTTGGACATTGGCCTACAAACTGAAAGGGTGACAGGTTGAAGTCCTGGTTGGGGCACATGCCTGGGTTGTGGGCCAGTCCCCGGTTGGGGCCTGTGAGAAGCAACCAATGGATGTTCCTTACATCAATGTTTCTCTCCTTCTCTTTTTCTCTCTAAAAATAAATAATAAATAAAATATTTTAAAATAGGGATCATGTATAAAGAACAAAGTGTTTTTCAAATTACGCACTGAAAAATTAAAACAGGTAAACAAATCAAAATAAAGAAACTCTACCCAAATCTTAAAATTCTATGCAAGTAAAATCAATCTGTGTAAGTTAGATAATGCCACAGCTGAAATAAGGTTCTGTAATAAATTTGTTTCACCTGAAATAGGCAGAATATCTTATTTTTGTTGCATTTTGATAATGAAGCAAATTCAAAGGCTTCTCTGCAAGCTGTTCACTTCTTAGCTCTTGATTGTTTTCAAATATCATTCAAATCAATTCACATTGTTTCTGAAGAAATGTCAAAACGTTCTCAATTATTTGTAAAGATATCATTTGTTTTTCTTGCTCAACATTTTATTTTGCAAATCTCCCTAATAACATCCTTTAGAACAATTTTGTTTTTCTGATCCAGGTGTAACTCTTTGGATCTAGTTACCACATCTCTTCAGATGCCTTCAATCAGAAACAGTTCCTCTGACTTTGTCTTTCGTGATATTTTCGCTTTGAAGAGTATGGGCCAGTTTAATTGTAAAATTCCTCTCAATCTGGGTTTGTCTGGCATTTCTTATGATTAGATGGGGGTTAAGCAGTTTAGGCAGGTACCCACGAATGTGGTATTGTGTCCTTTGTGCCACATCACATCAGGATGCACACGACCTTCATTTGTCCTAGGGTTGTACTAACTAGGATCATCTGTTCATCAGATTTCTCTGTGGGAAAGGGACTTTTTTTCAAGTTTATTTACTTATTTACTTTTAGAGAAAGGGAAAGGGAGGGAGAAAGAGAGTTAGAGAAACAGCCATGTGTGGTTGCCTCTTGCGTGCCCCCCACTGGGGACCTGGATCGAGACCCAGGCATGTGCCCTGAGTGGGAATTGAACCGGTGACCCTTTGGTTTGCAGGCTGGTACTCAACCCACTGAGCCACACCAGTCAGGACACGATCATTTACCTTTTGTAATTAATAAGCGATCATTATAGATATGCTTTGATAGGTAATTATTTAATTCCATTACATACATTTTAATATTAAATATGACATTGTAGAGTATATCTTTGAAAATAAACACACTTAACCACTAATAATCTCATTGCATATAGTTTTGGAATAGAAAGATATGTTTACTTACTATGCAGATTTTCAGAGGCTATCATATAGTGCTATTATTGTTAAGTTATAGCTTTAAGTAGGTGTTAATAGGCCCTACAGAAATCGCCTACTTTCTTCCTGTACCAGCATGGGCCTTGTTGTTTATGCTTTGTGCCCATAAGCTCTATTGGACGTCATTTCTTGTTTAAAATTCAAGAGAAGTGCTCTTCATTCTGGAGGAAACAAAATGCTTCTCCAACATACTGACAAATGCACTGTCTCACCAAATACCAAGAAACCCAAGAGGCCAGGCTGGATCAATAAATAAACTACCAGCCCCTGGCCTAAGCTCCAATGAGTTAGTTCCATTTATAAAGTGTTAATCTTGAAATACAGGAGAGCAAGTTGAACACACTATTACAATACAAATCGGTACCACTCTAGAAACCCCACTTGCTCAAAGTTAGCATGTTACAATAGAAGGATGCCTAGATTTTAAGACAACCAGTGTTTTCATCTTAACCCCTTCACTAAAATCCAGCCTTTGGTAATTCAGTTTGCCTTGCTGAAAACTCACTTACTCATCCTTAAACTGGGGTCACAGTACCAGCTCTTCGAGGCTGTATAAGCAATAATACACATTGTGCATTAAAGACCTTTGGAAGCCATAGCACCCACAGGTGTTAGTCAAAGGGGGAAAATGCCCTCCAAAATCTGATCATATTGTTGTTACCGACATTAAAAAAAATAATTCACTTGGACTTGATGCCAAATAAAAATCTATTTATTAAAGAATTTTCAATGCTTTGAATGCTTGAAAACAGAGCATCCTGTTTGTACAAATGAAGCAACCCCAAATAGAATGGAATTTTAAGGATGCCAAGAACCAGGCTCAAATGGCTCAAGAGACTGCCTGCGTGGAGCAGAGTCCAGTTTTAGGGGGGCAGCTCGGGTTGCCAGCCCACTGCATAACTTTCGCAGTGCTGCCAGAACTGCCTACACACGGGGCTATAGGAAACACTCAAATATAAAGAAAAACCAAACCACAC
>CM052552.1:66780500-66821236 GCA_028533065.1 Trachops cirrhosus
GGGGAGAGGGGAGGGAATTTCAGGGGAGAAGGGAAGGGTTTACAGGAACAAATATAGAGGACACATGGACAAAACTAGGGGTGTTGGAAAGGGGAGGGAGGAGGGGAGGAATGGGTGGGTGGGCTGGAAAGGGAATAAAGGATAGAAACTGTACTGAATAAACTAAAATAAAAATTTAAAAAAAAAAAAAAAAAAAAAAAACAGGATTATGTACCAGGTGAAGCGTTTTCAGCTAAATCAACTCCCAATAGAAAGAAACAGAAGGCCAGAGCTCCATGGACTGGAGCTCGGAAGGAAGGCTAAGCAAAGAGGAGTACTGAAAACCCTGGCAGGCCTTGTGAACACAGGTAATGGCCACAGGTGACATTGGAGAGTAGGAAAATTAACTGATTATCTGAACGCTGATTCTGCTTGCCTTCACCTCCATCTCTGTCTCTATCCCAACCGCCGCAGTCTCACGCCAAAGAATTCATTACCTTCTTGTGTGCAGTGTTTCCCCACTCTGACCAATTATTCCACCCCCTCCAACGCAGTCTTTCTTAAAAGTGTTAAGAGTGTCTGCTCAGGACAGTGAAATAATGGCTGATTTTCTTCTTCTTCTTCTCTCCCACGTGTTCCCTCAAAGTCTCTCAAGGGAAATCTACATATTCTCGGAATCTCAATAGCGTGGTTGAGAAATAGCTCTCTGACCTCTTCGCCCTAACAGGCCACTTCTGTAGACCATCAATCCTGTGTCCTTGGTGTAAAATGCCTTCTCTGTGGGGGACACCCAGCACCAACTTCCTCTCCTGTCCCTGCCATTCCCTTTAAATCTCTCTCCTTACTCCAGGAAGGTATTTCTTCTTTAATAGTTCACAGTGACTACCTCTCCAGCCCACCTTAATTTGGATATTGCATTCAACAACCTTGTCTCTCAAGTCCTTGACTGGCTCACCTGCAATTACCTTCACCTTTGCTTCACTTCCGCCTACTCCCATGGCCGCATTTTTATATCATGCTCACTTGGAAAGCGTCCAAGACCAAATTCCCAAATTCAAATAGCTCCCCTTGTACCACAACCACCTCTGCCTCCAGTTTTTTCAATTAGCTATCCGTTACCTTCAGACAAGATCCCTTATCTCCCTGCTCATTCTATTTTCTCCTTATCTGTCACCCCCAATCCTGTCTTCACTTCTTTCTCCATTTACTTTAGTTTTGTAGACATTTATTCCACATTACCCTTCCTTCACTCCCCTTCTCTCAAATCCACTTGGCCAAACCTTAGCACTAATAAACCCAACTCTATTTTGATGCTGCCTTCACCAAGATGCTTTGGAGAGAATCCAAACCAGATCGGATTTATGGGACTACAGTGAAAGTGTCCAGCCTAAGCTGGGCCTCAGAATTCCTTTGACTGGTAATCCTTTGTGTTTCTCTGCTCATACCACTCTTCCAATGCCCACAGCAACAACTGCCAGGTGAAAGTGCTTTGTCTGGCATCCCAATAATGTGTTTAGTGCACAAAAGTGCACAGATGTACACTTCGTAGAGGGAATTTACAATAACTTACATATGAATAATCCCGATAACTCACGTTAAGAATAATTAGAAACTTTATTATGCAGGGGAGGTTCTTTCCATCTGGTTATGAAAATCATAAATATTAACTTATATTATATTATATTATATTCTTTATATTCCTATATATGAATAGTAATTCAATGGAAATGTAAGAAGACAATCACAACCAAAGTAAAGAAAGATACAAACTGCCCTGACTGGTGTGGCTCACTGGATTGAGCACCAGCCTGCAAACCAAATGGTTTCCGGTTCGATTCCCAGTCAGGGCACATGCCTGGGTTGCAGGCCAGGTTCCCAGTGGAGTGTGCCGAGAGGCAACCACACATTGTTTCTCTTCCCTCTCTTTCTTGCTCCCTCCCCCTCTGTCTAAAAATAAGTAAATAAAATCTTTTGAAAAAAGAAAGATACAAACTATTCTAGCCATTATGTTCAAATGCTCAAAAACCACAAATGAGCTTCAAGCTTTGTCCTGAATTTCCTGGCTACTGAAGCAAAGTAGGATAGAAGATTTATTACATGGATCTGCTTGAACAGGAAATGCATGAAACTTCCTCAGCAAAAGGCATTTTTTACTAGCAATGAAATTAACATTAAATGTCTCATGTAATGCAGGAGCGTGTATGGCATGAACAGTATCTTTTTTAAAATCATAAATGTGATGTTAAATTTTCTATGTTTCTTTGTAGTGGTGGCTTTCGAAAAAGGTTAAAGGCAACTCTGTGATTCTATCGGGGTGCAGACAAACATATTCCATGGATGTAACATTTCCTGACTCTACTTGATCCAGTAATAGAATTAAAATACCTAGAGCAAGGTTTCACACCATGGAACTGTTACCCTTTAGGGCAGGATAATTCTTTGTTGTGAGTGCTGTTCTGTGTGTTGTAGGATGTTTAGCAGCATCCCTGGCCCCCACCCCCCACCCACTGGATGCAGTAGCTGCCTTACCCCAGTTGGGAAAATCAGTGTCTCCAAACCTTGCTAAATGCTGCCTGTGGGGCAAATTCACCCTCTGTTGAAAACCAGTGACCTAGCGTAACTGAAAGCAAATGATTCCTCAGCCTTCACCCTCCCAGCTCACTGTCTACACTGATCATTATTTCTCCCTTACCACTGGCCCTTAGGAAATTCAGCATCATGGGCATTAGCTCCTTCAACATTTTGAGCTTTTGCTCTTGATAGGGCTCTATCCCCCCATATTTCTTCCTAAACTGCCGAGCATACTTTGCAGGTTTAATTTCAAAAGATTTTTATAAATAATTCTTTGCTCTGATGGCATTCATCCCCTAGAGAGATGACACATGCTTCTCCAGTCCCTAGTTTCTACTCGAAGACTGACATCCTGAGAAAATGCGCAACGGCTCCTGTTCCTGAAAACTGACCAAGCGTGCTGCAACATGCTTTTCTGCATCCATCCCTCCTCCCCTCAGGCCTTCCCTAAATTACTGTGAGCATTGGTGGTATTCCTGTACAGTTTTCCCCTAGGGAGATTGCACTGTAGGCTGCTCGTACTACTCCTACAAATGCTACTGATTAGGATTTGTTGTGTGCATTCATTATCTGCCAGGCATCATGGTAGGTATTTTACAGACATTATCAATGTTCCTCACCCAAACTCAACAGAGGCATTTTGGCATCTGTTAGGGTATCTTAAGAAAGGAGATGCCCAGTTAGACTTGGGTGGGTAACACTAGTAATACTTGACATTTACCTTAAGAGGAAAATGTCTACTGTCAAAACATAGCCTTCATTTCTTGCCCTTTTGCTTTGTTTCAAATAACATTCCGTGTTTCCTTATCTCTAGTAAGTCAATGGCTAGCTCTGACGTGGTTTTTGTTTTCCCTTTCTTTTTCTCCTCATGAGTGCTAATGGAGAGTGCCTTCTCTAACCACTTTCAAGCTAAGTTATCTTAGCGTGGTCTGGATCCCTTGTGTGACTAAGGAATGGTTAGATGCCTGTGGTTCATCATTCCCAGAGCTGCCTTAGGAAGGACCGTATATGCCATTTTAATTGTTTGTCTCAGCAATTAATACTGGATTTGCAGAGACTTCAACTGTCAAGAAATAAGGCCGCACTGAGTAGGCTCAAGCTGAGACCTTCCATATTGATGGTCATAATCAAGAGATTCCCAAACAATTAGAAAGAAATTCAAACCAATAGACCTACCTATGGGGAAACTCTCATGTGGAGGGTCACTCCATTATCCTGTGTATGGGTGTCCCTTCCATTTATTTGGGGGCACTGTGCTAATGCAAGTGGCACTGGCACTAAAACTGGAAGTAGACTGTGAAAGACCCTACCATGTAGGTAGATAATAAAGAACTTTTCGGGAAAGCCCATTCCTTTGACAGAATCTAGAAAACATAACATTTTTCCTTACAGGATGCCTGTGTGACTCATGAAGGCTGGAAAATGTATGATTCTATATGCCAGAGTGGTTTCAAATATCTTTACCACAACAGCATAAAGAGAAAGCCAGGGTTGCTGCTACCAGTGGGGTCCTGATATGTGTAACAATTCTATCTGATCTATAACAATTCTCATTTGAAAGTGAGGCTCAGAGATATTAGGACCAGAAATTTTCAAATGGCATGTAGTGGGCTAAATTCTAAGACGGTCCCCAAGATTCCCCCTGCCCTGGTGTACACGTCCTTATCTAATCACCTCCCTAAGTTGTGGACATGACCTATAAATGCAATGGGACAGTCACTCCCATGTCAACATGTCATTAGGTTACATTACAGGTCAAGTGTAAAGGGATTTCGCAGATGTAACTAAAGTCCCTAATCAGCTGACATTAAATTCATCCCAGGAGAGATTGTCCCGGGTGGCCCTGACCTAAAGTGGTGAACCCTTTCAAAGAGGGTCTAGAGATCAGGGAGACTCTCCTGCTGGCTTTGAAGAATTAAGCTGACATGCTGTGAGGAAGTCAACTGGCAAGGAACTGCAGGAGTCCCTAGGAGCTGAGAGCTGCCCTCGGCAGACAGCCAAGAAGAAAGTGGGGTCATCAGTCATGCAACTGCAAGGAACAGTTCTGTCAACAACCATGTGAGCTTGGAAGTAAACCCTGAGATCCAGGAAGGAATGCAGCCCAGTCAACATCTTGCTTTCAGCTCTGTGAGACACTGAGCACGGATACCAGCTAAGCTGTACGTGGACCCTGACTCAGAAACTGTATGTTTTCTAAGCCGTTAAGTTTGTGGCAATTGAAAACTCAGTGCATCCTTAATGTTGACATATAAAATTCATGGGTTGGTAACAGAAGGAGACAAGTGACCTTTTAATAAACTTGCTTCTTCCATCTTATGGGAACCTCAAAAATATGTGGGAGATATTTAAACACCAAAAACAGGAAAAGACTATATAGTTTATAAGCCAAGGATTCCTATGCATTTAAAAGTACACTATTTAGTAGGAAAAATTCTATCTGTACAAGTAACATATTAGCTCTACTAATATTTGTCTTGACTAGAAAAAGTCACAATTTAGTTCAAAATATTACATTAGATATCTACAAATATATCACAAAATCCAATTTACTAGAAGCGAGGGCTGAGATATTTCTGTTTGACTTTTTTAAAAAAATTTTAGGGGCATTGGGACTATCTTTCTTATTTATTTACTGCTTATCTTATTTATATACCAGCAAATTTGTTTTCAGAAAAACAAGGACTGAGGAATGAGAGCTGACTTCTATGAACAGTTTTGCTGATCACTCTATCACATTCCATGTAACAGGAAGGAATTGTTTCAGGCCGATTCTGGTTTTCCTCACATGCTTTGCTCACTCACATCAGATGATTGCATCAAATGTCTATGTGATTGAGGAAATTACATTTTCTCACAATTCAAGATCTGAAGATTGTCTCTTGCTGTAAAAATCCACTGAACTGATGTGAGAACAAATTGAGTTAACTTTAAGAACCTCGGTAATAAGCCATCTACAAAGCCTTACTCATGCGGGTTCTAAGACTTTTGATATGAATTTGTAGAATAGCCATGGACCCTAGGTTATAATTACTCAGTTTTGCTAGAAGTAAACAGGCCCAACGAACATAAATCAAAAGGTAGCAGAATTACAATCAATATGAGAGGTTATAAACAATTTCATCTTTGTAACACTCAAATGAGGTTATAAACAATTTCATCTTTGTAACACTCAAATGAGCTGCCTTGGAGGATAATGAGGTGCCAATTACTACAAGTGATGATTCAGAGGTTGAAGATCACTGTTTAGGAAGGTTAAAGGCAAACTCCTCTGCTACATGGGAGAGTGAACCCAATGACCAGTAAGAGTCCACATTTCAATGTAAGAGATTTTATGATTCTAAAGAAAAAAATGATATAATTTAAAGAGATACCTTACAATGTTACATGGTTGTATTGGAACACCATTTCTGAATATATATATATAAAATCACTCATATTACAGGAACAAATTCATGCCCTTTTCCTTTTCCTTAGGTATAATGAAATCTTGACAATTTGCCCAAACTCTTTGATGGTGAAGGGAAGAAGAACAAATACCCAGCCACAACTTCTGGTGTTTAAGGGCCCATCCCTAGAGATTCATATATAAGGAAGGTAATTAAGGGAGGAAAAAGAATAATTAGTCAGATGCTGGAATATAATGGCCCATACATAACATTGTAACATCACTCTCTGCACCGAGCTGGAAAATTCTGCCTCAAACAAACAATTTGGAAAGCACTTCTGAACAAGAAAGATCCTTAATATAAAGTGCTTTAGAAATCATTAGTACACTGGGCTACAGTATGATGTTATTCTCATAGAACTCATCATCTTTGCAGAGAATCTTCACATTTCTCAGTTAATTTGATTAATATTTCCCCCTTATTTTATTGCAAACTCCATGACTCAGGGACCATATTAAATTACTTTTAAAAAGACCTCAGTGATAAAAATCTGCTATATAGGCAATTAAATAAATTAATAAGAAAAAAGGCGCAAGACTAAAATGACCTTAACACCTCCTTAGGGGCCCAAAGACCTCTTCTTTCTCCGTCAAGACAAGAGATGATGGCAGCTTGGTCTAGTGTATGTCAGCGGGGGGAGAAGTAGAGATATGTGTTATATTTAGAATATAGAGAAAAATCAGGACAACTGTAATAGGATGAACGAGAATTTTTTAAAAATAAATAGGGGAAGGGCCATCAAGGAACACGTACAAAAGACACATGGACAAAACCAAAGGGGGTAGGTTTGAGGGTGGGAGGTAGGGACGGGTAGGGCGGGGGGCACAGTGGTGGGGAAAATGGAAACAACTGTACTTGAACAACAATTAAAAATTATTAAAAATATTTAAAAATGTTCAGTTGAAATTGTAAAAAGAAAAGAATATAGAAGCTACAGGATTAACAAATGGATTGCTATAGAGGATAAGGAAGAGGACTGAGTCAAGGATTATTCTAGTTTCTAACCTGAGTTACCAAGTTGATGGTTTATTGATATGGAGACCACTGGGGGGTGAACAGGATTTGTATTATATATCTAACACTGTCTAAGAAATTACTCCAAGCCTGGGTCCTAAGGGAGAAGACCAAGGAGACATATAGATGTGTGCTTTCTGAGACATAATCATGCTGATCATGCCTTGAGCATGACTGAGAAGACCTGTCTTGTATGTCATATGCCAGTGTGGCCCCATGTTGCTTTAACAACACAGGATAACCCAGGAGTTAGCTGCTCTCAGTATGCAAGAAGAAAAGATACTGAATGAATCCATACATATTTCATCTTCAGATCCAATTCTGAGAGAAATCTCAGTGGTGAAAAATTTGGATCTGTCTTTTATCAAGGAACAAGTGGGGCTTACCTACCAATGAAGGTACAACTTAGCCACACGCTTGTGCTACCAAGTGGGCTCATGGCGTGTATGCTGCCACAGTTCTCACAAATGCCTATGAACTTTTAGTTAAAATAATGGCAAACAATTGCAGAGTGTTTATATGGCAGCAGATACTTTCAAAAGTGCTTTCCATGTATTGCTACATTGCTTTCTTTTTTCATTCAAATATCTGGGAGATAGTCCTGGCTGGTATGGCTGAGTGGATTGAGTGCTGGCCTGAGAACTAAAAAGTCGCTGGTTCGATTCCTGGTCAGGGCACATGCGTGGGTTGTGGGCCAGGTCCCTAGTAAGGGGTGTGCAAGGGGCAACCAATGGATGTTTCTGTCCTCTCACATGTTGATGGCTCTCCCCCTCTCACTCTCTCTCCCTTCCTCTAAGGATAAATACATAATCTTTTTTTAAAATACATGATCTTTAAAAAAAAAATACACAAATATCTAGAAGATGACCAGGACCTGCAGATTTGAATTTGAACAAGTAACAGAGAAACACTTGCCATTTTGTTTCTATTCCTCTGGTACAATAAAGGCTTTGTCAATAGGAAATAAACTGCAAACAAAACAAAACAAAAAACATAGAACACTACATACCTATGAGAGTAAGCCAAAATCCAGAATAGTAACAAAACTAAATTCTACCAAAGATGCGAAGCAACAGGAATTCTCCTTCATTGTTGGTGAGAATGCAAAACAGTACAGCCACTTTGGAAGAAAGTTTGGTGATTTCTCATAAAATGAAATGTACTTTTACCATACAATAATCACGTTCCTGGGTATTTACCCAAAGGAGTTAAAAACTTATATCCACACAAAAACTGTACACAGATGTTTATAGTGACTTTATTCATGACTGCCCAAACTTGGAAGAAACCAAGATGTCCTTCAGTAGATGAGTGGATAAGGGAACTGTGGTCCATGCACACATTGGAATAGTATTCAGTACTAAGAAGAAATGAGCTATCAAGACATGAGAAAACATGGAGGAACCTTAAATACATATCACCGAAAGATGCCAACTTGAAAAGGTACATACTGTGTGAGAGATTCCAACTAGATGACGTTCTGGAAAAACTATAGAGACAGTAAAGAGATCAGTGGTTGCCAGGGGTAATGAGGGAGGAATGAACAGGCAGAACACAGAGGATTTTTAGAGTAATGAAAATACTCTCTATATTACTATGACGATGAATGCATGTCATTATACTTTTGTCCAAACCCATAGAATCTACAACATCAAGAGTGAGCCCTCATGTAAACTCTGGACCTTGAGATATTGTGAAGGATCAGTGTAGGCTCACTGTTGTAACAAATGTATCGCTCTGTGGGGAGAGTGTTGATAAAGGGGGAGGTCATGCATGTGTGGGACAGGGAGTATATGGGAAATCTCTCTACTTTCCCCTCAATTTTGCTGTGAAGCTAAAATTGCCCTAAAGCATACAGTATGAATAAAAATATTTTTTTAAAAAACCATATAGGAGAAAGTAATAGTATGGCACCATAAACCTCTCCCTTATTTTTGGACAACAGACCCTTGACCCTTCATTGACCATTGATTTGGCCTGAACAAGCTCTTCTATGATGGACTGACTTTGATGTTCCTTTGAGATAAAATAGTAAGAAAGAAAGGAAAGGAGCCCTTGCCAGTTGGCTCAGTTGGTTGGAGCATTGTCCTGTACACCAAAAGGCTGCAGGTTTGAGCCCTAGTCACGGCGCAAACAGGAGGCAACCAATCGATGTTTCTCTCTCACATCAATGCCTCTCTCTCTCTCTCCCTTCCTTTCTCTCTCAAATCAATAAATATATCCTTGGGTGAGTATTTAAAAAAAGAAGTAAAGCAAAAAAAATTGATTGACATTTGAACATGTGCAGTGAGGCCTGCTCATAAAATCAGACTCCAGGGATTAGCTCACGTTTAACTGGCTGAGACGGGGATTCTATAAACACAGTCAGAGGCAGGAAGTCTGGCTTCTACCAGATAGCTGGGATATGTGCAGGTTATGTGCTCCTAAAAATTTCCTGCGGAGCAGTCCATCTTTCTGCATTTCTGCGTTTAGCCCTCTAAAAGTCCTCAAGGAGTTGCAAGGGCCAAGCCAAGAACCAAGGAAGGAGAGGCAGAGTATGAGTTATTGACCGAGCGAGTACTGGAAATCAGAGCGGGACATGGATCAGAAGCCACAAGGCAAGCCAGTGAGGAAGTGTACACTACTATCCAAGATCAGGGCAAGTAAGGATTCCAAAGCTAGGTCAATCAGCAAGAAGCAGGAGGATATAAATAGTACTGATATATGGAGCAAGCACTATTCTAAGGTGAACAATAGCCTGGTGAATGGAGAAAATAGAGGAACAGGGTAAAATTCAGGAGGTCAGATGCAAGCTCTGGAGAAGTGAGATCAGATTTTTGCCTCCAGTGAGCGGCTTTGTCCTGCTTGCTGGGAAGGTTGGGCCTTTCCCTAGTGTGGCCAGTTTGGGGGACCTAAATAGCTGATTTTGTAAGGATAGTGCTTGAGGTCAGAAGTATAGTTTTCAAGGTCAAATAAGCATACTAAGCAATACATAACATAGATGAAAGGGATTAGGTAAAATAAATCTCTCTTCCCCAAAAGCTCTTCCGGAGAAACACATTTGCAGGATTGCATTAGTTATTACTTTTCGAAAAAGATGGCAGAGGGTAGTTGTGTAAAATCAATTTGCTCTACTTTTAATGCACTATAGTCTGCTTAATGCACATAAGTGTACTAACCACATTGAGCCTCTCTCCCGAACTCAACCACACTTAACAACAGGAACATTAGATATCCCACAGACCCTCCTAATTGCCCTTCCATTTCCTTTGACTTAACTCATTCATAATGGGCACTTTTCCCATTTCTATCTAGTGGTGTCTTGGCCTCGCCCTCCGTTTTCTTCTATTCTACTGACTTCTTCAGTCATGAGTTCATAGGAAGCAGTATAATTTTCCCTCATGCCACTCCCCAGTCTATGGAAACTCAGCTCTCTTCTCTAGGTCAAATAGTCAATATCACTCCTTCTTTGCTTATACTCTGTACCACCGCAAGAGAAACTGAAAAAAAAAAAGAACGAAAGAAATGACCCTGCTGGTGTAGCTCAGTTCATTGAGCATGAGCCTGCGAACCAAAGGGTCTCTGGTTCCATTCCCACTCAGGGCACATGCCTGGGTTGTGGGCCGGGTTCCCCGGTAGGGGGCATGTGAGAGGCAACCACACATTGATGTTTCTCTCCCTCTCTTTCTCCTTCCCTTATCCCTCTCTAAAAATAAATACATAAAATATTTTTTTAAAAATGAATGAAAATCAACAAAGTGGTTATTTTTCTTCTGTGACAATAAACTCCCAAGGAGTATGGTGGCTCTGTGATGCCATCAGGGAATCCATTGTCATCTATCATAAATCAGTCTCAGCATAGTGTGTGGCTTTCCTCTAGTGCTTGTTGCCTCATGGTTGCAAAATGGCTGCTTATGTTCCAATATTGTGACTTCCCTCAGTAGGAAAAGAGAAAGTATGATAGGCAAAAGCTACCCAAGTCAGCTGTATCTGTTGCCATTTTAAAGAGCATTCCCTATAATTTTACCTACATCTTAGTGGTTCTGAATTATGTCATATGGCCAGTTGTAAATGCATAGGAGCCTAAGAAATGTAGATTTTAGATAGGACAGTGTCCACCTGAAACAAAATTCATTTTCTGATAGAATAAAGGGGCAAGAATGCAAGCAACAAAATAAAAAATAAACAAGGGGGACTACATCAAACTAAAAAGCTCTGCTCAACAAAGGAAACAACCAACAAAATGAAAAGGCAACCTACAGACTGGGAGAAAACATTTGTAAACCATATAGCTGATAAGTGGTTAATATCTAAAATACATAAAGAACTTAACTTAATAACACAAACAATCCAATTTAATAATGGGCAAAGGAGCTGAATAGACATTTTTCCAAAGACATACAGATGGCCACCAGGTATGTGAAAAGATGCTCAACATCACTGATCATAGGGGAAATGCACATCAACACCACAAGGAGATATCACCTCACACATATTAGAACGGCTACCATCGAAAAGATAAGAGATAATAAGTGTTGGTGAGGATGTGGAGAAAAGGGAACTCTTGTGCATTGTTCCTAAGGATACACATTAGTGCAGCTACTATAGATTACAGTAAGGAGGTTCCTCAAAAAACTTAAAACAGAAACTACCAGTAATCCCACTTGCAGATATATATCCAAAGGAAGTGAAAACAGGATCTCAGAGAGATATGGGCACTCTCATGTTTATTCCAACATTATTCACAATAGCCAAGATATGGAAACCTAAGTGTCCATCAATGGATGAATGGATTCAGCCCTGAGAAAGAAATCCTGCCATTTGTGACAACATGCATGGACCTTGTGGACATTATGCTAAGTGAGATAAGTTACAGAAAGACAAATACTGCAGGATCCCTCTTACATGTGGAATCTAAAAAGGCTGAACTTATAGAAACAAGGATAGAAGAATGGTTGCTGGGGAGTGGAGGAATTGGGAAGATGCTAGTCAAAGGCTGTAAACTTGCAATTGTAAGATGAAAAAAGTTCTAGAGGTTTAATTTGTGATTATCATTAATAAAACTGTTTTTACATACTTCAAAGTTATCAAGACTAGATGTTAAATGTTCTGAGCACAAAAAAGAAATGACAATTATGTCACATGATGGAGGTGTTACCTAAGGCTCCGGTACTAATCATATTAAATATATAAGTGTATATAATCAATACATTATATACCTTAAACAATGGTACATGAGGTCTGTCAGAAAAAAGTGCAGCCATTGTTAATATAACAAGAATGGTTTGCATGACATCGATGTAACCTGGCAGCCAAGGAGAGTGCACTGGAATGAGCATGTGTGAACAATGATGACTTCACTGTACTAGTCAGTGAGGGTGGTAGACGCCATTGAGTGAGCATGTGTACTGTGTGGCCATTGCACTCAAACTGACTGAGCCACTAGAACAACGAATCTGCATTACATTTTGCATTAAGCTCGAATGTTCCTCCATGGAAACTATTCAGATGATTCAGAAGGCTGCAGCTATGGGCAACTGGAGATTGGCAGCTTCATCACGACAACACACCTGCTCACGCATCATGTCTCCTGCAGTTTTTCGGAGAAACATCAAATCACCCAGGTGACTCAGCCCCACTACAGCCCAGATTTAGCATCCTGTGACTTCTGGCTTTTCCCACAACTAAAATCACCTTTGAAAGGGAAGAGATTTTAGGCTATCAGTGAGATTCAGGAAAATACAACAGGGCAGCTGATGGCTACTGGGAGAACTGTGGAGGTCCCAGGGTGCCTACTTTGAAGGGAACTGAGGCATCATTGTCCTATGTACAATGTTCCTTGTATCTGTATCTTCTTCAATAAATGTCTCTTTTTCATATTACAGAGAGGGATACCTTCTGGACAGACCTCATTTGTCAATTATATCTCAATTAAAAGGGGGGACAAATGGCAGCTATTTGGTGGTAACATAAATAAAATAATTACAAAAATATGCAATGCTGAGCCTAGTGAAATGGTAAAATAAAAAGTACAGGTTGATACGAGAGCGTATAATGAGGCAATGTGATCTAGCCTGGGGAAGATGAGATGATCACAATAAAACTTCTTGATAAGTGAAACCTGAGAAATAAATAGCAATTAACTAGGTGAGGAGGCACTGTGTTCTCTCCTTGCTGCCAAGACTGGAAACTTAAGCTTTTATAATTTACTATGAAATAAACTGTAACATGGGGAGAGCCATATTTTTAAATTTCTGAACTTGGGGGTAACAATCTCACCAAAGCTGGTCCACATGAAGATCAATCCCTTTGTCTGGCCACACGCTTTGAATTTTCTTTTAAAGCAAGAATTTTCTTCAGAATTCAGCATAGTGCTGCCAGTTACAGACATTTAGCAAAGAAAACACACCCATTATTGCTCTTCTTAAAATATCTTTGGACCCAACCACGGAGTCCTCACCGAGCTAACTTATTTGTCCTTGTCCCATCTAGAACATTCTTTTATACTGTTATCTTTTGGGAAATGGAGAGAGATTTGCAGTTGAATCATCACAGCTACACCTCTACATCTTTCTATATCACTCTTCCGTCAACATGCAGTACTTGTAGTCATTGCTTTCACTCAAACTCACAGAGCACTTGATGCTGTGTATTTTCGGCAGCTATTCATCTCTCTTGAATTTCTTAACCATATACACCCACACCCACACACACTGCACACACATGATCAAGTGTGAATATATTTCTATTTTTTGTAACCATAGACTTTTTAAAAATTCTGTTTTCTCCTCTTCAAAGCACTCACTGAAAAGTCTGATGGAAGGATACTATCTTTTGCTTTCTCGATTACTTCCCACAGTACCTGGCTTCTCTGCACAACAGGCTCTGAGCAGATGGGGATGCCTATGCCCTGTCACATATGTCAGACCTAGTCAGACACGTGAGCTTGCAGAATGACTGCAATGTTGCATTGAAAATATAGCATGCAACGATTAAGCCTGGCAGCCATTCACGTGGCATTACATAAGGAATGCTGTCCTAACAACTACAGCTTAATACTCATTCAGGGGCTGGGGTGCGGTCAGAAATAATATAGGTTATGTTTGAATGACTATATACGTGTTTCCTCTCTTACGCCCACTCCAGCGACTTCTTGCTTGTCACCACAACCTACAGATTTACCAAATTACTTGCTCTTATTTAAATATCTCCTTCAAATTTCTACCTTTATACCTTTTCATGGACTGTCTTTTCTGCTGGCAATGTCTTCCTCCACCTCTACAAATACAAACATGAGCATATCATTCAAGACCTAACTCAAATCTACAATGTCCTGGAAGACTTTCTTGCCTCAGCTGGATGTCGTTAATTCTTGTCCATTTTGTTGTTAACATCTAGCACTCTGACCACATAGTATAATTTTATGTGCACATCAGCTCCCTGATTGGACCCAGGATCGGCAAACTATAGCTCATGGACTAAATGTGGCCCACTACATGTTTTTATAAATAAAGTTTTATTGGAACACAGCCAAGCTCATTTTTTTCTTTTTACATATGGTCTATGGCTGCCTTTGCTGCACAATGGCAGAGTTGAGCGATTGTAACAGAGTCAACCTGGTCCACAGAGCCTATTTCCTGTCTGGCTCTTCACAGAAAGTTTGTTGATCTCGCATTACCGTAAGCTTCTGGAATGGACTATAGGAATGACCTAATTTATTCCTCTTTTAAAACTTCACAAAAACCCAGAGTATTGTCCCACATATAGCAGAAACTAATAAATATTTAAAATAATTTTTTGGTTTATAAGGAATTAATAGTGTTTGCTTATGTATATCAAATTTCTATTTGCAAACATTATCCCACCCAATTTGTCATTTACTCATCAAGATAACTTCTTGACAAAGAGAAAGTAGGTCTCAATATCTGCATTTTCCACCATGAGAAGTTAAGGCACAGAGAGAGACGTGCCTATGGACACACGGCAAAACTGGGCCATAAAGGTAGACCTTTGGATTTCTGGCTCCACACCGCTTCATTTCGCCTCTCATGCTTACCTGCTTTCTCTTATTCAACTAAGATGCAGATAGAACCCCCCAAAACATGTATATACATCTAGTTAGTAAATTAATACTATGGCCCAGGTATGCCATGCTTATTTTTAATAGAGATGCAACCATTTTCATGAGAACTAGTCATTCAAAACATTTTTGTTTCCAACTTTAAAAAGTAATTTTAATATTAAATTCAAAAACTTAAGATGCAAAAAGCTTTACCAAAAAAAAAAAAATAATTTCCCACCCAAAAATGGAGGGAATTTTTTAAAAACTTCAAAAGATACAGAAAATGTATATTTCCCACGCTGGTGACACTGATTCCCCCTGTTCTGTCCTCCTTACAAAGGCAGTTGCTCTTTTCTTTTTCATTTGACATCTTAAAGCTATTGACTTCAAGTTAGTAGCTATCAGATTAAACCATAAGTAAGAATAATACGCCCCAATGGTACGTTCTGTCTGCCAAGACCAAGTTTATCTAATTCAAGTCCATTATCTGCTCAGCAACACCTCTTTACTATTCAGTATCGATTGTTTACACAGCTGATATGAAACATTGGAAAAAAGCAGAGTGGCGAGTATATAGGACATTTGTTTTATGTCTTCCTGTAAAAACCTTTTTTTATTCTGAATATATTAACAGTACACTCATGAATTTTTAAACAATATTTGTAATGCCTTTGCATTTGTATTAGAGAAGCACATTGTTTTTTATACACAAATAGGATTTTTTTTTTTTTAAAATACCCCTTCCTCTGAAATGGGTCACATTCTTTACAGTTAGGGAGTGTCTACTAATTTCTGCCCAGTGAGGAGAGAAATGGATTCGTTTTTTTGAGCCTCTTTAAGGTGTTACAGTCGGTTTAAATTATGCATGCAAGTTAATGCAAATGTACGGGTTTCAATACAAGCAGGTGGTCCCCTGAGCTGATGGCTAACCCATTGGCGAAACACATTTCATGAAGTATACAGTCAACCCTCTGTGGGCAACCGATACATGTTTGTAGACTAAAAAAAACTGCATCTATTTTTTTTAAAGCAAAAAGTTTTATTCTTAAAGGCCACTGTAATGAGGCTTATTGGGATGCCCTGTGAACTCAGGAACACGTGCCTAAAACAGGTGTGGCCTAGTTTCTTGGACCATCACAGCGAAGGCCATTGGGCGAGCTGAGAGATGGGCCAGGCCCCCAACTCTTCATTCTTACCACACAGAGTTACTCTGTTACCTTTTACATTTGCTTTTGTAAATGTTTATTTGTACATGTAATATATTTAAAGTTAAAATGTGTCTAAAATCAGAAAAATGAAGCATGTCTTAGTCCATGTGACATGACGCATGACATGAGCCAAACATTAAATGTGGATTGTGAATTCAAACCGGTCTCCCCACAGCCTCTGAGCCTAGAGTTCAGATGTCAGCCAAAGTCAGTGACAGACGACGGAGCCAGATGTCCTGGGATTGAACCCCGATTCTGACGTGCCATGTGACCTTGGCCAGGTGTCTTCTCCTCTTGACTCCTCAGTTCCCTCAGGCATAAATCAGGGATACTAATAGCACCCACCTGGATTCATAGAGGATGTTGCAACAATACCGGCCACAAAGAAAGCGCTACTATGTCAGCAGGCAGAAGTATTAGTATTAATCATGGTAATGACTCAGGAGTACGAGTACAATCTCCCATTTCCTGTTTACTTTTCAATGGATCTCTCCTTGTTCATGATCAGTGTCCTCAGCCTCCTAGCACTATTCAGGGGGAGGGGCGTTTTAAGGTCCAGGCCCAGAAACTGGTACACCAACATTCCACTATATTCTATTACTCAAGCAATCACAGAACCCACTCAAGTTCAAGTGAAGGGGCACAGAATCTTCCTCCAATGAGAGGCACGTCAGACAACTTGTGGCCATCTTAATTTGTCACATGCAATTGTCGTATGTTGAAAAGGAGAAGACTGAGACTCCTCTAGCTCCCTCTCCTTTGTCATCTCAGCAAAGCAGAGGAGCTGCAACTGGCTACATCATAACGACGGGGCCCTTCCTTCAGCCTCAAGACCTCAGAAACCCTTCAGATGTTGGGTTGTCATATTTTAGAATCCTTTCCAGGGGTATCCAACCTTTTGGCATCTCTGCACCACACTGGGAGAAGAGGAGTTGTCTTCAGCCACACATTAAATACACAAACACTAACGAAAACTGATGAGAAAAAAAAGGTTTTAAGTAAATGTACGATTTTGTGTTAGGCCACATTCATAGCCATCCTGGTCCTTGGTTGGACACCCCTCCTACGTTTGGTTTCTGGTATCCATTTGCAAAAATCTATCTCCTGCTTTCCTAAAAGGGATGGTCCCCGTCTCACTAAGGTTAAATTATAAAAATAAAACGTTAGCGCCATGGGCAGGAGGAAGGGAAGGCGGCAATGCAATGTGCTGTGTCCCTCCCAGGGGACGGCTAAGCCTTATCAGCCACCAGGTGATTATGAATTTTTGATATGATTCAAAAGGATGACATACCCAGCTACTCATTTACAAATACAACTTAAAAATAGAAGTGGGCTAGTAATTGGCTATTTTGGTGGCTTTTCTGGTAGTAAAACCATTAACATCACATTTACTAAGCCCCAGGCAACGGAAACATGTTAAAAGTTCTTCTAATTTAACCCTGAATTTCAAGCTATGAGAAATCTTGTTTTCTGCTCCAATATAGATGATACCTATTAACTCCTTCTGTGCTTAAGTGAAAATTTGTACATACCTAAGCCAGAGGGCTATTTTGCTAAGAATCAACTTCCATTATGAGATTTTATAATGGCCTTAACAAGTAAATTTTCAGTGTATGATAACATTTGTTTTTGAAATCTTAGGATTGGGGGGCCAGGAAATCAAGAGTCAGGATTCTGTCACATGAAAGCTGAATCAGATGTAGGGACAGAGCAGTGAGTCCTGGAGGAAGGGGTAAACAGGTTCATCGTTCCAATCTTCTCATCATTTTATCATTTCTTCAACAGCCTGGAAATTTTCTTACAAAGATCAGATTCTTAAATTTACCCAAAGGGAAAAAAGAGGCTTGAGAGAGCCTAATGACTAATGATTTCTTCTCTAAAAATAAGCTCCATGTTTGAATGCGGCAGCCTGGGCAGACACACCTACTCACATGAGCACGGGGTAGGAGGCTTGAGTAACAGCATCGCAGGGCACCCTTTCCCACTCGGCCCGACCCCCAGGGCTCGCTGTCACACTTCTAGGGACCCTCCCAAACCGGAGCTGCTGCATGATGGCCATGCTGAAGCCGTCGGATCCAAAGGCATATCAATTCTCTCTGCAGAGCTCAGAAGGATGACATAATGCATTTGGTGAAGTCTCACATGTCTCTGAAAGATGATTCATCAGGGTAAAAACTAGGACAATAAAATTCTACGCAATGGTTTTGCATCTCCAGGTATTTAGGGATTAAAAGAAACACTGGACATGAAATGGACTCTGCAGATTGGAAAAAATATATAATGGTGAAATAAAGAGAAGCAAGCAAGTGATTATCTTGTCACAAGTTCTTCATGCTGGGGTTTCTCAATAATGGTCAGGCTGAAATTCAAATACAAACTGCCAGCCCAGGCTGGGATATCTGAGGTTGAAGCCAGTGCTACTCCAAGTGTGGTCCGTGGAACAGCAGCATCAGCATCACCTGGAATGTGAGAAATGCAAATTCTTGGACCCCATCCCAGACCTACTAAATCAGAATCTCTGGGGGTGGATCCAGCAATCTGTGTTTTACCAGCCCTCCAGATGATGCTTACGCAGGCTGTAGTGTGACAAGCCCTGAATCAGACTGTGAATAGAGGGAAAATAATAATAAACATTTGGTTTACTCAGGCTTAAACCTGAAGAATGCATAATAAAATGAAGCATAATTCATGTGTCTTTAGGTGTTTAGGTCTTTAGGAAGTTGTCTAAAGTTTGACAGGAGCTGAATAAAATGCTAATCAATGAAACCTGACAAGTTCACAGATGAGTTACCAAAACATTTGTCCCCCAATTACTGATGGTGTACTCCACATTTCAGCAAATGGTGATTAAAGTTTCGTGTGGGGTGTTAAGGAACTAAACAATGTGAGGAAGAAGTATGGCAGAATGCTGGACCAGCAGAACCTGGTCCCGTACGGTGGCCAAGAGGAGCATTGTATTGGACAGACCATGTCCACTTGGCAATGAGAAGCAGCAGAGTACATACTACACACAGATGCAAGGAGACGATTATAGATCATGGACAGACAGCAAGCAGGATCACAGAATCAGATTAGATTAAAATCTAATCTGTTCCAACTTGTCCCTATTTTTTAAGTGTCTCAGCCAAGGGGTTAAACAATATAAGAGTTTCATACTGGCTCAGTGTGGGGTGGGCAGGCCAGCCCTCATAGTGAGCATAACCAGACAAGTTCTATGTGGGCTGCGTGGAGATTAAATATGGCGATGCGAAGCAGAGGCCATGTTCAAAATCATTAAGTATACTCTTGGTGTGTCCAAAGCAAGGAAGTGCATGTATTCCACAATGATGACTGAGCAAGTGACAGGTGCCAGCTGAATCAAACTGTCAAACCTTGGCCCAGGTAGATGTCCTCCACCCTATCAAAACCATTTAGGTTTAGACCTTCATTTAGAAGGTCTGCTTTAGAGCAGTGGTTCCCGATCTCTGGAACTTTTAACATGATGATGTCCAGGTTCAGATGAATTGTATAGGTGAAGGTGGGGCCCAGGAATATTTTTAGAAAGCCCACTGAGTCATTCTATTACGCAGCCAGCACTGAGAACCAAGGGGAGGGGAGGAGAGGGAGAAAAAGCCATCCCTGGCCCAGCCTGCCTTTTGATAGGTGGGGGAGCAGATGGAGGGGCACATTCATGACTGGAACCTCAGCTGAGCTAATTATGTTAGGAGCCAATGTGCCTGAAATGCCCACACTCGATCAGTTGTGTGCAACCTGATACAAAGTGTCATGAAAAAAATTGTGCAATTTATAATGGTAATAATGATGATGGGTCAACATAAAAGTCTCAGTGGGAAGAACCAGTGAAAGGAACCAGGTGACAGACAAGGGATGAATAGTTCCTCAGGCTCCAAATAAGGTGCCATAGGTCACTTTCCTCAGTTCTGTGACTGTCCCTATTAATGCTACTATATCCCTATTTTACAGATTAAGAAGTCAAGGCTTACACAAGGTAAAGCAACCCGCAGGGCTGGCATTCCAAATCCATCCTCCCAGATTTCCACCCCCTTCTGCTTCTTGTGCTGCCGCAGGTAGCAATGCCAGGGAGCAACCCAGCTCAATGCTGCCACCGCTCCTGGGCCACTACACTTTGTGCTTTGAGTTCCTACAATGGGTGGGGGCTTGATAAGAGTAACTTCATGCCAAAGCAGCTTCTAGAATAGTTGGTGGACATCTGCTTATGTTACTAAAACTCTACCGTATAGTGTCTGAGGGTCTGGGACTTTGGGAAAGAAACGCCCGTTTCCCTCCTCTGTTAGTGAGACTAAAGAAATGTATGTGTACGATAAAAACTTTAGTAAATATGTTATGTTAACGTGTCCGCATGTTCTAAATCCTACCTCTCTGGGCTTGATAAACTCAATCACACCAAATTCAGCCTTGTGCCCCCTATGAAATACAGAGTAACTTCTTTTTTTTTTTTTTTAAAGATTTTATTTATTTATTTTTAGAGAGGGGAAGGGAGGGAGAAGGAGAGAGAGAGAAACATTAATGTGTGGTTGCCTCTCATGTGGTCCCCACTGGGGACCTGGCCTGCAACCCAGGCATGTGCCCTGACTGGGAATCAAACCTGCAATGCTTTGGTTTGCAGCCCGCGCTCAATCCACTGAGCTACGCCAGCCAGGGCCTCAGAGTAACTTCTTAATAATGGTTGAATGAATATAGAGCTGATCCCTCAGGGGATTCCTTCTCCAGTTTCCAAGGGATTTTTTTCATTCATTCAACAAACATTGATTGAGCGCCTAGTATGTACCATGCACAATTCCAGGAAGTGGGGATATAGCAATGAATGCAAACAAAGGCTCTCAGTTGTCAACACTGTTGCACTCAGATCAAGGGCTTAAAAACTGGGCATAAGGTAGAGATAATAAGAGCGTAGTATCAACTGCTGTTGACTTCTAGCTTTACCTAATTTCACTTGGCTTTTCTGTTATATGCTTGCTTTAAATCAGTCCATGGCATTGTCTTGTGACTAGAAATACAATTCTAGGAGTAATGCTATCGAGTTTCTTGGAACTGCTGACTTGACACACAATCAAAGCTGCCTGCCTATGAACAAGCTGAGGAAAATAAAGGATTCCCATGCCCATATGGGCAGAAGTAGGGAGGCGATTGCTCTTGTATATCATTCGAGCCACATAAAGGGGAGTGAGGGGTCCAAGAACTCGCTGCAGAGACAGAAAGTTAATTAAAACACATCCTTCATTGTCCAGCATTTGGGTAATAAATGCTCTGCAGAATGCACTGTGAAGGCAGTCCAATGCTCAGCAGTCACATTCTGGCATTATGAGAACGGGTCTCCAAGGGGCCACCTAATCCTGGGTTTAAGGCAGAGCTTTGTACGTCGATGGATGCTCTACTGGCCTTGGGAAGAGAGAGAGCCACATTTATTATTATTTACTTCCTAGATTCTGGTTACACACAGACATTACATTCACGACTCACTCTTAGATCGTATTTTCAGAAAGCCCAGGCATTGGTTCTAGTCTGTTAATGATGGCAAGTCAATCTTTATTTAAAACCAATAATCTTTGGGAAAAGATGGGAGATGATTAATTCAATGACCATTCTGAAGAGAACTACGGAGAAGAATTGCAACAGTATTGTTTAATTACAAAGATAAAAACATCCATTTTGCAGGTCAACTCATTCCAGCTAGCCTCTAACGCACAGGAAAAATTAAAAATTGGTGTTCTGGCCCTGACTGGTGTGGTTCAGTTGGTTGGGCATCGTCCCACAAAGACAAAGGTCGCAGTTTCAATTCCTGGCCAGGGCACAGGCCTGGGTTGCAGGTTTGGTACCCGGTCGGGGTGTATATGAGAGGCAACCGATGTTTCTCCCTCACAACGGTGTTTCCCTCCCTCCCCCTCTCTCTAAAAATAACAGGTGAAATCTTTAAAAAAAAATTGGTGTTCTGAGTATGCTGGATAGGATGACTTTCCCACCTCCTTTTATTTATTTATTTTTGTTTTTTTGAATTTTTTTTAAAAGATTTTATTTATTATTTTTAGACAGGGGAAGAGAGGGAAAAAGAGAGGGAGAGAAACATCCATGTGTGGTTGCCTCTTGTGCACCCCCAACTAGGGACCTGGCTCACAATCCAGGCATAGGCCCTGGCTGGGAATCAAACCGGTGACCCTTTGGTTCGCAGGCTGGCGCTCAATCCACTGAGCCACACCAGCCAGGGCCCATCTTTTAAATAGCTTGATTGTTTTCTTTGTTATTTAACAATGTTGGTTTCTTTATGTTTCAGGCACTCTGGGCTAGAGGGGATGGTGTGGCATCTCTATCTTAGATCAATATTTTTTCACGCTCATAAAATATCTGAGAAGCAGATAGGTATTTGTATAAGTCCCTTCTTTCTCTAGGTTGCCTTCTTCTTAATAAACTATCACCTATCACCTTCCTATATTTTCAATTACACTGCTGTATGATTATCAAATCATAAAAAAAGTCGCCTTAACAGAAACTTGGGCACTTCAGCTCAGAGCAATTTCACGGTCCACCTTAAAGGAATATCAGGAATCCTAATGGGTATGGTTGTCTCTCAGTCTTCATTAGAGCAGCCAGCACAACCAACCTTAACTAATGCAAATGTTTGCTCATTAAACAGAGGCACTGTGCCAGGGAGACCCACCAGCATTGATGGGAAACTCTTCTGGTCATATGCATACTGAAAGCCATCCTTTTATTTCTGATTTTAGAAAGGTGAGCAATATATATATCACTTATTACATAACCTAAGAGTAGAGTCCAGAATGGCACCTAATTATCGAGCACATTTATATTTCTGCAGCTAAATGCATGATTATTCACTGGGTGAGATAAAGACTATAAATAGATTCATGTCAGTTTTTAAAATGCATTCAATAAGTTATAAATTCTATCAAGTAGAAAAGGAAGATTTACAGATAAAAGAACCATTCATCCAACGCACTTTTATGGAGCGAGGGGTTCAAGAAATAGAAGACAATTTTAGAGGGAAGGAGCTCTTGAATGCATAAAGTAGGGCACTTGAGTGTGTGATAAAGGAGCTAGGCTAGGGGTGCTGAGGTCACAGAGAGAAAAGACACCAAATCTAGTGTGGCAGTTCAGGCAGACTGTCTGGGGACAACAGTGCCCAAGCTCAATCTTGAAAAGTGTGAACATAACTTGAAGAAGGGAAGAAAGAAGGAAGAACATACTGGAAAGGAAAATATATTCCAAGGCAGCTACCGTGGCAGGTACCGATCCAGAAGGAATGAGCAGAAGATACTCAGCACACACTGAACTCAGCATCATGTTTGACAGTTTCTCTACACGCAAATCATCTATTTTTGGTCTATTATGATATTGAACTTTTTTTCTCTTGTTTAATGGTGCTGCATACTTATCTCAAAGTTGTCTTTTATTAGACTCATACTGGACAATATCTTTATTTTTCTTGCACAATCCCAATCACTCTTCTGGGAATATTTTAAAATAAGAGTTGAAACCCAAATATGCTTCTTTGGCTTATGTAGCATCTTACCTCCTATAACTCAAATCTTCACAGATATTTTCACGATTCTACTCTATTCCAAATTAATTGGGAAAAAATAATCCAAACTTGTATCAAAACCTGCAGACAAGATTTCATGTGGTAGGAGCACAGAGAGGGCAGAGCAGAGATGGTAAAACCAAACAAAGTCAGTAAGATACAGTAAAATGGGTTTTAAAATTCTTATTGGGCCTTGATCAGTGTGGCTCAGTTGGTTGAGTGTCGTCCACAAAGCAAAAGGTTCAATTCCCAGTCAGGGCACATGCCTGGGTTGTGGGCCCGGTCCCAATGTTTCTCTCTCTTTCTCCCTCCCTTCTTCTCTCTCCAAAAATAAATAAATAAAATCTTTTTTAAAACTCTCATTGGAATATGTAAATTGGTATAATCAAAAATAATAAATCTGAGAAGGCATATCATTTCATCACTTCAAGCTTAATTCTCAAACATGGGCCTTTTAAATGTCAGTAAGTTGAGTTCTTTTTCTCAAGGAGTAGAAGAGAATTTAAATCATAGAACATCTTTTCAGGATGTGCTTGGTGTGTTGACAAGGAAAGGCTCACCTTTACCACTTTTTGAGTATCTCTGATGGCTTCCAAAGACAAACATAGCCATCAAACGCATGCACAGATGCTGAGAATCATTCCAGAGGTTTGTAGTTGGGGGAGCTGGTGTGCTCCCTTTGCTAATTGCCTCCTCTGCCTGTTTCTCTGTTATCTCCTATTCAGACCTGCTTTCTGCCTTTGGAGACTCTGATATGATCAGCAGCTGGAGATGCCGACCCACTTCCCGTGTGATTGTGACAGGTGCTGAGTCACTTTGCACATGCTAATTCATCTCCCAGAGGTGTATTTGTCAGGAACTCCTACGAGTTCCCCCGTCAACTTTCAGACATGCCTTAATGACATATTAAGGAAAGAGCTGCAATACACCCAATGTTATTTGTTTTGGGGTATATCCTTTTGTCGGAGCTGCTAAAAGAAAACATTTACTCCACTTGAAAGTTTGGCGATTCATTTGTTAACATTAGTGTTTCATTACTAAAACTATGTTAATTTATGGCGTTGGGCCATTCTAGATCCTCTTTCTTCCTTTAGTTTCTTTAGAATCCTTATAGAGAAGTTGTAAGCGAAACTACTCAGTGTGGGGTGGGCAGAGCTAGCAGCGTCTTTCTTTATTGTGTTTGGACAGAGTGGCAGGTCATGGGCAAATATGGCTGCTCTCAAGGGATAGAGAGCTGGATGATGTGGGAGGCAGGGCATTTCCACAGGTGGCCATCTCCCAAGGCATCTCCAGGAAGCAGCTTTCTAGATGAGACCCTTATACACCAGCAATCAGATGATCAACTGCTATTTACTGTGTGTCCCATAGACATATGAAATTATGCAAAGACTAATAGCCCATTTAGATAGGGATACTGAGCTGCCCTTGCTTTAAAAATCAAAGCAGATTTTTTAAATTAAGCAGAGGAAAAACATTCTCCCATACAAACTGAAAAGCACTTCCTAGTCAACTAGTTCTTTTAAGTGCCACTGCAGCTGTTCCTGACGCAAGCTGCTTGGGAAGACAAGTTGTTTCTTAAAGAAGTAAAGTTTGCATAACTTTTCATCAACACTAAAAGTAAGAGTTTTGGAGGTAGGATGTGTCAAGTTGATGAAACAATCATTTCTCCTTAGAGACACACATTTCCTATTATTTAGATATGATTTAAGGATTGACTACAAAAGGCTTTTTTTTAAAACCCTCCTTTATGGAACAACTTTGAAAAGCAGAATTTTATATGACAATTAGGCAGAAAAGACTGTATCGCCATAGTCAAGATTTCAGTACAAGCCCTGACTGGTGTAGCTCAGTTGGTTGGGTGTTGTCCCGCAAAGTGAAAAGTCACTGGTTCGATTCCCAGTCAGGGCACATGCCTGGGTTGTGGGTTTGGTCCCCAGGAGGCAACTGATCGATGTTTTTCTCTCGCATCGATGTTTCTCTCCCTCTCTTTCTCCCTCCTTTCTCTTCTGTCTAAAAATAAATGAAATCTTTGAAAGATTTCCATACAAGTTTAATGCAAATGGTTGGAAAATTGGATTTTCTAACCTACACCTCTCTCACCTCTGCATTAGTCTCAGGACTTTCAGCTACAGAGAGCCATTTGGATGGCCCACCCTCACCTCAAACCTTAAAAGGCCCAAAAGGAAAACTTCTCATTTCTGTTTCTTCATCTACCCACACAATAATGACAACAAAAACAAAACAAAGAAAAGCTTTGGTTCTACTTTCCATGATCCCAATTCCTTCCAAAGGTATCACCATTATTCGAGCCTCATTCAATTGATACATGCAAGGGAGATACAGATAGATAGGCCACATGTCCAACCTCCAGGGCACATCATTAAAATGTGTGTGGTAGGTATTGTGACAGTTATGTATAACGTATCAGGTAATAAAGGTAAGTGGCATCAATCACAGCCTTTCAAGGGGTTGGAAAATCCTTTGAGAGAAGACAGCACTTAGATTGATTCTTGAAGGATTGAAAGGAGAGGAGCATTCAAGGAAGAAAAGAACAATTTATGAAAAGAAGGCATAAGATTTCATGGTGAATTCCAAATAGGTCAATGTAATCAGGGGGAAAGATTGATGGATGTGGGAACAGAGTAGGACTGGGCTGGGAGTGTGAGCAGATCATGAAGAACCGAATTTACTAAGGAGTTTGACCTTTACACAAGTAAGGAGTCACATGAATGATTTGTTCGGAAGCATTTAAAAAATACCAGTTTTGAAAGTTTGGATTATTGCTCAGAACATACTCCCTTAACCTCCCTCATACAAACACTCTTGCCCCACTGAAATGGGCTTTGTCACGTGACTTACTTTGACCAAAGGAATATGAATGTAGCAGAAGGTTTAAGTATAGTGGGCCCTCCCATTGTGGCCATGATCAGCACCCTCTAAGTAGCCTCTGTCACTTCAGCGTGGGCCTCATAATGAGACCCATACTGCGGATGAGAAGCCTGGAGTTCAAAATGTGGACCATAGATTCCGAAACCTGGAACCAAGCCCCACCACTTCAACCAACCCAAAGAGCCACCATAGCCAACCCCGAAACTTACAAGCTTATGCTTATTGTTATAAATGACTCCATTTGGGAATGACTTGTTACGCAGCTTTACTGCAGCAATAGCTAAGTGATCATTGTGTGTGAGGAAATACGACAATTTTTGCCTCCCAGTTAACCCTGTAGCCCTTCCTCTTCCAAATCCAAAATACCAAGAACACATCCTTTCAATCCTTCCTTAGAATTGGATTCCTGGAACCGCCTCCTAACCAATATCCCTGAGTCTGGTTTTGCTCAGTGACCATCCATCCTGAAGTCTACATCTAAACTATTCTTTTTTTTTTTAATTCATTTATTTATCTTTACAGGTGAAGGGAAGGAGAGAGGGAGAGAAATATCAATGTGTGGTTGCTTCTCATGTGTCCCCTGCTGGGAACTGGCCTGCAACCCAGGTATGTGCCCTGACTGGGAATCGAACCTTGATCCTTTGGTTCGCAGGCCCATGCTCAATCCACTGAGCTACACTAGCCAGGGCTAAACTATTCTTAAACACTGTCTTCATGTAATCTCATCTCATCTCACAATCTGCTGGGCTTCCCATTACATAGCATTTCAGATTTCAAATTCTGCCTCATTTCCAAACACCACCAAATGGTTAAATCTCTTCAGTGTTTGCATCCCAGACTCATTCTTGACGCCATATCTTTGTCCAGGTAAAAGAACCTTCTTCCCATTTAGAATATTCACTTCTTTTTACCCCATCGACAAAGCTTCATGTTAAGTCACCTTTCGTGTAGTAACCGCGCTTCCCAGACTTCACATAGCTGCAAGAACTGTACATGGTCCTATGACATTTTTAGTCTACCCAACATCTAGTTAAGCACTGACTTGGTGTTTATGCATACATGTCTATCTTCTCTTATCCACTACCTTGAAATCAGCTTGAAAGCCAGAACTACGGCAAATTTTACTATATTCTCTTGCCCCTTTGTGGCTGGACACAATAGGCAATAGTTATTTGTTCAATATCCCCAAATAAGCTTTCATTTGTTCAATATATATTGATTAAGCCCTTCCTATGTGCCAGGCGCTGTGATACGTAATGGCAAAGAAACCACTGCCTATGGCCTCGAGAGCTTTCCACTTTATAGCAACAACAAATAAATATACAAAAGGAAGCATGACTATTTTCCTTGAAAGGAATTTCATTGTATTTGCTGTACATATTTTCAGTGTTATAGCTATTGCTGGACTAAAAACATGGAAGAGGACCATGATAGATGCATTTCCTGAAGTCACAATCCTGTCTCACCCAGAGAATTTTCTTAACCTAAATTGCCACCGCTCTGGGAACCTGATTGTCAATCTTATTTATTTTCTTTGCAGAGGTTCTGAGGAAGGTCCCAAAGGGCATCTGGGGAGGGAATCTTCTGCTAAAACACACTATTTATAGTTTCTCAGTTTACCAGAAACAAATATTTAAATGTGTTTCCTCAATTTTCCCCTTGTCATCTGACAGAAACGTAGCAAGTTCCATAATCTATCAAAGAGGCAGCACATTGTGTTACAAAATCAATGCACTAAGTAATGGAATTACATTTTCTAGGTACACTGTCTGCTCTTTTTTTCTTTTTATAAATGGACAGCCCATCTAAATAACTGAATCTTTATACCTGGCACATTTTCAGGAAAATTTAAAGTCCTATTGTGACTATGAAACAGAACTCAGCAGCAGAATTTTAACATAACACTGCCAAAGATTCTGAAAAATAGCTTTGATGAATTTATTACGTTACATTTAACTGAAGACCACTTCCAGCCTCCAATATTTCAATCACGTCATAATGAAGATAAGAGTTGGCACGCTGGCTATTTCCAATGCAATTGGACACTAATTATGGGAGTGGACATTTAACCACATAAGTGAATGATTTACCTAACTTCTCATTCAAGTCCAGGATGGTCCCCAGGTATGACAGATGCCAAATAAGAAGAGGAGGTGATAGCCGTATTGGTAAAAGCCTTCGAATGGGGGGGGGAGAAGGGTTGCCAGGAACATGTATAGAGGACACATGGACAAAGACGAAGGGGGCTAGGATCAAGGGTGGGAGGTGGGGATGGGGGGAGTAGTGGGGCGTGGTTGGGGAAAAATGGAGACAACTGCACTTGAACAACAATAAAAAAACAATTATGGTGAGAGACACAGTGAGCTTTTAACATTTTAAACGTTTCTCTTAATACTTTAAATAACTGCATGTTTAAAATGTCACTGGTAAAAGAGCATCAAAAAATTCCTTATCTTCAACTCTCAATTGTTTAATTTCAAGGAGTGTTTTCCAAGGAAAGTAGAGTCTTCCCTTGTACTTACTGGTGGGGGAAAGAAGTCTGAGACATTATTAACTCTCTTTATAGCTCATTGGCAACTAAAATAGGAACCCTAAGAAACCAAAGATAGCAGAATCCAAGCAAGAGTGGGAAAGACTGAGATGACAAAATTAAATTTCTCTGGGACCTCTTCCAGGCTGATCTGTGACTAAAAATAATAAATAATAATAATAAAGTGCTACAGTATGCCACTATGAAGAAATAGATGTCAGAAAACCCAAATTTAGGGGAAACTGTGCCTCAAAGTGTCGCACTATGGTGTGACAGTTTTTGGTGACTGTCTTTGATCTTTATTTTTTTAATTATGTATTTATTTATTTTAGAGAGAATGGGGAAGGGAGGGAGAAAGAGAGAGAGAGAGACATTGATCTGTTGCCTCTCTCCTGCCCCCAACTGGGGACCTGGCCTGCACCCCAGGCATGCACCCTGACAGGAAATCAAACTGGGGACCTTTTGCTTTTCAGGACAACGCCCAATCCACTGAGCCACACCCATCAGGGCAGTCTTTGATCTTTAAATCACCTTTGAAAATTTCTGCTAAACTCTCTTCATTAAACCCAGCTTTCATTGTAAAGAACTACAGTTTAGCAATGAGAAACATTTCAGTATGCAGACAAAATACATAATCTTGGGAAAGACAAAAAGGTCCAGAGTCCACATATCCAAGCTGTTCTTGGGGGAAAAAAAAGAGAGCTGTTGTAAGTATTTCAGAGTCTTAAGTGGAAAGTGACTGGGGGAAAAAGAATTTTTCTGAAGTGATACCAGTGTTTCAAATTATTCTGGGCCTACTTCAGAGCAGACATATGGCATTAAATATGCAACAATGAAGGAAGGAACGTGGAAGCAGAGCTGAAACGAAGGACTAGGCATAGAGCTTCCAACAGAATTGATGAATAGAAGTCTATGAACTAAATGTAGACTCTGAGGTGCTTGATTTATTGGGGTGAATGGGCCCCATTATCACTCATTATCTGTACAACTAGCAAGCATAGAAATCACATTTTATAGGAATTACCTTTTAGATTTAATCTAAAATACAACTACACACACATATGCCCCTGAACACAAGTTGCCATTTTGTGCTCATAAATCAAAGAATGCTCTCGAAAACAACCGATCATCAGAAAATGAAGCAATAATACAGTTTAACCTTACAAACTCCATACATTGTTCCAGCAGCTTCCCCTCATGGGAAACACTTTTCCCACTCCCAAGTGTACTCCCCAGACAAAGCTGTGGTACTTGCTCTATCCTCCAAATCTCTTTCCACAAGAGCAACCCATCTAGAGCGTTCTTACTATATTTTAGCAACTCCAAACCTTACCTCCCCCAAGACTATCTGCCTTTTAAAAGAAAAGAATGAAAAGTCTATGCTAGACTCAAAGGAATCAACTCCTATTGGCCAATAAGGGAGGAATTTGGGGGATAAAATAACCCCTTAGACCCTTGAGTCGCTTTATGTGATAAAGCCTTCCTTTCTCATTATGTCTATACCAGGGTTTCTCAACCTCAGTATTATCGAAGTTTGGGGCTGGAGAACTTTTTGTCATGGATGACTGTCCTGCTCACTGGAGGATATTTAGCAGCATTCCTGGCCTCTACCCACTAGATTCCAATAGCCACCCTTCTCTCAGTTGTGAAAATCAATCATCCCTATGCAGTGCCAAATGGGGGAAGGGTAGGGGGCGTGGATCACTCAGTTGAAAACTGCTGGTCTACGTCTTACTTGCAAACACCAGCAATCTTAAATTCATTGCCTCGGATTTTATTTTTTATTCTTGTGCAGCTGTGTTAGTAGTACATAAATTACTCTTTGGAAATCAAAGAACAAAACAAAACAGGAAACCTGTTCATCACAAAATAATTAACAGAATTGGACGCCAGTCAAGAGCTTCTGTTGTTACTTCACAGAAGAAAAATTTACACATGAATAATATTCTCAAGCAAGGACTCAATACATTGTCACATTCTCTGCCCTTAAACTTATTTACAAATACCTACTTGAAAATGTATTTAAAGGGCAAACAACTTGACTATATTCCTTTGGACTCACTGCAGCCCTTGAATTTACTGCATCACAAAAACTATTGAAATGAAAAATAACTTTTATAAACAAATAAAGAGACCCAGCCTTGCTTTGACAAAAATGTGAATATTAGAACCCTAACTTGTTATACACGTCTCTAGCTTGATTTAGACATAATAATCTATAGAACACATATATGCAACATATTGATTCTAAAATTACTATTTAGTTTTGCTTATTTTTTGTGTGCTTCATCTCCATTCTCTATGGTTTCCTGAGAACAGTGGTTTTCAAATACAGACAATTTTGTGCCCCCAGGGGGGATTTTCAATGTTCTGAGATATTTTTGGTCGTCACAACTGAGGGAGAGGAGGGAAAATGTGACAGATATCTAATGCATGGAGAGCAGAGATGTTGCTAAACATCCCACAATGTGTGGGGCAACCCCCACCACAGAGAATTCTCCAGTCTCCAAAGTCCGTAGTGCTAAGGCTCATAAAATCTGGTCTAGATACGTAATGAGAACTCCCATTCACAGCCCCTGATTTGGTTACAACCTATGGGAAAGGAATGGTACCCAAAACTTCTCCATTTGTTTGATGACTATGATGCTTGGTATAGCATTATATCTACTGCAGGTACCCCATGTGATGTTACCTAAAAATTCTGACCTTTTGGAAGGAGAGGACAAAGAAATAACTTTACTATTTTTAGTTACAACACGGTTGGTCACCTAAAACATTAAAGTATGGTTGGAATACAATCCTATTTTTAAATGAATGAATTGTAACATTTGCAAAAATCAAGGACCATCAAAGTCATAAATCATTGATTATGTGGGAACAAAGTATTTGTTGGTTATGCATTTAAAAGGCTCTTCACCCTCTATTGCTCCCCCTGCCCCCATAGTCCTCCACCAAGAGGAGGCAGCTTTCTGATGGGCAACAATGCTAAGGGACTTTATTTTCTTCAAGATTTTATTTACTTGTTTTTAGAGAGAGGGGAAGGGAAGGAGAAAGAGGAGAGAAACATTAATGGGCAAGAGAAACATGGATTGATTGCCTCTCGCACTCCCCCAACCTGGGACCTGGCCTGCAACCTAAGTGTGTGCCCTGACCAGGAATTGAACCAGCGACCTTTCAGCTGAGCCACACCAGTCAGGATCTAAGGGACTCTCAGAGGGCACGAGGAAGCCCCCATGCTAGAGAATGGGGCAAACAGTAGTCAATAAAGACAACTCCAGTGGGGCTTGCATCTTTCTCCCCCTTTAAGTAAATCTTTTCACCATCTATTTATGTTCTCTTTGTATCTCTTGTCTGAAATTCCAGCTAAATTTTTTGAATGAGAATTCTGATCGGACTTTAATTTTTTTTGAAGATTTATGTAATCATATCCCACTGCTCCAAGTTCTCCAAAGGCAGTGGAATTCAAACAACAAGAAAAAAAGCAGTCAAAATATTAAGGTACAAAACACGGGTAGCGGTGAAACAGCCCCTGAAAATGCAGGCATCTCGCCCTTGGGATTCTGGGTAAGCCACCCTGGATTCCTGTCCTGAGAGACTACACACATGGCCACAGCATTATATGTTGGTTTTTATACTAATCCTTGCAAGTATGTAAATAAACCAAATGGCTGCAAATAGAAGTCCTTCGAGCTCCTGCGATTAAGAATTTAAAGCCTCCATCTTCTCCTGGGCTTGGAGACTTTTAGAAGAAAAACGTTAAGTGAAACTGAAACACGGTTAAACCTCACTGATGCGCCCATATTGCTCATGTAATATTTATGAGCCATGGAATGATCATTCTGATTATTCCCAGCTGATTTTAACAAGGGATTTTTTTTCCTCTCTTAATTAGGTGCTGGCGTGCAAACAAAAGCCTATTCTAGAACTCAGAAAGAACACACTGAATAAAATTAGAGCAGATCTATCTTTTAAATCATTGGATAGTAGTCTAGATATAAATATACGACGGTTCCCTGCGGTCTGCATGTGAGTGCACTTGCAACACAACTTCAATATGATTTCAATTGCCACTCTGCAACTAGAGCAAGCAAACCTAAAATCAACTCGACTCCTCTCTCTGAGTTCTTATGATGCATCTCAGCTGAAACGCAAGCTTTATTGGTTTCAAAGGTAGTGTTGTCTCCTAGTCTGTTTAGAGGAAGAAATTTCTAAATGTTTTCAAGTGACTATGAGGCAAATGACAAATTGAAAAAATCATTTTTCCTATTGCTCAAAGCACAGAAGAAATATTTCAGATCCAAGAGGATGTGAGAAGAGTGTGGGACTTTAAAAAACAATCACTGTCCTTAAGCTTGACTTGAAAAGTCTATTCAACTACAATTAGTGTCTCCATTTAAATCCCTGTCTGTTGTTAAAATAGAGATACAAAGTTAGAAATTCTGTTGCAATGTGCACCTACGTGATCTTTTATTGAGGCATCTTATTTATTTTGTTTCTAAGTAAAAGAGAAAATACACTCAGAGACATGGGATCTTTACAAGCAAGAATAAAAGGCTGGCTCTTTGTTTCACATGATAATTAGTTTATGGAATCATAACTTGGGAGTATTTATGCCTGAATCATTGGACCTCAGTTTGAAATGTTGTTAAGGATTAGACGCTGCAGCAGACAGACCCTAAGGTGACCCGAAATGAGTCCCATTGCGTGGTGTTGACATATTTCACCATAATTAATGTTTGAAGATAATAATAATTGCAAGAGTGCTCAGTGTCACAGAGAATCGGGTACTGTAGGAATAAGACTAAGGGACTGCGGCAGGGTGAGTTGTTGGAGGGGCAGTGGTGTAGAGCGAGAAAAGACAGGGAACACTGCAGTTCTGTATACTACCCCGAGTTTCCAGAAGAGTACCTACCCAATGTGAAGTAAACTCTTCAAGATGCCAAAATATAAAAGCAACCTGAGTGCCTGTCAGCAGATGAGCGCATAAAGAAAATGTGAGATACACACAAACACACACATACAATGGAATCTTATTCAGCCTTGAAAAGGACAGAAATCCTGTCACTTTTGACAGCACAGATGAACGTGAAAGACATTATGCTGAGTGAAATAAGCCAGACAGAAAGACAAATACTACATGATCACACTTATCTGTGTAATCTAGAAAAGTTGAACTTGAGCGGGGAATGGAATGGTGGTTACCTGGGAGGCGATGACAGTGGAGAGATGTTGGTGCAAGGGGACAATGTTTCAGTTAGGCAGGAAGAGTAAGTTCTGGAGATCCAAGGTACAGCATGCTGACTACCGTCAGCAACACTGTATTGTATACTTGAATTTGCTAAGAGAGTAATTCCCACACACACAAAATGGTACATACGTGATGAATATATTAATTAGCTTGATTGTGGTAATAATTTTACAATGCATACATATATTAAAACATCAGGTGGTTGATCTTAAATATATACATTTCTATTTGTCAGTTATACCTCAATAAAGCTAGAAAAAAATTAAAGCTATAAAATCTTAATGATTTTTTTTCTTATGTCCCATAATTTTCTAATTGCTTCAAAATAAAATTTTGTTTTTGTGGGGCATGATTTATTCTCTACAGACACTCTACTCATTAAGATTCCATTTTTCCCAGCAGCCCTGACTTCCAGAGCTCATAATAACCAATTCATTACTTTAATGATTCAGTTTAGATTTCTCCTGCAGTAATTATCGGACAGATTTTTCCCCTTTAAGATGGACAGCATCTATCCTTTGAATCACTTGTCAATTCCAAATGCGTTTGTTTTGTTTTTATTTAATAGGCAGAATGTCCCGGATCTCTCAATCTTGCTCCAGCAGATCGGCTGCAGAACCTGGGCGATGCTTCTTACATCTCCAGGTAACACCACTGAAAATGTTCTCACCCCCCGAAAGGGAGCCCCCCTTCCCTCCCACATCACAGGGAAGGATGGCAACCTTGCAGAGGTTTCCCAGGAGGAAGAACCTGTGTGAAGCCCTGATGACATCAAGGTTGTTCTGAGTACCTGTCTGAGCACCTGAGAATAAAAACACGTGGGCAAGCAGATGTCCTTGCTTCTGCTCTGTCCAGAAATCGCATTGCTGAGACCCAGGACTGCACTGGAATGAAATCATTCCAAAAAGCAAATGTACACAAATGCAGCCATTTGCTCCAAATTTGTTTTCCGCTGTTTCAGCTGCTTTTCAATAAGAAGTAGCAGTGAAACGTATTGACCTAAACTCCGTCTTAACATTTCTTTTTCATTATACACGAGAAAAACACTATTTGCTTCATAGTCAAGTGGACAGTTTGCCACTGTTTCCGTGACACAGAATTTCTATCTTTTTTTGTTTGTTTGCTTGTTTGTTTTCACAGAAAAAGGGCCCTACTGCAATCACCATGATCCTGTGCAATGGAAAATTAAAGATCCGGTGCACTTTAAAAGAAAGGATGAAATAAAGTGAAAATGATCATAGAACGGGCCCATTCTAGGCCAATGAGTCACGGTAAATAAGGAGGAAAGAACCAGGTCTAATGAAGACTGCTGAATCACAGCCATTCGCAGGCTCTTTTTGAGCAAGTTTAATCTCTTAAATTGGCTGGTCATTGGTAATTTGCTTGGCCTGAATTCTCATAAGGCAACAACTTGAATAGCGATGGGCCTGTTTGATACAAAACATAAGTGTGTGATCTGAGGAATCACATTATAATTGATCAAGTGATCTAATTTTTGAAGCTATGTCTTCCAGTTCCTTGGGCAATTGTGATGAACACGTTCAAAGGGTCAAGCAGATTGATGCTTTTGCCAGAGAAGTAGGCTTTCCTTCCCATTTAAATAAAAATCAATTTATTGACCAAGGCCACAGCTTACCTGAAAATAGATGTGTAGTCAAGAGTGTTACATTTTAAAGGGTTTTGTTAAAAGAAAGATAGCACCAGAACATCAAAGCTGCATGAGTTTTTAAAGGGAAAAAAATAGCTTCTACATGAAATGCTTTCATCTTCTATGTTATCCACTATCAAAAGGCCAATGGGTGCTTCTTTTTTGCCCCTTACTTTTCCATGGAGAATTTGTCTTTAAATTTTTTTGTGTGCCAAGTTACAGATTATTCAGGTCCCTCTGATGCAGAAGGTAAACTCTCAGGCCAGAAAACAGCTTAAGAACCTACTCCCCACCTCCACATCAGGGAAGGTTCATGTGGCACGAGACACTCATCCTGAGAGGGATCATTCAGGGCACCCATGACAGGACTATCATAAAGCCTCTCTGTCCCCATACTGCTCTCCCATGGATGGATCTGCCACAGACCCCAAAATTCCCAGTGTAAGAGTCGTTGCTTTGAATGGTGGCATTTTTCCCTGAAGATCCCTGTTAAAAATGCAAATCCATTTTCTGGAAAGGGTAGGGGACTAATCCATTACCCACCCACTAACTTCAATAGCTGCTGGCCTTACACATAATTCACCAAATAGCAGCTCTTGGATGGACTGAAGCTGAGAGGTTGGCCCTCACTTTACAGACGGCTGCCGCACTAGCAGGGAAGGGGGCAGAGATGAGAGTTCTTCCTAGAGATGTGCTGTGTGCGGCTTCTAGGTTAGAGTTCAATATTCCTTTCATCAAGTATGCTTTTAATAAAGAACTATATTTGTTCTCATCCATTTCCCACCAGAAATGGAATCATCATCATCTTCGTGCAGTAAATGCAAAAAAAAAAAAAATAGCCTCCCCAAATGCAAATGAATGAAATGCCCATAATGAGGTCATAGTAGGTAGGTGGATGGGGAGCAAGTATAAATGCTTTCTTCTGAGTTACTGAGTTAGGTGGTCTACATGTTTTAAACCTTTCCAACAACCCTGCAAAGACAGCATTTTCTCAATTTTATGGAAACAGAACTAAAGCTCAAAGATAATTTTCCAAAGCCCCCATGTGTCTGATTGCAATGCCTGCCAATGTTCTCGACAGCATGCTTTGTCCTCTATTTAAAATGGTATCGTCTTCCTTGGATTAAGACAAACTGACCATACTAGAAGGAGGCTCAGGCTTCACTGACTTCATTATCTTGCTCTTGTCCCCCTGCAAGCCTCTGCCTTCCTCTGAGATGTGGGGTATGCTCGCAGTCATCCTTGCCCAGCATCCGGCCCTTGAAAAGAGCCCAGAGGTCCAGCAGGCAAATCTCAGCATCCCAGGCCAACAGCTTTGTTTGTCTGACTCCTCTCACCTTTCAACCTGAGCTGACCTCCTTCTGTTGCTTTCCTGCCCCCACCCCCAACAATGCTTTTGGAACTCTCTGCTGTGGGGCCTGGCGCAGTGGGGAGCCAGGGCCCCTTCATTAGTCTATCTCACGTAGCTTCTCGGACCTTGTGGACTTCATCTTTCCTGCCCAGTCCTGCCCCACTGCCATCCACACTGCAGAGCTAGGTCTGGCTCAACAGCTCCTGCTCAGTAGCAGCCTCTCTGTGACCCTCTCTCCTCATCCCAACCAGGAGCTCCCTTTAATAATAACCTTAGATTCCTGGCGAAGCACAAGCAAGGCTCAATGTTCTGCACCGAACAACAGCGCTTTGCTGGCTGAGAGAGATTCTCATTAGCAAAGATGCTCTTGGCCTGAAGCCCCAGATCTGCTTTACTTTCTTCCCCTCTCCTCAACTCCAGTGGATCTTCTGGTTTCTGATTTTTGATTTGGACTTTTAACCTTTTTCTTTGTTCTTTCCTATGCTGCTTGCATATCTCTGTCTCTTGACTTTGACCTTTTCCCTCTGCAAATTCTTCAGCTCCATTGCTGACCAGAGTTCCGCTCCACAGATTCTCGGGTTCAGCCTGACGCCCAGCTCCCACTCCCTCCTGGGACTGACTCTGTGCCCACCCTTTGAGCTGTGCCCCTTTGAGCTTGTCCAGGGTCTGTTAACCCTAGCCCTTTTCATCCCAGGGTGCAGAGGAAACTTCAATCATTGCCAATTGCTGCTGGAGAGAATGCTGATTCCCCTAGGACTTGAGTCAAATTCATTAACTGTCATTCTTACATCCTTTGAGCTTCCTTTGGCAGAAGCCACTTTTTACTCCCTATTCCCTAGTGTTATACAGTATTCCTTATCACCAGCACTCTCTTTTGTTTTAGTTTTTTAATAAGTGGTGAGCAGAGGAAACAAAGAATGAACACTTATCAGCATAAAATCACACGAAGGCCCTCTTCAAATCAGAAGATGAACTTTCTATTCAATTCTTCACATTTGTCCAGATAACAGAGCTTTGCTTCTCCAACTTCCATAGTCATTCCAGGTACCTATTAAAATGCAGATTCTGGTTCAGTGGGCGGGCGGCACGGAGGGGTGTATTTCTAACAGGCTCCCACGTGATGCCCTGGCTACATTATGGCCCACACTTTGAGCAGCAAAGTCCTAGATCTACCAATACCTGGAGGTGGATTCACTCCTGGCCTCCTCCTGAAGCAGTGCACACACGATTCCACAGCCCTGGTCTCCGATTCAAACCCTAGCCCTTTCCTTTGAAATAGCACGTTTTATAATACATTTAAGCAAAATGAAATGTTTTCAAACATAACAATGATTTCTTTATTCATAGCTCCAGATGGGAGCCTGAATTAATAGACCCAGAAGTTGTTTCTTTCAACAAAAGGAGGAGAAAGGACAGAGAGGGTGTGAATGAGGACGAGGCATTGAAGTGGACGTTACTGGGCAACGTGGCAAAATTCAAGTTACTGAATTCTGCTGCTGAAAGAATACAAAACCCTCAGAGATATGAGAGGGAGGCGAAGTCAAGCCATTTCAGAATGTTTCAGAATGTTTCAGAATGTTGCGATTGGCCAGCTCCAGAGAGGACTTTACTGAATTTAGACAGATAAGGATGCTACTTGTCTATTATCTAACTTGAGGTTGAGCAGCTTTTACTGGCTGAAGTTTTCCCTTTTTTTAGCAACCTAAATCTTTTGAGCTTTAATATAAACGAATTTATTCTTACATACTCATGAAGCTAAGGCTACCTAATGACTATCTCTTTTGGATATAGCATACAACTGAAAATGATTTCTTAATGTTTATGATATTAATGACTAACATTCGTTATATGCTTTACATGAATCAATCTCGCTTAATTCTCTTTACGATGCAAAGGGCAGGCACTCTATTAGGTCCCTTTGGCAGATGAGGAAAGAAGAGAGAAGCAAGCAAAGTGCCTGAGGTTTTAGGAGGGAGCAACAGAGCCAGGATTTGAACTCAGGTATGTGACTCTAGCCTTAAGCTTTCAACCATTACACCACCCTGCCTCTCTGTTAGTATTTGTGGGTTTTTTCCCTCCCAAACTGGACAATTCCAATTTATTTTCTTATCAACGTTCTCCGGAAGACTCCGCTGGAATTCTAATGAAAAGTCCTCCAAGTGGACTCAAGTGGGCAGGAACCAGTTATGACCTGAGAATTGAGCTAAGGTGAACTCCGAGAAGGACTATTTCACCCACACTCTATACTGCATGGTGGTTTTGATTTCTTTCCCTGTAATTCTAATAGCTGATCAGTGCATGGCCTGTACTCTCTGAGCCCAGTATCCTTTATTAAAAGTCATACTGGATTTAAGATGCTTTAGGTATCAAATCTAAAGAATAAAACTAGAATGGCCTTAAATGATAAAGGGAATGTATTAATGCACATACCTGAAGAACTGCGGGGACAGGATAATGGTAAGAACCCAGTTTCTCCCCTGCTGATGCGGACCCCAGCTCGGCTTGTGGGGTCCGCGACATTGTGGATGGGGGAGAGACATTCACATGAACTACCGAGTCCTGTGGAGGAAAAAGGCGAACGGCTTCGCTCTCAAGGGGACCCAAAAGCCGCGGCCTCTGCCATGAAAGGCCTTTATTTCTTTCTTTCTTTCTTTTTCTTTTCTTTTTTTTTTTTTTTTTTGTACATAACATGATGGTCCTCATTTACTAAGGTTCGATTTAGGTGGTTACCTTTTACAGAAAACAAAAGAGCCAATGCCGCTAATCCCATCACAGAAGAGGGATATTTGCAAATGAAAAGGGAAAAGTAGTTGAACCAGTTACACTCCATACTGGGGAGTTTTAGCATGGATTTGAGAAGTTACAGTAAGCACTTGCTGTCTCAATTCAGGGTGAGGGAGTTTTAGCAAAAGTAAGTCTCAAAGCGACCTAGGTACATTGCAGGCCTCATTCCCCACGGGAGAACCTATCGTGGGCGTGGGTCCTGTGCATCTCCCAGTGGGAGCTGGGCCCACGCCACGCAGAACGGTCTCCTACACCCTGCATTCCACATTGCTGTTGCCACTATTGGGCCAGCCCCCCGCCCCCCCGCCCCCGGCCCTTTACCCCTCACAGTCTAGGATGCTGATAGCCAGGGACTCTCAGAGCTACTGGCTTCCTCATTTGCACTTCAGAAGAATGGCATCTCTCGAAATTACCAAACAAAAGTCCTGAACTTCAATGATTAAACCAACTCGCCATATTGCATCCATTGTAA
>CM052552.1:66827127-66863035 GCA_028533065.1 Trachops cirrhosus
TGGTTGAGGAAGTGGCAGCTGAAATGAACATAATTAGGAGAGAATCCTCCAGTGCAACCCAAATAAGTGTGGTCATCCGGATGTTTAATGTATCCTCCTTGAAAAATATCAGCTGCATTCATAAAGTTAGTCCCTTAAAAATAAATGCAACTGGAGATTTAAGGGATGAAGCATTCAAGGGGATTTGGGATCACAGCAAGAATGTGTGACTCAGAGGAACTGTCACTCGGTATTACTGAAAAGGTTAAATGGGAGAAAGGAAATTCAACTTAGTTTGCTTTTACTTACTGATTTTACTTCAGAAAAATACTAGATTTGTGAGAAAATTAAGTCTTAGTGATGGGGGGAGTCAAGAGTTGGAAAATTTTAGTTCAAGGTAATGGTTAATAAGCCTAGTGGTTAATGCCTGTGAAAAGCTGTTTCAGGAACTGCAGGTACGGCCCACCCTGACTCCAGGAGACCACAGGCGACTGACCTTTGTGCTCCAGAAGAGACCAGAAGCGATCAAGGTGATATCCCAGCCACTGTGTTCCAGGGAGACAGAGAGTCTGCTGCCCAGAACACAGGACACAGACGAAGAAAAATCCCTGGTCAGCGGATGAAGGGACGTGAGGGAAAATGCCGGACTGCACATTTTATCTGATTAACCTCCTTCCTGAATTCCAAATCCCTTACCTATACTTTTTTTACCTACACTTTTGCCCCCTTATAAAAAGGCTGACTTGAAAGAAAAGGGGAGACAGTCTGTTAGGGTACATAACCACCACCTTCTCAGATCTCCGGCCATCTGAATAAAGCGCCCATAAAGATTCAATCCCTGTCTCTGCTTATTGGGTCTTGTAGGTCACAGGCAGCATGAAATACTGGCTTTTCCGGTTTCATTAGTTAAAAGATTTTGAGATCACAGATGACTTTTACATATCCATGTTATCTTTTCACCCCATTGCCATGGCACACAGAGGCAAATTAAGGCTAAAATAATTTTATTATGATTATTAGGTGCAAATGTTTCCATGGCATAGAAAAGTTTCAATTAATTCTATTCTTCATTGTTTGTATGGAAAATAATAATTAATAAATGATAGTTTATTTCAAAAATAAACTCTGTGTTTCCCATACTCAACTGTAAACCTACTTGTGCCCACCCCTGTGTATATTTTCACTAGATTGTTAAGCTTCTTTTAGTTGAAGTTTGTGTCTTGGATGTCTTTTATCAAGCACAGTGCTTAAGAAAATGCTCCCAGATTGATTTACTAAATATTAAAAACACAGAGTTCAGAAAGTATGACAATATTGTGAGAGATATAAGATAACTATTATTCCCTCCTTGTTAGAGAACAAAGAACTTCTTGCCCTGCAAGACTACGGAACATAGGGAGGCTGCTTCTAAATCACAATCGAATCAAGACACTATTCAAACACTATTCAAATCCCACAGTGGAGTGAAAATAGGTAATATTTTCTTTTGTACTCATGCATTTTGTAAAATTTAAGATGCTGAGAGAGTAGAAAGCAACATACAGGAGCCATGTAGTGTTGACAAAAGAATACTGATTTTTAGTTTCAGCAACAACGATGAAACAGGAGGATGATTTTGCTTGACTCATCCTGCCAACCCAGGGACTCCTGAAGAATTAAAACATTTACTAAAACATTTCTCATTAAATAATGAGAAAACCGTGGTCCTGAAGCACTGACTACAGCTCTGGTTGCCCGCGTATTGCTCTAAATAAGCAGACATGATACCTTTCCAGCAGAGATAAGTTATAATGAATCGATGGGTCTTATTCCTGATTAAATGTACTTCTAATTATTCTGGAGTATGAACTAAGTGACACAAAGGAATCATTTTTAAGAGGAATGGGCCACCTCCCCAGTGACAGACTGAATATACCGACACCCGAAGGAAGCAGCTGGGAGCTGGTCAACCTGAGGTGAGAAAGAACTTGTCTTACTTTTGTGGACGAAAAGGAGGTCAAGTACTAAACCCGACAAGCCTAGGGGAGGCCCACGTGGCAGCCTGACAAACTCAGAGACAGAGTAACCACATAGGACAGTCTGAAATTAAACCTTTTCTTGTCAGGTAGTCATGTCCTAGGGCGGTATTTTCCCCTAACAAAGGTCAATCTTTACCTTAACTGAGCCTGTCTTCTTTTTGCATCTAAGATCTGATAACATGTCTTTAGATAAAAAGTAATTTCCTCTTTTCTGAACCCCTCTCAAAGCACAACCAGTGGAGACCACAAATCCCCTCACAGTTATTGCTATCCTGTTCTTTGTTAACTGTTAACTATCCTGTACCCACCTGTGTAAAAAAGTCTGTCTGTTTGTTTTACTTTTTATCCAATCCCAGAGGCTTCCCTGCTTTGCTTTCTCTCACCTCCCGAATCTATCACTAATACATTTCATGTAACCCCTTACGTTTCTCCCTTGATTCTGATGTATAAAATAAGTGGTAAAACTACCATTTTCCGAGCATTTTCCCAATCCGTCCAGACTTTGCTTCCCGGACATTCTCATCACTTTGGCACTAGAGCTAGGGAGGAAGGCTGGAGGGAGGCGAGGGGAGCAGAAATACAGGAAATCCTAAATGCTCCATAAGGAGGCAGCTTGGTATTGACATATTATTCCCCAACACGGTAATAACCAGTCCTGCAATAATCAGGGCTGGGCTGGTTCTGGGATGCGCAACCCATCTGTTAGAAAAGCTAACACCTGCTGCTTTCCTTGCATGCGGCTCCTTTTCAACGCTGATGGATTAGGGTTTCTTGAATTTGTTTAGCGATGTCCCATCACTTGAGACACTTGAACCTCCAACAGAGCGCTCTCTGGCATCATCGATTACTGTTTGCTGAAGTGATTTCCCCCCCTATGAGACAGAGCATTTGTCAATTAAGTAGTTGTGTTGGGAACAAGGCATGTCTGCTTCACTTATGGAAATTGTTTAAAGAAATACTGTAAAGAAAAACACTCCCGCGTCTCCCTGCACTCTCACTACTCTTCAGCGCTGCGTCCCTTCGAACACCAGGGGTGTGCATCTCCCACAGGTCAAGCGGTTCTGTGATACCAGCCGGGTGTCCTACAATTTAACTCAACTTTAACACCATCGACCTGGAGATAGCATCGGACCCCAGGTTATGGGCCTCAGTCCCCATACCCCACCAACACACACACACACACACACACACACACACACACACTTTGGAAGCCAACAGTAAGTCCAGGTTTCTACCTGTGCTTCGGATTGACTGGAGGTCTCCACCACTCCCTCCTAGAGTTCGATTAATTCACTTGAGCAGCTCACAGAACAAGAAATCAGTTTTACTAGATTACTGGCCTATTACAAATGATATTCAAGGACACCAACACCAGCCACTGAACAGATACATACATCCGGAAGGGTCCTGAGCAGAGCAGCTTCTGTCCTCTGGAGTTTGGGGTGTGTCCCCCTCCTGGCACATGGATGCTTCTTGTTCACGAACCTGGAAGCTCTCTGAACTCAGTCCTTTCAGGGTTTTTTTTATGGAGGCTTCATTACAGAGGCATGGCTGATTAAGTCACTGGGGCTTTCCAAAAGCCACCTCATTAACATAAACTCTGGTGTGCTTGAACAAAACACTTTATAGCTCTCAGGAAATTACAAAAACTTAAGAGCTCTGTGCCAGGAACAGGGATGAAGACCAAATGTATATTTGTTCTTATAAATTACTGATGGGGATCAGGACATGCTACCCCAAAACCGGGCATTTTGGCATAGTGAATTTGAAAAAACAACAGCAGGGAAGTCACTCTGCCCCCACCCCCTTCTCCCTAAAACAGGTCAGAAAACCCTCAAGTGAGAAGGCCCTACCCATATTAGGGTGGGGGTTTTGGGGGGGAAGGAGCATCCTTTTGTCTGAAGACTAAAGGAGAAGAATGTGAACAGGCAGGTCTCGCTAAGCGGCTTCCCCCACCCCTGCGTTTAATATTGGGTTGACCAAAAAGTCCATTCAGTTTTGTCTGTAAAATAAAAGACACATTTTTCATTTTCCAATAACTTTAACAGACCAATAACTTTATTGATCTGGATGTTTTGAGTATTCGGCTATCTCCCGCATGGTATAACATTGATTGGTCTCAATTAGTGTCTCTATTTGATCGTTATCTACTTTAACTGGTCTACCTGACCATGGAGCATTGTCCAGTGAGAAATCTCCAGCATGAAACTTTGCAAACCACTTTTGACACATTCGATCTGTCACAGCACCTTCTCCATACACTGCACAAATCTTTTTTTAAAAAATTTCAGTTGCGCTTTTACCTTTCTTGAAATAATGAAGCATAATATGCCAAAATTGTTGCATATTTTCTTCCATCTTCAATATTAAAATGCCATACAAAAATTCACCAACTTTAATGTTTTTTTTAAAAAAGTGCATGCAGATATGACAGCTGTCACAATACAATCTAACAAAATTGTTTCAAATGAAGTTAAAGACAACTAAGCACTGCTAGAGAAAAAACCAAATGACCTTTTTGGGCAACCCAATACTTAGGTTGAATAATTTCCTCTGGTCTTCATTTCCTCATGAGGGTTCCAAATCCCATACAGCTTATAATAAATCAATTTGGTTATGCTTTTCTCCTGATATTCTCTTTGTCTGTTTAATTTTCAGACCCAGCCAGGAGCCCTAAGAAGGTGGAGTAAAACTTTCTCCTCCCCAGCATCACAGCTTTGCAAAAACAACCTACACTAATAAAGAGTATGGGCTTTTCATTTAAGATTTCTTTTCAGGACACAAACACATTTTGATTTTTTTTGGCATTATGAGTTTTAATGCCTATTTAATTTAACTTAATGGGGTCTAAAATTAGCAAACATCCTCTATTTGCATACTGGTTTTTGGTATAAAATACTATATTGGCAATATAAAGAATTGCATTCTGCCACAAAATTCATCTTTGTAAAGTGATGGTAAATGTAGGAAATAATTCCAGATTTGTGGTGGAAGGAAAGGTACACTAATGTATCTTAATGTTTTAAATATGGTAAAGAAGATAATTGGCCTTATCACCAGTCAACAAGTTGCTCAATGACCTGAAGTCACTGTGAAAAGTCCTCCTCCCCACCGTCCATTACAACATTCGATTTGACACTAGCTCCAGTGAATTTCACTTCAAATATTCCTCTGGCCCAACCATCGTCTTCATCAATGCTGATATTTCCTCCTTTCAGGCTCCTTTGCCTGGGTGTCTATTTCTGAACATCTAACTTGATGATTCTGATCGACCAGGTGTGGGAGAAGGGAGGAGAAAAGGTGTCCCAAGGTCAGGAGAAATCAGTCCTACAAATAACCTTCAAAATAACGATTGTCAATCAAAAGAAGATATAGACAAGTTTATAAGAATTTGGACTATTCTTTGTATAGAGTGCAGCTTTCTGGTTTATCTGATTTATTTTCTTTGAGCTACTTTACAGCTCTATAAGTTGGAGATAAATAATAGCAATGTAACATAATTCTTGCCTATAGACATACAAATAAATTGTCTGGTGGCAGTTCAATCAACTCCCTGAAACACCTCCTTAGGGAAAATGCCAGTTTTATGTCCATTTATAAGTTCATTTCAACCTTTCTTTTCTCCATACAGATCAGTGGTTCATTAATTCTACTTTGTGCTCATTGTAATATTTTGTTGGGGCTTTCATTTAATTAGCGAGTTACATAAAATATTGTGTGTGTTCATTTTATATTGTATGAGTCATGATTTTGCCTTTTGTTAAAAATGATCTTTTAGCAGATTCTATTCAGAAAGTTGTTAATATTCAAGGGATCTAGGGTGAGATGACACCAGCCAGTGAGTTCATCTAGCTCTTTCTTGTTCTATTTCTCGGGCTTCCAAAAAACAATAGCTTTTGTATAAGAGAAAACAGGCAGCCAGATACAACCATAGTCTAGTCTTCTGGCAAACTGGATTCCCCAGTGTAAACAAATAAGTGGTAACTCTGATGGTAAACCAGCCTCTCTAAGGAATAGGCTGTGCTTAAGGCCGGTGGACTCGGAGCACTACATGATACCCTTTCCTGAAACTCCAAACCTGTGGACCAGATGCTGGAACGTACGTTAGTGGCAGCCTGCCGCCTTCGGTAACAATTCTATCTCAGAGCTCTAACTTCAACATGGGGCGCGGAGGCAGATTCTAATGCTCTTGAAATGTTCTAAGTTTGTTTCTGAAAGGTCAAGGATGAAAAACAGAAAGAACAAGGATGCTATTTAACACTGGTACAGAAGGATGTTTCAAAGAATTTTTATGCAAAAGAAAGCATATTGATTAAAGAGGAATTGTCCACAAGCAAGGAAGAACTAGGTACAATAGAGGGTAATTTTTAAAGTGCATACATTTATCATGGGACCATAGCACCCATGAATCCCATTAAGGGTTAATCTAACTATGTGCTAACAGTAAATGAGCTCCCACTGTTACTATATTCAGGGTCTTCTTCTAATGTAATGGTTTTACATTATCTTTGAGAAGCTAAGGTAATCTAAAGCAGTCCTCCTCTCTCCAAACCTCACATGCATTTTTAATAGAATTTATTATAACCCCACCTTTTGGAAAGCAAAAAATACAACACAGAGTCAGGGTAGCCGCCAGTCCCAGTGGAGAAAATGGCATTCTAATGAGACTGAGTAGAACTGGGCGAGGAGTTCTATGTGCATGGAGAGCTGAGTGGGGCTGGGGAAGGCTCTCGCTTAGTAGACACATCAGCAACCAAGCACATGGCAGACAGTAAGAACTACAGTCATCTTCCAAAGGGTGCCAGCCATTGCAGGGCACAAAAAAATATCTTTTCTTTGTACCCTTCTAGGTTTCTCAGCTGGGTTATAACAAAAGACAGATTAACAATCGAAAAGCATCCAAATCTATTTTATATGAGTTTTGTGTGACACGGAAGCCTTCATAAGAGTGAGAAGACCTGAAGAAGCAATTAAACCTGCATGTGTTTGTGCTAGCCCTGACTGAGAGTGGAAGGTAGTGAAATGTCATGGGAAAATGTGATAAGACAAAAGGGTATGATGTCAGGGCGGTAAACTGGAGAAAATATAACGAAGCTTCTTTGTTTAGAATCCTCTCAGTGTCCCTCCATCTTTAGAGATAAGGATGCTCCTTTCTTCTCGGTATAGGGAGGGCACGTCTCATATGAGGGTCTTGTGACCTATTTCACAGGAAGGTCTGAGAATCTTTCTTGCACCTCTGGTTTCTCAAATTCCTTCAGCTTAAAATATTCAATATGCCAGTGTGTTATATTTTGGGGTAGCAAGGTTTGTTTGATCACAGCCCTCTCTGTACCTCATTGTCAAAGATGGCACAGCATTTATTTACCAAATATTTGTTTTTCCATCTGTATGTGAATTGCCTCCCTGCCCTAACCCTACCATACCTCCTTCCCCTTAGCTCTAGATGGCATATAAGCCTTAAATGCCAGATTTGTCTGCAGTCTCATAGTCTTATGAAACCCTCGTATGTACATATGTAATAAATTCGGTCAATTTCTCCTGCTAATCTATCTCGTTCACTTGATTATTGGTCCAGCCAGAAGAATTTAGAAGTGCAGAAGGAAAATTACTTTTTCCAGCCCCACATGAGCAAGAGCAAGTTCTACAGAACGTTGGAAGTGGCAACTCGGAAACAGACTAAATTAGCTATGAAGTCGGGGATTTCCTGATGAGGCTAGCAGGTTCCATTTTCTAGGGTATGAGAAGTTGGCTAAAGCTGAGTTGGAGGACTGTGATTGGTATTAGGTCTCCCTGAGAATGAGGCATTTCCTGTAAGGGCAAACCAACTGAGGTTTAGATTTGTTATGTGTACTGGCCCGCTGGGGCAGCATCCATTTTGTGGGTGCCAGTGCACAAATTAACTTCATCACTACCTAAGACAGTATCCCATGGATTCTTTTTATTTTTTATTTTTTTGGAAGTTTTTCAATTTTTTTTTTTTTTTATAGAGAAGGGAAGGAAAGGAGAGAGGGAGAGAAACATCAATGTGTGGTTGTATCTCTCACATCCCCTACTGGGGACCAGGCCCACAACCTGGGCATGTGCCCTGACTGGGAATTGAACCAGCAACACTTTGTTTTGCAGGCCCGCGCTCAATCCACTGAGCTACACCAGCCAGGGCCCACTGATTCTTAATAAATGGTTTTCTTGTTATTGTCATTGTGGTTGTTTTGGAGGAGTTTTAAACTCACCTCTGGTGATAAAACCTTCTTACTTTGCAAAAAAAAGCCCTCAAAGATAGCTATAAGGTCCAGAACAAAGCCTCAGTGAAGAATTAGCAGTTCCTACAATCAATTTATACTCCTATAATAAAAGATAAAATGATAGAGAACAATAGGGCAAAACTGTAGAACGCTATGGCAATATTCCAGGATGATATTAGAAGGGATCTGCATTGTTTTATAGAAGTTGTGGTCAGCTGATTGTCAGAGTGGATCACAGCACTGAAAAAAATGTTTAAAATTTTAATGTGTTTTCTTCCCTCACCTCTACTTAAAGACTCCCTTGCACTTAGTTGTTTTGTTTTCATTATTGAGCTTTCCACATGAAAAAGAAAACACTGTAGGCACGATGATTATTTGTAGGAAGTGCTAATGTGACAACCTGGGAACACCCTCTTTGCCACACTGTTCTCTCATGACTGTAATTAATGACTTCCCAGCATGTCTCTGTTCACCAAAGTCACATATTGTGTACACCAGGTTTACTGGCAAGAGAAAAAATATGCAGTATCTTCTTCAGTTGCAACTGTTGTATCTAACTTTAAACAGTTTACTGAATTATATCTTCAAATTACTTTTCAAAAATCTATGCTGTGTATTTTATTTGCATTTGATTTTTTAAAATTTATTTTTAGAGAGAGGGGAAAGGAAAGAGGGAGAGAAACATCAATGTGTGGTTGCCTCCCACATGCCCCCCACTGGGGACCTGGCCCAAAACTGAGGCATGTGCTCTGGCTGGGAATCGAACTAGCGACCCTTTGGTTCAGAGGCCGGTACTCAATCCTCTGAGCCACAACAGCCAGGGCTATTTGCATTTATTTAACGCTAAGTTTGGTTCCTGGTTCCTCTCCTAAAAGAGAAGGTTAGCATCTATCTTATAAAGCAAATTCTCTTTAATTACAAACCTCATAGGTTAACCAAATTAAATTTAACAATTGTATTTTGTATTGAAGAGAATTGTTTTATTATATAAATGCTAAGAGGTCTGTGTTTTAAAATATTTCAATGATATACAGTGACAATGTTAAACTTTACCTGAGCCCTGGGGGCTTGGAAAACAGCACAGGTTAAGAAGCCTCTCCATCTCTCCATCCTTTTGCATTCTGGGGAAATGGCTTACTTACTCCAGAGAAGTACCTTCCCCATATGACTCCTAGAAGAGCTGTGAATTTACATAGGATAAAATCAGACACAGACCCCCCACTTTTCCATTCCTTGCCATAAATGACTAGCTGATCCAGTTGTATCCACTGACAAGTCTGGATAAAATATCTAACAGCATTAAAATGCCGACCCACCAACCCCTGTTCATTGGCCCCTTAGGAGAAACAGTTGAGCCTAAGCACAGACAGATCAACTGTTGGATCTTCCCACTTGCTCATCCCATTTCCCCATACCTGGTCCTTTCTAGCCTTGTTTACTCCTCCTTATAAAACAGTTCCTTTCTGCATGGCATTTGAGAGGCTTGCAGATTTAATGGTCAAAGTGTTCTTCCTATCACCAAGTTCTCTCCTTACTGCAAAAGCCCCTCACTTATTGAATAAGACCCTCCTTACCTAAGTCTTTACTGGGTTTTTATTTGACAATGGAAATCTGGGTAAAAGTCTTAAATAGTACCAGAGTTAGGAATCGTAGACGCCTACGTCCCAGGATCAAAAAAAAAAAAAAAAAAAAAAAAATCCCTTCTTTTCACTCCCTCTCCACTACTTTTTTTCTTATTATTGTTTTCTTAATTTAATCCACTCGCAGAAGTTAACAAGAAAGAGCTTCTTGAAGGAGGAAGGACAATACTAAATGAGAAAACAACAGATGCAGGTAGGAGAGGGGAAGCCCCATAGATTCTGAGCCTATCTGAAATTGGCGCAATATGTGGCTGTTTGTGGCCATGCACAAGCTTCAGCGGTGCCAGGAGTTAGTCACCTGAGTTCCTTTTGTTGGTTTTGCACTTGCTTTCACGGCCATCTCGTTATGTCTAGCACTCCAAGCCCTACCTGATCAGGAATTTTATCAGTGCATTTTAAATGTTAACGTGCAGCCCTGGCTGGTATGGGTCAGTAGATTGAGCACCAGCCTGTGAACCAAAGGGTCGGTGGTTCAATTCCCAGTCAGGGCACATGTGTGGGTTGCAGGCCAGGTCCCCAGCTGGGGGCACATGAGACACCACCACACATGGATGTTTCTCTCCCTCTTTTCCTCCCTCCCTTCCCCTCTAAAAATAAATAAAATCATTTAAAAAGTAAATTAATTTTAACATGCAAAACAATGTCCTAGAGGGCTTGTTAAGGCTTGATGCTGGACATCACCCTCAGCTTCTGATTTTGGTGGAGGCTGAAAATTTGCATTTCTAAGAAGCTTCAGGGCAATGCTGAAGCTGCCAGTGGTCCCCACCTTGTGTAGCAATGGCCTAGTCCCTATTCCTCCACCCTCAGCCAAGGAGTCCAAGCCCCCTTGCTGGGACAGCCATCCCCAAGGGAGGTGCTGGTCTCAGGGGAGGTGATAGGATGTACATGGTGTGACAGGTACAGATATGTTCCTAGAACTAGCTTTTCTCCTCCTAGAGTCTGTAGGACAAGAGGAAATGCAAAAATTCAGGGCCCTTAAAATGCACTCTTTTTAGCGTTGAGTAACTAACTGCTTCAATTTCAAGCGTCCACCTTGTGAGATGGGAGAAGGAAGGTGTTGGCTGGACAGCTGCCAGTTCCCGCTGCCTTTCAAAGATTACAATTGGACTCTGGGGAAGGCAGATTAGGTTCTGCTCCCCTGGGATGCAAACTGCAGCATCTGAGATAAACCTAAGAAGGAAGCTACCCTGATAAATATGACTTCCCTTGTACAGCTCCAGCTGTGATTTAACACTCCTATTCTGATGTCTCAAGAAATGTCGATTTTGCAGCTTCAAGAAATAGAAGCAGCAAGCTTAGTCTGACTGGGAAGAAATGTGCATCCTGTTATTCCCTTAAAGCTCCCCTTAGGGGGAAAAGACTCCCAAGGGCCCCCAGTCCACCTGTGTAACCGAACAGTGGCTATAATATTCATAAAAGCAGGGCCAACTCACCCACTGGGCACGGGAGGCTTAGTGCCGATGGCCCAATCTTGTGGATATCCTAAGCACCACTGACCTAGATAATTGAAAAGGGTGAATTTTCTCGTATGTCAGTTATATCTTGAGTTTTAAAAACAAAATTGCCTCCTAATAGTTACACACCTAAAAAAAAACCCCCACAAAACCAAAAGCAAATGACCACCTCCTAGAAGTTTAAAAATTCAATGTGATATTCTCTCAACCATCACACAAATCACAGGCAAGTACAGAAACCCCGAATCTGCCCAGCCATAGCGCACCCACCGCACTTGGACTTCTGGGTCGGTGTGCATATGATGTAGTCCCTTTAAGTCGGTGGTCTCCAGCCACTTAGCAACAGCCCAACTGAGAACTACATCTGTGTCTTAAAAGGTACTTTACATCCCTTCTCCAGTGAGTACCAGATGGGAGCCTCTTAAAAGCCCATTTTCCAAAAACAAACAAAAACCCTACTTCTCTTAGCAAAGTAAATCCTAGGGTGGGATAATAAATAAAACTCACACTAGAAATAGTAGCCAAAGATGGTGTGCCACAACCAATCAAGCCCGTGAAAAGTCTGCTAAATTTCATTAGACCTACGCTCTGAGATGTCATGATTTCGGTGTTATCAGGCACTGGTGCACATATCACAACAAAATTAATATCATTGAATAGAGAATATTTTCAGTTGTGTTCCAGACATATGGATGGTTTTGCCATAAGCGACAGAAAAATGGCACAATTTGGCATTAGACATTTTGAGTGTAAAGTTAAGTTTTGTTGCCCTGGCTGGTGTGGCTCAGTGGATTGAGCACCAGCCTGCGAACCAAAAGGTCACTGGTTTGATTCCCAGTCAGAGCACATGCCTGGGTTATGGGCCAGGTCCCCAGCAAGGGGTGCACGAGAGGCAACCGATTGATCTCTTACACATCGATGTTTCTCTCCCTCTCTTCCTCCCTCCATTCCTCTCTAAAAAATAAATAAATAAAATCTTTTTTAAAAAAAGTAAACTTATAGCCCTAGCTGGTGTAGTTCAGTGGATTAAGTGTGGGCTGTGAATCAAAGAGTCGCTTGTTGGATTCCCAGTCAGGGCACATGCCTGGGATGCAGGCCAGGTCCCCAGTAGGGGAACACATAAGAGGCAACCACACATTAAAGTTTCTCTCCCTCTCTTTCTCCCTCCCTTCCCCTCTCTCTAAAAATAAATAAATATTTTTAAAAAGTATACTTAACTTTTGTTATTTAGACTCTTCAACTATTAAATGGCAATACTAATAATCACCATGAAGGAGACTTATATTAGATGAGATGTGAAAATTCCTATCACTGATTCCTTTTGGCATGGAACTCAGTGCTTGTTCTGAAAGTCCATTTTAAACCAGTTTGGGCCCAGGTTGCACTTTTCCCCATTCTGTGATAATGTTGCTCAGGGTCATCATGGTCCTAGGCCAAGTGCAACCCTACTTGACCTCATGTAGACTTCTAATAATAGCAGTCTTACTTGAGAATCCTGGAAATCAGAGATGTTCTGGAGAGGAGAAAAAAGAAAGAGGGAAAAATTCTACCCACCCTCTAGCTGCTTCTCACCAACGCATACATATACACCCTTTCAGGGTTCACACCAGACAAAATTTCAAAATAATCACACCTGTCTTTGGAAGCTTGCCGCTCCTCAACATCTCTAACTTGGATCAGGTGTCCTAAGCAGTGCCCCTCCCTCATCCACTTCTGAACAGACAAGTACTCTGAACGTTTCATTTTTGCTTTATTCATAAGGACTTCCAGAACAGGAATTCTGGAAGCACCAACAAGGAGGAAGGGTGAATAGTTAAAGTATTTTCCATTTTAAAAAAAGATTTTATTTATTTATTTTTAGAGAGAGGAGAAGGGAGGGAGAGAAACATCGATGTGAGAGAGAAACAGATTGGTTACCTCTCTCATGCCCCCAACTAGGGACCTGGCCTACAACCCAGGCATGTGCCCTGGCTGGGAATCGCACTGGTGATCCTTTGGGTTCGCAGGCCAGTGCTCAATCCACTGAGCCACTCCAGCCAGGGCTGAAAGCATCTTCTTGTGAGACCTCAGGGGTCAGTCAGTTCATGCGGGGACTGCTATCTAGTATGTATATACCCCCAACATCCTGCACAATTCAAAAGTCAGACTGAGCTGATGTTACTCGGTGACATTACATTTATCACGTTAACGGGACCTCAAAAATGGAATCCACACAACAGCCTTTCCTTGAAGTATCTCATTTTACCTTAAATCACAACACTAATAGCATACCCTTCAGAGCCACTAATTCTTGAGGGGGAAGGAGATTCTAGAGGCTTTAAGTAATATTTCATTAAATTCCAGCTTAGTAAAGATCTCATGTGATTAAACTACAAATTTCCAAATCCATCCTTTGGTTTTTGAAGAGGTAGGGAAAATGTTGTAAGGATCCACATAGGCTCATGATTGCTAGACTATTAAATGTTTTTTAAAATCTTATGTCAGGATGCTACATTAAAACCATAATTAACCAGAATACCAGGACACTATGACTAACTTCTATTCATTCATTTATTTTAGTTCTCAGTCCAGTGCTCAATCCACTGAGCCACACCAGCCAGGGCTCATTCATTTATTTTAGAATGAAATTTATCAAAAAGGCTAAGTCTTCAATACTTCTTTCCAAAGGTCTTTCTAGGTTGTTTTTATGCACAAGACCCTTTGTTCCAACAGAATCCTATGTGGAAACTAATACCTGATGGCTACGAAACAGAGCTATTGAGGTTGGAGCAGGCCTTCTCCTTGCCTTCCCCAGGGCCCGGAGATGCCCCACCCTAGGGGTACTGAAGAGATGTTTCACGATGCATAGAACACAGGAAAACACAGTTTGAAAATCATAGTATTAGCAAAGTTCTCCTCTCTTACACAGTTTCATGGCGATTGCTACCTATGTTTAAATTAATCACAATAGCTAAAATTATTACATGTTAACTATAATCCATTTCTGTGCTAAGAGCCTTACTTTTTCAAATTACCTAGTTAATTTTGACTTCCACCCATGAGCACTCACTTAGAGCCATTGTATTATCTCTTCAAACAGGATTTTCTCTGCCTCCTGTTCATTATTTGAACAAGGCAAAACTGTGAACCAGATGAAGTAGATAACTTTTGCCTTCACCTCTTATATCTTCTTTTTCTCTTTCCTCTGGAGCTTAAGCTCCAGGTATTAAACTGTGTGCCATCAGTTTATTTCAGCGCTTATTTACCAAGTATTCACTCCACATCAGACATTAAGGCTACCAAGAAAAATGAGACAATCCCTGACTTCCAAGAGCTCAGTCCATAGGACTGCGTAGAGGCTGGTTTACATTTGCAGGAAAGGGCTGTGCTCCAAGCAATGACACCATTTAGGTTTTCTTGGGGAATATCCTGATCAAAAATATTCAAATACAGATCCCACAATCTCTTATCTGAAACCCTGGGTGCCAGATCTGTTTCAGAATTCAGAATCTTTCTGATTTTAGAAAGCTAAGGTAGAACTTATACCAATATATCTGTCAAGATAGGCTAGATTATGCTACAGTAACAAATATCTCCAAAATCCAAGGTGGTGGGAGCTGTGCTCTGCATCTCTGCCAGGTCCCAAGCTGTCAGAGCAAGTGCTGGTAAGAGTGTTGCTAGTCAGAGTCCCAGAGGTTAAGAGAGCTAAAGCTAATTTCAAATTGCTCCCTAAAACTTCTTGCTCAGAAGTGACATATCACTTCTGCTCACATTCTATTGGCCAAATCAAGCACATGGTCATACATAACTTCAAAGGGGCAGGGAAACACAACTTTACAACGTGCCCAGAGAGTAAAGAGCTGGAAACAAACATTCGGTACACGGGCCATTGGATTCCCACGGCCATATATTATGTAACAACCTCAGCGGAGTCTACCTTAGCAAAGAATAGTAAAACCCAATGACTGACCCCCCCGACAACAACAAAAATAATATTTATACGATGGGGGGGGGTAACAAAAAAAGATCATGCCTGACCTCACACTGGTTCAGCTCCAGTCTTAAAGACAAACAAGGTTCGGGGCCAAACTTACTAACTCTGATTTTCAAGCTTTGGACCTTTCAGAATTAAGGTAAGGGCTTCTGGACATGTGTTGTGCTCAGAGATTTATATTTTTTTGCTCAGTTTTATATTTATTATAATTTCATTCTCTCCCATAAAGATATCATCTGTTTGCAAAATTAAATGTAGAGGCAATGTAACCATGACCTTGAACCCTGGAAATAGACTCCCAGCTCTGCCATTTATTTTCTGTATGTGACTTTGTACAAGTAACTTACCTTCCTTGTCCCTTCATTTCGTTTTTGGTAAAAATATGAAAATGATAATACTTCCCTCACAGGGTTGTTATGAGGATTAAGTGAGACAATATGTGGAAAGTGCTTAAAATACTGCATAAATTTGAGCTATTATTAATTAAAAGTGATATAATTCTCACATTCCTGTATTTTAAAAATACTATGTTCTACTACTGAAGTCACACTCTAAAGTTTTCTCACTTCTTCACCCTAGTCAAAACACCCTTTTACTTTGTTTCCTGCATAAGTGAAATCTTATACCCATTAAACATCTCCCCCTTTCCCCTACTCCCTACCTCTCTGGAAACCACTGCTCTACTCTCTGCTTCTATGAGTTTGGGCTATTCTAGATTCTTCACATAAGTAGAATCATGTAGTATCTGTCCTTCTGAGTATAATGTCCTGGTTCATGCATGTGGTTGTTTAGAGATGTTTGCTCACCTCTGCTGGAGATGACTCCACAGGCTCAGGAACTGACAGTATTGAGTACCTCAGGGAATTGGGGGAAAGGTGAAGGTATAAAAGGGGTATGTGGGTGGCCAAAAGTACGTTTAAAAAGCAACTAGATTTCTATTTTCCAGATGCAATACAAAAGAACATCCAGAGATTAAATTAAAAAGGAAAGGTGGGTCATAGAAATTAAAAATAAATAGCTCAGTGGATGAGTTAAAGCAGGGGTGTCAAACTCATTTTCAGTGGGAGCTACATCAGCCTCATGGTTGCCTTCAAACGGCCGAATGTAACTTTAGGACTGTGTAAATGTAACTGCTCCTTAACTGTTAAGCGACAGCTCAGCGTTCCCATGGAGCAGAAACAAGGTGCCCGGTGGGATAAAACAAGGTGCAGGGCCGGATCTGGCTCTTCAGTGGCCATTTGAAGAGCTGCTCATTTCAATTATTCTCACTCATAATATGGTGCTCTCTTTCTTCACAACACCTACAGAACAGTGTAGCTACTTATTTTTATTCTCTGTCTCCACACAAGTGTAGACCCTGTGAGGGCAGAGTTTCCATAGTGTTGACCATTCTACATGCTCACTAAAGCTGGTTTAAAAAAGAAAGGAAGGAAGGGTAGGAGAGATGGAGAATGTTGAATTCTTGCAGCTCAGCATGGGTAATTTCAAGTTCCAGACTTAGGTCACTATAACAATCTGAGATTCTGCTATGGAATTTTGCCCAAATATCTGTTTTAGGACATAGCAATTCACCTGAAACTCTAGATTTTCACCTATGGGACCTAAGTATTCCAGCATTGGCTCCTGCTCAATTATCAAGATTCTCCAAGCCCTGGCTGGCGTAGCTCAGTGGATTGAGCGCGGGCTGCGAACCAAAGCATCGCAGGTTCGATTCCCAGTCAGGGCACATGCCTGGGTTGCAGGCCAGGTCCCCAGTGGGGACCACATGAGAGGCAACCACACATTGATGTTTCTCTCTCTCTCCTTCTCCCTCCCTTCCCCTCTCTAAAAATAAATAAATAAAAATTAAAAAAAAAAAGATTCTCCAGCTTGTCCTTCACTTCTGGTGCAGCCAGCAGGGAAAGGAATGGGTCCGTCACTGTAAACCCAACCATTTGCTTTCACCCCGCTTATTAACTGATGGCTATTGTTGGTTTGGATTTTTCCCTTTTTAAAAAATGGGTCCCATTTACATGAAATATTCAGAATGGGTAAATCCAAAGTGACAGAAAGCAGACTCTACTGGCCTGGTTGCAGGGACTGGAAGAAGGGGAAAATAGGAAGTGACTGTTTAATGGGTTTCCTTTTGGGGTGATGAAAATGTCCTGGAAAAAGCTAGTTCTGATGGCTGCACAGCATTGTGAATGTAGTCAATGCCCCTGAATCATACACTTTAAAATGTTAAGATGGTGAGTTTTACATGTATTTTACCACAATAATAATAATAAAAAAATCCCATGTGCTTTCCTTTTATTTAGTCTAAAAGTTAAGAGAACAATATAATGGAAGACAAGCTAATCTTTAACTTCACCAGACACAAAATCTAGTCCTAAATGGATAATAAATGTCACTATGTTTGGGGAACCTTCTGATTTCTCATCTGCAATTGATTTCATGAGGAGGGAGCATACTAGTCCCTTAATTCTACCATAGCCAGAATTCTACTTGTGCTTCCTCTGTGCCTTTTTATTTAATGCTTTTTAAATTAAACGCTTTTACTTAATAAGAATTTTTTTAAAAATGCATCTTGCAATTAGTATCATAATCAGCATAATCACCCAGTACATTTCCATAGGGTAAGAGCTTGAAGCAAAATTACTATGAAAATGCAAAATCTAGCATCAATTTCCACTAAAACACAACTCTTTCAAACAGTACTTGACACTGGGCAGCATTAAGTAGAGGCCTTTCCTTTGCTGCTTTATATGCATCAAAACCAGAAGCCAACTTGCAATAATGTTTAGCCCTTGTCTATCTTCAAAGCTTTGGCATTCATATGTGTCTGAGTAGTGTGTTTTCCTCACTTCTCCACTACGCATGTCCTTCCTGGAAACCCCTGGTTACAACTGAGGAATAATGACTGATGATTAACAGGGCTCCTAATAGCCTCACACATATGACCTTAGGAAGGAGTAAGAAGACCTGGCGTTTTTCAGCACAGCAGAAAAGACTTCTCAACTTGCAGAGCAATAAAGGTGTCCCTACACAGTTTCAACAGTCCTAAAAATAACTTCCACGCCTTCAATCTCCCTTGCCTAAGTCTTTTAAACCTGGGGATAAACCTACAAGCTTGCTTTGAAGCCGACTGGATTTCCTCAAACTTTGAACACTGGATTTATTCCAACAAAAGTACTGCTCTCTTTAAGCTTTACATAGTTGAGACTGAAGTATTTCTTAAACAAGCTAAACACTATCCATGCTTCTCATCTTGGAGTGAGCCTTTGTATATGGCAACTGTTTTTCCTTCCCAAAAGGGAGTGATGTGTAAGGATCCCCTATGGATATGAAGTGGCATATGGCTCACTGTGGGGGAGGAAGGGGCACAAAGCTTCTATATTTCACTCAGGCCTGGGAGCCTGGGGAATGCCGTTACTAGCAAGTACCGGAATGGCCTACAGGTAAACATATGGCATTTCTCACAATAATCATCTCTTAAAGCTCCTGAAAGTACTGTAAAAAATTCACCAATAGTTCATTTAACTGCTGGAGAGCCAGTGTCACAGAAGGCCAAAGTTTATTGACAAACTGGTATATGTGAATGAACTTGACCTTCAGCATTCACAAGGAAAGACCAGTTGCATATAATTTGTCTTGCCCATGTTTTGTTGTTCACATCATACAGTGTGTGTTCCTTTTCCTCTACAAACAAGTTAAACAACAACAAAAAAATAACCTTGGGTAGTAAATTGCTATGAATTTCAAGGATATCATTAATCCCTTCATCATTCAATGTAGAAATAACTGTTGACTCTCTGGCATGCGTCAGACCCTGTCCTAGGTTGGGGATATATCAGTGGCAGAGACAGACATTGTTTATAACCTCAAAGAATTTATAATCTCACGGGAATACATATATGTAAGTAATTATAAACAAGTAATTGTTTTTACAAAAGACAAAGTTTTCCTTTATCAAGTTATGTTCTCAAAAGACTAAAGACTACCCAAGTATAATATATTTGTCAAGAACACATTACTTCTTAATGTAGGAACAGAAAATGTTTCCCTGACTGTATTCCTTATATTTATGATGAAGGTCGGTCTCTCTCACAAGTTAAGTAAACCACCCTTACCATGGAGACTCCTTTGGGAAACCACTGTCCCCAGCAGTCAGAAGGATGCTCTCCATTTCTCAATAACCTTTGATTTATTGTGCTTGGGGTATTTGGGAGTCAAGATATTTCTTCCAGCCCTGGCTGGTGTGACTCAGTGGGTTGAGTGCCGGCCTGCAAACCAAAGGGTCGCCAGTTTGATTCCCAGTCAGGGCACACGCCTGGGTTGCGGGCCAGGTCCCCAGTCAGGGGTGCGTAAGAGGCAACCACACATCGATGTTTCTCCCCCTCTCTTTCTCCCTCCATTCCCCTCTCTGTAAAAATAAATAACTCATCTTTTTTAAAAAAGATATTCCTTCCAGCCCTTCTATGTAGACAATTGCCCTGCAGGTTGGCAAAAACATGCTTATGTGAGAATTCAAGCATATGTTCGTTTTATTGATAAAAGTTAGGGAGACCCATGTAAGGCAAGCAAACAAAATACCAACAACTTCAAGTCTTAATACCCAATACAGTGACTCAGGACGCATACAGTGGTCTTCCCACTTACCTAGCACTGGAGACTAAATCAATACTTCTTGTTTGAACTTCTTTATTTTGTAATAGTTTTTAAAAATGTATTGATTGGGGGGAGAGAAAGAGATAGACAGACAGACATTGATTTGTTGTTCCACTTATTTATGCATTCATTGGTCAATTATTGTATGTGACCTGATGAGGGATTGAACTCACAACCTTGGCATATTGGGACAACGCTCTAACCAACTGAGTTACCTGGCCAGGGCCTGAGACTGTCAGGTAATAGACTAATTGCCATCTTGATAAGCTCCTCAACTCTTTCAGTATGACTAGCAATAGGCCAAGAACAAGGAATATGCCACAAAAGAGCTAGGACTATTTAACTGAAATAAAAATTCCACACATTAAGCTCTCCTCTGAAGAGTTTAATTTAAAAAGAAAATTAGTACAGAGACAAACATAAATGAAGAGGCAAGGTTATTGCATGCTTAGCACCAGATTTATCAACAGAATCATAATTAGAAGCCTGCCACTGAAATAATGCAATTTGGCTACATTCATTCTACCGAGATATTGATCGTCCCTAAAGATGCAAAACTAACGTCAGTGACATCACCAAATATTTTGGAAGCTCAGTTTCAGGCCGACAAATGCATACAATTATTCTCCCCAAATGAGAGTGGGTGGGTACAATTGGTTCCTGAAATAGAATTGATGGTGGAGACACTGAAAAGTAATGATGTTTTTGATCCTTTGGAATTTCTGGGCACTGATTTGAGTGTAAGAAGAATTGAAAATCATTTTGCAGCAATAAAATGTTTGATTTTTCCACTCTTTCCTGGTATACTGGAAAACTTTCAATGATCCAAATGAAAGGTATTTTCAACTAATCATTTGAGGCTGCTGAGATAGTTCATACCTTAAATATAAAAAAGGAGGGCAGCCAGTGGGGGTGAGGGGGAATGTCAAGCAAGGTAGGAAGCTTATCTTCATAAAAAGCACTGCAAGGGTATGGTTAGTACAAAGGGATAAATACTGATGATGAACCATCTTCTAAGAGGAACAAACAGTTATTTTTGATGATCCATGAATAATGGGGACAATCTGGGCCTGGCAGCCTTTTCCACAAATGGTGCAGATGTCTCTACGTGAGAATGTAGGGCTGGGATTTCTATCAGGATTCTGGAAAACTGTATTTCTAAGCCTCCTCTGCATTTAGGTTTGGACCATGAGATTAATTCTCAATGAAGAAACAAAGACAGAGGGAAATACTCCATCCCTAGGTCTATACACCAAAATCTCCCAAGAGATCCTTGGCATTCTCTTGTTTCCATGTCTGTGGCTGGAAATGAGCACTTCAAGATGACAGAAGCCTATGATGCAAGGAGCTCAGATTCCTGAGTCTCTATTTGAAAAGAAACATAAAGGAAAGCTATCCAACCCGTATCAGACTGTAACTGCGCAAAAAATACATTTGTATATTGTTTCACATATCAGTCAGTGTTTGTTAGGTTATGCTGTAGTAATAAACAGTCAAAAAATCTCAACAGCAACAAAGATTTATTTTTAGTTCATGTTGCATGATAACTGCTGTTCGGCTATGGCTAGGCTCCTTGTATTTCCTTTATTCCAGGATCCAGGCTGAAGAATCAGCCCCTATTATGGACACACTGTTTTCATGGCACAGGGGAAAACAAACCAACAGCAGAGCCACCATGCAAGGTTCTTAGAACTTCTGCGCAGATGTGGCATTCAGCACGCTTGCTCACATTCCAATGGCCAAAGCCTATCACACGGCCAAACCTCAGGGGGGTGGCAACTCTACTTACTCCCTGTTAGGAACTGGATTATCCCCCACCGCCCCCACAACAATTCACTGATTTAAGCTCTAATCATCAATGTGACTGTTTTTGGAGATAGGGCCTTTACAGAGGGAATTAAGGATAAATGAGGTCATATGGGTGGAGCCCTAATCCAATAATACTGGTTTACTTATATGCGAGAAGACGCCATGAGTATCCTCATGTGAGGATATAACAAGAAGGCAGCCACCTGCACACCGATGAGAGGCCTTGGAAGCAACCAAACCTACAAGCACCTTGATCTTGGACTCACAGCCTCCAGAACTGTGAGATAAACTTCTGTTGTTTCAGCCACCTCGTCTGTGGCAGCCCATGCAGACTAACACACCCACACAAACAGGCATTGCAACTCACATGGTAACAGAAAGGGATGACACTCTTCTTACACAGTAGGAGATAAACAATTGGGGACAATTAAACCATCTACCACATTACACCACTGAAGTTGGGGGATGTTTGTTAAAGCACGTGGTCAGTATTAATTACCCTGACTTTTCAGAGGCATTGGGTGTGTCTAGCTAGACACACGCAGAAAGATAGCTCAGGGACACCAAAGATAAAACATCGTTCTCTTCTCCTTTTGTTCTGAGCTAACTCTGCTCCTAGACTTCATGGAATGAGCAGCAGCTGGCCTCAGTGGAAGAGAAGGGTGTCACAGCCACACTACTTTGTCCTTGGAACCTGATTTCATACTTACCAGTGCTGTGGCCTTGGGCAAATTTCGTTAACTCTTTCAGTTTTACTTTGTTTGTTTGTCAAATAAGAATACTGCTAACTGTTTCCCAGGGCTGCTGTGAGAAGATGAGAGAAAAATCCTAGCACACAGTAGGTTTTCCTGAAATATGATTTTGCTTTCTTTCTATATTCTTCTTAACAACCAAAGAAATTCATCCCGAGGGGAATTTAGAGCTTAGCGTGTATCAGTCTTATCAAAGGAGACATTTTCCTCTGTTCCATAAATCATTATTTGAAATCAGAGTTCATCTTACAGGACTAATTACTGTATAGAAGATAGTGTGATTAATTGTGTGGGGACTGGAGAGAGGAGACGGGAAAGGAAGAACGGAGGCCGTGGGAGCCAACCTGCAGGCAAGAAGAAAGGTTCAGTGTGTTTATTTAATAGGTGCAGCTGACTGCAGTTTGCTTGTCATAACAATGCTGGCATTTCAATAAAGATGTTCACATTAATCATCAATTGTGATTAAAGCTCCCAGTTACTGCAAAAGCTGAAAACGTGCTTGACTCCCCACCCCCTTAATTTCCCCCTGGTCTTAGCCATGCACGATCTCAATGGTCCAAAAGAAAAATTCTGTTTTTATTAGAAACAACAGTTGGGTGAGGGGAGCTTTGGAAATTATATCAGGAATTTAGATGATGGGAGGGAGAGTTTGGTGTGTTTCTGTAATGTTTCATAAAAGAATGACAGCTGTGTTGTTTTTAATTCAGGAATTGCAGGGCTAAAAAGAGATTTACTCGCTAATAAATATCCATTTCCTTATTCTGCGCTGCCATCTCATCCTTCAGTGACTCAGTACTGACTCCAGAGCAGTTTAATAGTCACCCGGCAGATAGCACGCAGCGCTGTCACACATGCTGAGCTCCGCGCCATGTACAAACTGACAATCTCTGAAGAAGAGCTCAAGAAAGCAGGCAGGACTTTTTAAAAAGATGCTCTCTGTTCAAGCTTTAAAGCGTAGAGAATTGACTATAACAAGGCAGCTTTAATGAATAGCCTTGGATTGGAAACATAAACAAGTTTTCATGGTGGAACTCCTGATCTTGACAGCTTTTTCCCTGAATGTCCATCCCCAAATTTAACTCTTGAAGTCGGAAGGAATTGTCATTGGACCTCTCCAATTATAACTGCCAAACAGGATTTTGAGTTAGCTGCCCTCGACCCTGACTCCCTGAGAGTTCCCTCCCTCTGCAGCCCCCTTGGTGTTACCCAGTTCCCCTCCCCACCCCCACGGCTGTGCACAGCCTCCCGCTCCCCATGGGTGCGGTCCTCCTCACCGTCCAACCAATTAGGCTGTTTGATGGATTCTGATGGACTCATCAGTGATTTGTAACAGATATTTGTGTACTCTTATCATTTGTTCTTTAGACTTTGACATATAATCAAAGCATTTCCCTAGAATAATAGTTCTCAACTGGGTCAAGAGTTTGCCTCCCTGGAGACATAAGTAAGAGAATACCTATGTATTTCAATGTTTTTTTCTTTTATTAATTGTAGAGAGGGGAAGGGAGGGAGAAAGAGAGGGAAAGAAACATCGATGTGCGAGAGAAATATCAATCAGTTGCCTCTCCTATGCACACTGACTGGGGCCCAAACCCACAACCCAGTCATGTGCCCTGACCAGGAATCAAACCAGTGATCTTTCAATTTGCAGGACAATGTTCAACCCACTGAGCCACACCAGTCAGGGGAAGGGAACACCTACTTAAAGGGATATAAAGAGTCTGAGGAAGTGTGAGGAGAAAGGCAGTTCCATTTTTGGTCCAGGGCCTCAACAATATCAGGTTCGAGTCATCTATGATCTATTCACATTTGCCTCACTGCAACAATATGGCGGCCACAGCTCTAATTGTTACATGATCACAGACCAATGCCTTAAAGCAGAGAGGGGAAGAAAGCTTCCCATCTTGCTCCTCTGTCAAGGAAGAAAGGTTTTGCCCAGGCCCAGCCCCAGGCCCTGAGCCAGCCCTAGCCCCAGCCCCAACATTTCCCCAAATTCACATTGGACAAGGGAGGCTGGGAACACAGAGCTCTGGTGTTTTAGTGGGAGGGAGTGTCTGCTGGTAAGAAGGAGGATGGAAGAGGTTCCACAAAAAGACACATGACAGTGTAGATGATGTCCGAGTCCTCTCCTCAGGGAACTCACAGCCAATTGAAGGGAGAGTCAGAACAGCCCGAGGCAGTGCTGATGGCTGGTAGCTTGCTGCCATCTAGAGCTAAAATGTAAGAGAAAATAGGAGCTGTCAGCACAGTTTGGAGAGGTCAAGGAAGACTTGCTTCATAGGCCATGCCTGCCTGACCCTTCTCCTGAAATCCCAGTTTCAGTAAGAGCATCTCCAACCAAGTCAGAAGGCCGAGGAATTATCTTCAAATCACCCTTTACTACTTTCCCCAAGATTTATGAACATGCCTCTCTATACCTCCACATTTCTCAGCCTGACTTCAAGGTTGCAGACTTAGGTAATTTAAGATCTCATCATCCCCCCTTTTCCTTCCTGATGTCTGGACCCCCACTTTAACCCATCTTTTACAATATTAGCATATAATTATCTTTTTAAAACTTACATGTGGTCATGTCAAAATCCCTCACTGACTCCTTATTCTCCTTTTTGTATGAAATTGAATCTGGCCTTCTTACTGTGGCAGGCACAGCCATGCATTACCTAACTTTCCCTGCCTTTCTAGCCTCCCCTCCTGCCTTCCCCTTTTGCACAGACAAATTGAGTGATTGGCCATCACCCAGATGTGTCATAGAATTTCACGCCTCCATGGCTTTGCAGAGGCTGAGCACCCTTCCTTCCCACCCACTCCCCTTCTTTGCTTATTAAAATTCATCCTTCTAGGTTCAACGTAAATGTCACCATCTCCATGAAGCTTCCTCAGCCTCTCGGTGTTGGATTTAATTTGCTGCATTGTCTGGGTGTTCAGGATGTTCTGTTGAACCTCTACTGAGGAACGCCCCACTGTATCTATTATACACTTCCTCCAGGCCAGGTGCTTATAAAAATATCTCACATGATAAACTCATTTAATCATCTCAGCAATCCTCTTATAATTATCCTCCCAATGTTGTTAGATGGGGGAAGCTCAGGCACAGTGATCTCAAGAAATTCTTCTTGGTTTCAAACCTAATCAGTCTGACTCTAGAGGTAAGTTCATGACTTCTACACCAGCATGGCCCAATGGAACTTTCTGTGATGATGGACATGTTCTACATCTTTGCTATCATATATGGTAGCCAATAACCACATGTGGCTACTGAGCACTTGCAATGTGGCCAGTGTGACTAAGGAACTGGATTTTGAATTTTATTTAATTTTAGTTTGTTGAAATTTAAACAGCCACATGTGACTAGTGGCTACTCACACTGCACAACATGGTATTCCACTCCATATGAGGGCAGACACCATGGCTGGGCTTTTATCAGATGCCCCAGGCCCAGCTTGGATACTTGTTAGATGGAAATAGTGAGGTCTATTTCCTTCTCTGTCATAAAAAGGTGGGGCAGCTTTTCCACCCTTACAACTGAGGGGCAAGACTATTTTGCTGAAGCTCCACTCTGCAGCACAGGCTGAACAATCCCTATTAGTAGAAAATTTGCTTAACTACTCTAATTGAAAATGCTTCTCAAACATGGTTTTATTACTGCCCCGACGGGTGTGGCTCAGTAGGTTGGGCATCATCCTGCAAAGCAAAGCGTCACAGTTTTGATTCCCAGTCAAGGCACATGCCTGGGTTTTGGATTCGGTCCCTGGTCAGGGCACATACAGGAGGCAACCAATCCATGTCTCTCTCACATCAGTTTCCCCTCTCTTTCTCCTTCCCTTCCCTGCTTTCTAAATAGAAATAAAACCTTTAAAAAATTGTTTCATTACTTTTTGATACAACAAGCTGAAAAAGCAACAGCATGCAGCTTAAAGGAGAATCTGGCCTCTGTCTTCAGAAATAGAATTCCACTTATTGACAATTCTTATTCATATTTACAAGTCAACATCTAATAACATTTATAAGGTCAGCATACTGTGCCTCAGAATAGGAAATAAAAGTCAACTACAGTAAAAGCAAGCGTATCCTAAAAGCTATTTGTTTTATGTTGCTGGAATGCTCTTTATTTTCTCTCATCCCTAACAATACATATACCCTATGAAGATATATGCTTCGAAACTATGGTGTGTATCTGTATCAAGAAGATACATTAATTTAAATTTCTGAACACTGTTCACAACTCCGTGTGAAACTAAGTGACAAAGGCAGCGTATGTTGGATCTACACCATGTTATTTAATTTATGCATGAAAAACCATTTATTTTCCCCCATTCAGCACAATACACAAAGAATAACAATATCCATAGAAACAATGTCCCCGTAGGTTTAGCTACCAGCTCCTACAGTTTAAAGAACACACAGGACTGTTAGTGCGTTTAGAGTTTTGTTTCTTTCTCAGGCCGGGAAGAGAGCCTGCCAACAAAGTGGCATGTTAAAAGTTGTAAAGAGCCCTGGCCAGTGTGACTGTTAGTTGGAGTGTTGGCCCATAGCCAAAGGGTTGTGGGTTTGATCCGGTCAGGGCACATGTCTAGGTGGTAGGTTCAATTCCTGGTCCAGGTGCGTATGGGGAGGCAACCAATTGAGCTTCTGTCTCGTACTGATGTTTATCTCTCTCCCTTCCCCTCTCAATTCCTCTTTCTAAAGCAATGAAAAAATGTTCTCGGGTGAGGAGGATTAAAAGAAAAATGTTGTAAGGAATTTTCCAGTAATTCAAGGGATTATGCCATCCTGCTTGGTTTTGTTTGGATCAGGGGTGAAAAAGTGATGGCCCTTGGACATGTTTTACTCCACGTGCACACTATTTTTTTAGAAATGTATAGTCAAATGCTTTCAGGTAGGACTTGCATGCTCAAGGGGTCTTTGGCCCCCTCTTGTTTACATGGGCTCAGTACTCCTATTGAGTTTACCTGCCTGGCCCCCTGCACGCATTGGCATTTGCAACCCCTGGCTAGGACCTGATCCACTACAGGAACTCAGAGCACTCACATGACTTTTTTAAAAAGTCATATTTTTACCTAGTTACTATTCAATGACGTCATAATTAAAGGGCACCGTGCACTGTACTGTTCGGATGCGACACACCATCAGTTCACCATGCTGGATGTAGTAATTCTTTTAAAAAAGAGAATAAATTCACTTTCCATATCTATGAATATTCTGTAAATCTGGAGAAATTAATTCATCAAGGAAATATTTATGGAATGCAGAGTTATATTTATGGGATACAGAGTTGTGGACTCGTGTTGTTTAAGTCACAGTGTTCTTCGACTCACAGAATTCCAGGAAAACTAAATTTTGGATGTATTGGCAGCTTCCACTGCCTACCATAGTGAAAAATAACTATAATTACCAAGTCTGAACTGCCATTATCTTTTCTTCACATGTATTTTCTCCAGAGTTTTCTGGGAATCCCACTGGAACATGAAACTTGACCTGGGATCACACCCCACCTCTGCTCACTCACTCTACCCATACCATCTTCAGCCCTTGTCCTTCTTTTCCCATTCTATATCACAGCTGTGTGAAAATTCTTGATCTTCATTCTACAGGGAGTGCTAAAACAAAATCATATTTTACCTGCAAATTTTGTGTTTTTTCCTATTTGCCAAGGGAAAAAATGATATGTACATTGTTAACTCCAAAAGCAACCATATATAATATTTTGGAATGTTTTACTGAACAATGAATGATGCATCCAGTATTAACTAGTTTTCCTCTAAGACCCATGTTAGAGATCCTGGAAGAGATCTCGAAGGTAGAGTCCACATGTTAGGGTTCTCCAGAGACACAGAACCAGTAAGATATGTAGGGACATGTAAGAGAAGATTTATTATAGGAATTAGCTCATGTGCTCATGGAGTCTGAAAATTCCTCCTTCATCTGCTTTTTTGTTCTTTTCTGGCCCCTGGTAGGTTGAACGATGCCTGCCCACATTGACGAGGGCAGATCTTCTGGATTCAGTCTACTGATTCAAATGCTAATCTCTTACAGAAACACCCTCACAGACACAGTCCCAAATAATGTTTTATCAGCTACCTGGGCATCCCTTAGTCTAGTCAAGTTGACACATAAAACTAACCATCACCGTTCAATACCTTATAGAGGAACAAGGACTGTCAGTGACCATGCAGTTAATTCAATGATGAAACCGAGACCAGATGCAGCTAAGACCAGCAATTCACAGCCCTCACTGTCTATCAGAATGACCATGGCCTAGGATCATCAGGACTTTACTTTTACATATTGATGCCTGGGCTCCACTCCAGAGAATCTGGGGTAGGGCACCAAGCATTGGTACTTTGCATCCAGCATGGAGAACTTTAGGTCTAGCCCAGCACTGCTCCAGGTACTGTCTTCAGACAGTAAACATCATGATCATAGGCCACGCCTAAGGAAAATGGGACTTCCTGACTGCACCCCACAAAAAGCAAGAGAATTAGGATTTCTGGGGTCAGGGTACGGGAATCTGCATATTCCAAGCACTCTGTGAAATACATAGGCCCAATAGAGACTGAACCACAGGCTAGATGGAAGTAGAGAACTATACAAGGACCACTGGCTTTGGAGGAAGATATGAACATTAATCTCAACTCAGCCACTTAAAAGCTATGGGCCCCATTTCAGGGTCAGTGTCTTAATCTCCTATAGCATTAGTTTATCTCTAGAATGGGGATGGTAATGATGTCAGAATTCAATGAAACAACATAAAGTCATAAAACCACAGCACCCAGTCCCATAATTGGGCCACAGTCAGTGATCTATAAATTCCCTTCCCCATCTTGCTGTTATATAGAAGAACCTTCTGGTTTTGGTAATCTCATTTATTTTTCTATACATAGAAGAAAATATGCAATTTGTTGTCACATTCTACAGTTGTGACTGGACAACAGAGTACTTTCACATACAAAGGTTTACAAGAATTGATGGAGCATTTTAAAGTTGTCTGTTTAACCAAAAGGAAATGCATAGGCAGAGCTCTGAATCTTGCTTTGTCATCATGTATACATAGGAATTTGTTTTTCTCCATAGGTCAAGAAATAAGTTCGCTAGCTTGCCAGGCCAGTGGACTCATCTGTCAAGTGGCATTTCTGTCCTTAGACGAATCTGAGTTTTTGCCTTTCTTTTATGTGCTATTATCTCAACAAGCCGTTTGCTATCTCACCAACAAGAGCAGTAGTAAATGAAAACTGTCTGTTTATTGTGCCAATAATTTACGTGGAAGACAGGAAGGAAAATCTCTCTCTTGTAAATAATCTTTTTGATTTCTGAGAAGGGAAGAATATAATTTGTCCTGTGCCAACCATGAGTTTCCATTTCCAAAGGTAACATTCTAAGGCTGAGCTACATACAAAAATGAGAGGCCAACGAGGTTATAGTAAGAGGCAAAGAATATGAAAAGAGGCTGTGAGTGGCTTACAGAAACTCACTTTCCCCCTAACTGCTAGCTTCAGTGCAGAGGACCAAGGGGCATGTTCTTCCTCTTCTTGGTTGGCTTCTCAGTAGGAGGAGCCAGCCTCTACAACTGGTGAAAGCCTTCCTCTCTCTGCACTGCTGATCTCTTCCTGATAAGCAGCCAGTCAGTAAGGCCGCAAGTAGAGCCAGCGTGCCACCTCCATGCTGCCACCAAAGCACCCTGGACAAAGGTGCAAACATCTTGCCTGCCCATCTTCTATTCTCTGCCCAAATCGGGCTGTGGGACCATTTTGGCTCATCCCAGCTCTTTTCTCTTATTGTTTAAATACCTTCTGGCACAAGAGCACTCTTTTGTAAAGCAACTGGACTGTTTTCAAAAGGATACATCCATGTATCCACCAAAATGTCTGCAGGCTGTAGTCCATCCGAGATGTCTACCCTGGTCTACTTTCTTGCTGTTGCTAACCATGTCTCTCTCTCCTATCCACTCAGTCTCCAGGAAAAGGCTGCCCTCTGCCAGTGCATATCTCTGTTGTTACACTTGACTCATTGTATCAAAATTATCTATTTAAAGCTGATCTCTCCCACTTGTTTCGAAGATCCTTTGAGGTTAAGAACACGTTATCAATATTGATATTCCCAATATGTAGCACAGAATCTGAAGAATAGTATGCATTCAAGTATACATGCTCTAAGACTAGAGTTCAACTCTGCACTAATTCAGGGCTCTTTCTAAGAGACAAAGCTGGCTTCTACAAAGTGAAGTATGTGGATGATTTGCCTCAAGAATATCACAGAAGCTGAATCAGTAAGGAATGTTTCTTACTGATGAGTAGAATTGTTTAAAATGTGAAAAATAAATATATTTTATTATATCAAAATAAAAGCAGATAGGGAGTTCCTAGTTTGATGCCTTAAATCAATAAAATCACCAGTGTCTCAGGATCATTACCTTTCCACTTTGCCATCCTCAGCATTTTGCCGTAGTTTATAACCTCAGTGTTGCAAAATGGATACTGCAAATCCAGGCATCTCATCTTATAAGCACATTCAAAGCAGAAAGAAGAGGGGAAATGCAGTGCATAGGCAGTATCCTTCTAAACTCTCTCTTTTGTCCAGCAGTAAAATCTTTCCTGGTTATCCCTCAGCAGTATTACCCTTATGTCTCATTGGCCAAAAGTCATCAAATTTGCAAGAGAGGCTGAAAAAGGGAGTATTTGTCCAAGGGAAATGTAATTACCATACATTTATTTAAACTACCAGTTTAGACCACTGGTTCAGGCCCATCCCCAAGGGTTGTGCACATTACCACCTAAACTGAGTTTCTGGTGGCAAGAAAAAGGGGAAATGTTATTATGGATATAACTAATTTGGCTACCACAGAAAACAATGGAGAAAGCAGTCTTACTATTTGAGGAGCTACTTCCATTATCACCTAAAATAGATTTTTCCCTCTCTACATGTCAATAATACTGTTGTCTCTTTAAAAATAAACATAAAAGCTCAAGAGCTATAGGGACAAGGTCAAGACTTCAGAGTCTTCACATTAAAGTGAGAACACCAATCAAAGGATCAATGACTCAGTCCTAGTACGGTCCCTGTTGATATTCCGAAAAGGTAGATGATGACTATTGACCTCCCAGGGGTCTTGGAGGTCAAGGCAGATGTAGAGTCAATTTTGACTTTTGTTTCCTGAGAAGGGTGAAAGTGAGGACCAAGACAGGAAATTCGATATTGGTTTCAGCTAATTGTGTAAAACCACTTGACTCGATGTTGGTAGGACAAAATTGAATGTTAAATTTAGAACCCAAATGTTGACTTCCTTCTTGAAGCCAACATTTTAAGTGTCCCTTGCCCTTCAACCAGAAAGGTCACGGATCAACAGGATTTGATGAAATAAACGTATACCCTTCTTTACCTAGATCTTAGTGGCAGTCTCTCCTTAATTACTGGGGCTCAGTGAGTAAGGCAACACCTGATGAAGTCTACCTTTCATGGTGGAGAGCTCTGTGTGGTTTTTCTTGAAATAGACTCTGCAAAAAATAAAAATGATGTTGATTTAAACGAAATGATAACTGTTTGTACCTGCCCACTTACAAGAGAAAGAGGAGATAAATGTGAGCATTTCAAAATAAATCAACAATGCTTCCACAATATCCAGATGTCTTAATATTCTCAAAATTAGACTCAAAAGAGCAGGACACATTAAAATCGAAATAGCACAGGATTTAAAATAACATTTGAAAAAAGACAAGCTGGAGGGCTACAAAGAGAAATTTCTATAGTGTTTTGGCTGAAGAACATAGACTCTAAATTTACAACTGTGGTTCAAGTATTGGGTTCCTGATACAATTGAATGAATTTTAAATTTGTAATTTAAAAATGTCTTGAGCTCAAACCAGAAAGCATGGAATTTCAAAGATAGAACTTGAACGAAATGGAACTGTGATTCGGGTTTAAATTGGAGAAGAGGAATTAGCGCTGCAATTTCCATGAGGTTTATTAATCAGCTTCATTATTTGAGAGCTACGCTGAATATTTTGATTTTCTGAATCAAGGAATTCAGACTATATAAAAATGTGGTTTGCTTTAATTTGCTCTTCAACCAAAGTTTGATTCAATTTTCTTCAATAAGTGTTACATTAGCATAAATATTAAAATTGAAAATATTACAGTTTAGAAAATGAGGGAAATATATTCCATTTTGGAGTTGAAGTCTATGCTCAATACTGACATATAAACACACACCACTTATCTTTCCCAGCATTTTTCATTTACTAGAAAGCTTTGGAAAATATCCAGTGGTAGATTAGACTGGTAATCACACTCAAGACTTTAAACAAAATGAAAAATGTCAGCTGTCTCCTGCTCAAGGCTATTTTGTTCTCCCAAATCCTGTTTTCCTCGGTTTCCTTTCTATAGGCCTCTAAAGACACCCTGCCTATCAACTACATTCTTCCAGTTACTTAAACAAAAATCTGGGAGTTATTCTTGACCCACACCATGTATTTATCCCATCAGCAAATCCTGTTAATCCTATATTTAAAAGTTATCCAGAATCTGCCCATCTCCCACCAGCTTCACAGCCAGCCCAGAGGTGCCAGCCTCCCGCCTCACTCCCCTGGATTACTGCAATAACCTGGCAAACCCGTCTCCTGGCCACCGCCTTTGCTCTTTCATCAGTCATTCATTTTCCTTCAGGAAATTCTCCCTCACAATGGGTGTGAATGAGAGGTAAAAGGCCACCGCCATTTTCATCCCTGTTCTATTCTAAGAGATGATTTCCCACAGCAAGTGTGAGCAGCCACAGAGCAGATTCCTAATAATTCTGTTTTTCTGAGCTGAGAGTTAAACAGCAAATCTCACTGAAAGGCGATTCAATTAATCTGTTAAATTATTATATCCTTCACATATGATTGCTCACAAATGCATGAAAAAGCAAAGGAGAAACAAAGAACTTGGCTCCTAACAGACCTGAAAAAATACTGCTCTAACCAAAATTGTTCAGAAGCCTGAACCCCTGAATCACTAATAGAATATGCTTCCAAAGACCAGGCATTTGAATGGTTCTTTAATACCCAATTTTTTTGTATTTTTTGTGGGGTTTTGGTAATAGCAGAAAATGATTCAGGGAAGAATGTTGCTATACCGATGGCAAATAGCAAATTGATGAAAAGGAAGGAATACTGTCCATTTGGAATTGTGCTTTCTATTGTTGCTATAGAATGACCCCAGTAGTCAACATAAGAATTATTTTACATAATAGTCCAATTAAGGAAAAGCATACTTAAATTCAAAACTCTTCATAAAAATGCAAGTGCTATTGGGTAACTCAGTGACAATGGCTAAATGAATAATCATTATTGTCTGTCATTTAAAACTTAATCCTTAGCTCTCCTGAGAAGAAGGAGAAAGATGTCAATGGGGTGACAATAAAAACAAACAAATACATAAAAGGGGAGGTTGGCAGCACAAAGTGTCAGCTGCAAAGAGAGTCAACATCACTCCTGAGTCACAGCAAAGTGAAAATAAGATTAGGTCTGATGTCAGGGTTTAGTCTACAATAAAACTCTTTAGCCATTTTCTTCTGTACTAGCAAATTATTCTGCAATATTCCTCTTGTTACAGTAACCAGCCACATCATAAAAGGAAGCAAACACATCCTCAATTACCAAAGTGCATTTTAGGCATGAAAAATCAGGATGCCACAGAGAGGGGTATAAAAGCTACTGCCATTAGCTGCTAACATCACACAAAATGTGCTACGAATTTATAGATCAGACTTCCTGCATTTCTCAATACCTTTTCAAATTTTCTTTGATGGAAAACCCACCTTGTAATTTTTATGAAGCTATTACACAAAAATTGGGCTGTCATTAAGGAAGTTAGATGTTACATTCATTGCAGAGTGGAGGGCTTGTCAAACAACCTTTAAACTCTTACTAAGATGCCCAAAGCAGTTGTCCCATCCCAAAAGCAACTCCATCTTTCCATTTACTTGGGCTCCAACTATGGAGACAACCTTCACTCACTCACTGGCATTCACGAAGTCTACATCAAATTGGTGAGGAAATCCTGTTGGCTCTACTTTCACATTATTTCCAGAATCCGGCTTCTTTTTCCTACCTCCAGAGCTTCCATTTTGCCTGGCTCTCCCATAGTCTCTCACCTGGTCTAGTGATGGGGCATCTCTGAGGTTCCTCCCAGATGAGTTTGGTGCTGCTGGTCCAGGGACCACACTTGGGAAGCAAGGCCCTGGAATGTTTCAAACTGAAGGATATTTGAGAGGAGAGAAAAGACTCGAAAAGAGGAGGGTATTCTTGGCTGTGAATTATAGGGTACAGAGCCATCTACACGCAGCTCATCAGAGAATGCACTGGGGATGGACCACTTGAGTGGAGACACCTGCCTGTCAGCCCCCTTTAGTTTCATCCTTGACCCCTAAAGTCTATTCTCAGTACAGCAGCCAGGTCACACCACTCTCTGTTCAAAATTCTCAGGTGGCCTCCATTTTAGAGTGACAGTCATTACAATGACTGTTCAGGACCCATCACTGTCCCAAGCTCCTCTCTTATGGTCCCCTCCCCTTCCATGTACACACCACTCAGTCACAAGGGCCTCTTCCTTTTTGCTTGAGCCTCAGGTTGCTTCTGCCTCAGACTTTGTCACTGGCTGCTCTGTTCATAGAATGTTTTGTCCCATTGTCTGCATGGGCTAAATCCATCACTTCCTTTAGGATTTGATGCAAATGTCATCTTCTCAGGAAGATATCCACTAAACACCCAACTCCTCAATGAGCCCTCACCTGTCCCTCTCGCCTTTTCCTCCTGCCACCACTTCTGCTCCCCTTACCCTGGTCCAATTTTCCCACAGCACTTATGTCCAGCACACTACAGAATTAATTGACTTATTTGTTATGTTAATCAGTTATTGCCTGTTTTCTGCACTAGAATGCAAGTGCAATGACAGTAGGGATTTTTTTCCATCTTCATCCATTCATGTATCCTCATTACATGGCACACAGTAGGTGCACAATGAACATATGTTGAATAAATGAAGGAAAGTAGTCTTTGGTGATAAAGTGTCCTGTGTTTCTAAAAAGCTTTCATCATGAGAAGAAATATCCTAATAGAAAATCACTTTTTTTAAAGTTTGTATTCTATGTGTATATGTATGTGTGTGTGTGTATGCATACACTCACACATACACACACTCAGGTGCAAATACAAAAAGTGACTTTTAAGCCCTGGCTGGTGTAGCTTAGTGGATTAAGCGCGGGCCTGTGAACCAAGAGATCACGGTTCGATTCCCAGTCAGGGCACATGCCTGGGTTGCAGGCCAGTTCCCAGCAGGGAATGCACAGGAAGCAACCATACATTGATATTTCTCTCCCTCTCTCCTTCCCTTCCCCTCTGAAGATAAATAAATAAAATCTTTAA
>CM052552.1:66863535-66930831 GCA_028533065.1 Trachops cirrhosus
AACTGTCACAAACCATAAAAGACTAGGGAGATTAGTGAATGAAATGTAGTGTGGTATCCTGGATGAGATCCTTGGACACAAAAGAATCGGTAGCAAAACCAGTTAAATCTAAATGAACTCTGGAGTTTAATTAACAGAAATATACCAATGTATCAAGGAAATCTAAGAGTTAACAATGGGAGGAGTTGGGTGAAGGCTACACAGGAGCTGTCTGGGCTACCTTTGCAACCATTTTGTAAATCTGAAAATATTCTGAAATGACCGGGGCTATTTAATAACATAGTAAATAAACAAACCTGGAAGGACCTCCAGGAATTTTGCTCAAAATTGTGAGGTTCAGATGTGTGCATGTTGAGAAAGCTCTCATTAATTCTGATGCAAACCCCATGGTTGAGACCCATCTCCAGTTTTGTTTCCAAAACATATTCTATTCCCTATTGTTGCTATAAAATCACCCCTTCCAAACAACACAGGAGACCTGAGGGACAAGAGAGCAATCTGTGCCTAGGATCCTGGTTGGGCTCCCCTAATCTCTGACCAAAAGCAGCAGACTCCTAGGAAATGCAACATTAGTCTTCTTTCATTCTTTCTTTAAGTGTGAAAAGTCCCCCCAGTCTCCCCATCTCAGAAATTAATTCTTAAACACAGTAACTCCATTCTCTGCACAGCAGATGTTTATATACTGATTCTTGTGCCTCTGGTTGGATCCTAGTGCATGTGTCTTTTTGCTCATCCTGTCTTCCTTCTAACACATGTGGGAGTTAAGGAGTGGGTCGTTGTTAGAACCAGAAGTCCTCTGACAGGCCAAGGTCAAGAGGAGTCCCACTCCTGCAGATGGCTCATTCACCCAAGGATTGTGGAAGGACTGTCTTGGAGCTTGGTTTAAATTACAACAAAAGCAAGGGCATTGTTGAAAGACCCTCTTTAGAGCAGAAAGGCTGTACAATTTCACTTGGCAAAGACCTTGGGCCTCTATCCAGGTTATTCTTTTGTGCTCTACTGTGAGCATGAAAGCAATCTATTTAGATATGCACCGAGGATTTTAACACCAAAGCCAAAATAAGAACAAGAAAGAAAAAGAAAGTAAAAAGAGAGAGAAGGCAGGGAGAGAAGACGGAGGAGAGGGAGGGAGGAAGTTAAGTTAAAAAAATAAAGCCAGTATCACATCTGACCAACTGAGCAGCATCTGAAAAATCTGTCTATCCCCATATAATACATATATGCACCTCCTATATATAGATACCCACAGGCATGCATATAATATATATACACACATGCAGGCATAAGTGCTCAACCCTCTATACCTAAAGCCATTGAGTCCTATGATCGAGCACAAAAATAACTGTTAGAGAACCATAAATATGTTCATTAATTCATTCATCAAATAATTTATTTATTCATCAAATATTCAGTACCTACTATGTGCCAGGAACTGTTTTGGGAGTTGGGGATAGAACAGTAGACAACACACAGTTACTACCATTGTGAAAACTTTAACATTATTAAATAACATTCATCAAATCTGTATTAAATGTCGGTTATTGGACTATGTAATCCTTTTACATATATTTTACCACATATTCCTCACAACAACCGTATGAGGAGATAAAATTATTACTCCCAGTTTCCAGATAAGAACCTGAGGCTTATTAACATCAAGTAATTTACACAAAGAAGGTGATGGCACAGAGATTTTAACCCAGAGACAGCACTGCAGCATCGGAGCCAGCAAATAACGGTACCTTCAGCGTACCTAACAGTGTCAGTTAACAGTGTCAACTGTTAACCTATCCAGTGCTGGCATCAAGTGCTGACGGGACCAAAGAAACATAAATACTGCTCTATTCCAGTGTGGAAGGATTCTGGAACTTTCTTTCTTGGCCCCCTGTTTTCCCACAGCTGCTGGGTCTAGGAAGAGGAATGCCCTTGCTTGCACTTGCTCCTCCTCTTTCATTCCTTCCTCTCATTCCTGGTAAGGGAACAGCAAGGAGGGGGACTGCCTTTCCATCCCACGCACAGCTGTGGCAAGGAAGCTCCGGCAGGCGCCAAGCTCTCTCAGGAGCAGAAATCCAGGAGCAGCCGCTCCCTGCTCTTTGCCTTGGCTCTCCCACTTTTGGATGAGCTTCATCCCCATGACACCTGTTCTGTGCCCCTCGAGGTCTGGTGTTGGCTCCCAGTCGGAACCCAGAAGATGCTCTCTGCTCCAGGTGGAGACCCAAGGAGCAGAGGAAAGATGCGTCTAAAAGGAAAAGCAGGGGAAACGCTAGACTGCATTCTCTGAGCAGCAGCCTTTGGAGACACCTCAAGAGGCATCTGCCCAACTGGCAGGGCCTGTGTCAGGGGCAGCTGTGTGCCCAGGAACAGGGAGGAACACACATATGGCAGAGCAGGGCCACTCCATCTGTCACACGCCCATGCCAGCCTCTTCACTTTAGGCAAGGTGGGAGTGGGAGGCATCGGGAAAGGAGCGACAGCTCCCCAAGCCAACCACATGCTACGGCTCCCCTCTAATCGCTTCTTCTAAACATTTCACCGCCTTCACTGCTGCCACATGGCAGCTGCCTGTGCACGTACTCTCGTCATTAAGAGCATGGAGTGTGCAGTCAGAAAACCCTAGGTTTGAATTCTGGTCCAGGTATAAGTGTAGGTTTCTGAGCATCAGTTTCCTGTTTTGTAAAATGGAAATTAGAATAACTACCCCTCAGTGGAAAAGGTGAAGGTATTAAGAAGTACAAATTGTCAGTTATAAAAATAGCCACGGGGAAGTAAAGTACAGCACAGGGAATATAGTCAATAATATTGTAATAACCATGTGTACTGTCAGATAAGTACTGGACACATTGAGGGGATCATTCATAAATTATATAAATATCCAATCACTGTTTTACACCTGAAGCTGATATATTATATGTCAAATATAATTGAAAAATTAAAAAATATGTTTAAAAATTGTAAAACAAATTACCCTCAAGGTTGTGGTGAGGATTAAATCCAATTATAACTGTACAAAGCTAAAGGCAGTGCTTTAAAAAAAAGATAATGGATATCAAGTAAACAAAGCCTTTTCTATGCTGAGTCAAGCCTCTGGCTGTAAATATTCTTGGGTAGGTGGTAGGTCTTCTGATTGAGTTTTGGAAGTAAAAAGTGCAATGGAGCCTCTCGAACATTTTAATATACATTCAAGAGTCCCTGCAGATGGTAGGAAAAGGCAGGCTCTGGTTCAGTAAGTCTAAGGTAGGGCCAGAGAGTCTGCATTTCTGATGAGCTCCCAGTGATGTCGATGCCACTGTTCCAGGGACCATACTTTGTGTGGCAAGGGTCTAGGAAAGCAGCTGTGGTGCCCTGGACAAACCACGTCTCTTTTCTAGGCTTCAGTTATCTCAAATGCAAAAATTTTAAATTTACCTAGACAAATTTCACATTCCTTTTGTGATATCACCTTGTGACACATTATCTGAAAAATGGCTGCAGCCTTTCCTCCCACCCTGCTTGCCCTTCTGCAACTCGACTTTGTTGATCCTCCCATGAAGAGATGCAGTCTCTTCCCCTGAATCTGGCTCGACTCTTGTTTGGGCTATGAGAGCATGGTAGAGGTAAGGCTGTGGGGCTTCCAGGTCTAGGCCTGGGGAAGATTGGTAGATTTCCTTTCTGGCTTCTTAGGACCCACCTGCCCTGTAAAGAAGCTTGGGCTGAACTGCTGAGTAAGAAGGAGAGGGCACCCTGGCCAGTGTGGCCCAGGTGGTTGGGCATCAGCCCACAAAGCAAAAGGTTGACAGTTCGATTCCTGGTCGGGATACATGCCTGGATTTTGGGTTTGGTCCCTGTTCAGGGCATCTACAAGAGGCAATTGATTGATGATTCTCTCTTGCCCATGTTTCTCTACCTCTCTTTCTCCCTCCCCTCCCCCTCTCTAAAAATAAATTAAAATTAAAAATTTTTAAAAATTATGGAAAGGGCAAGCAGCCCCCATCTCCAAGCACTGCAGCTGAGTGACCACACATGTGAGCACAGCTGTCTTGGACATTTCAGCCCAAGCTGACCTCCCACCTTATGCAGCTAAACAAGTGATCCCAGCTGAGATCTCATGCAACAGAGGAACCACCGTGCTGAGCCCACTCCACAGAATTAGGAGCAGTAACATACTTCTGTTGTTTTAAGCCATTATGCTTTGGGTGTAGTTTATCACATCACAATTGATAGCTGATACAAATTTCTATTCACATAGGAGATAACAGAAGTTTCAAATGTCAGAATGTTTGGAAGAACTATAAAGAAATAGGCCTACCAAATGGAAGGTAGAATATATGCCAAGAGTTGACTTTATAGTTCAAGAGTTCTTAATGCAGATGTTTCTTCTACTTTCAAATCAATTTCAATTCAAGGCTACTGGGTAATGTAAAAAAAGGTGGGGATAATTCCAAGAAATTGTAATATAGTTGGGGACACTAGTACGTTACAAAAAATAATTAGAAAACACACATCAATTAATAACAAGCATATATTTGAGAATAAAAATATTTTAATAGCAATAATAAAACTCCATGGACACTTGGAATTTCAATCAGCGTATTCTGGAACTTTCAGAAAATGGTTCACCAGAGGAAATACAGATTAAACCTGGACAAATGGTGGAGTAAAAAGAGATATATAATAACTGAGTAACAGTGGCCACATTTGCTATTCAAAAATAAAAAAGTCAGCCCTATTGACAAATACATTCTAGAAATTTGTCAATGTCCTTTATATTAAGAATGACAATTTTAAACAGATCTTTAAAATTCTCAGTTGCTATGGTACATGGCACGTATAATTTCACTAAATTAGTAAATTGTGGGGATTTCAGAATATTATAGAATATATGCTATATAAATATAGATTTTCAGAGATGTAATACAGGTAAAAACGTAAAGGTATAATGTAAAAGTCAAAAGATGCTGACATAGAATTTTGAAGGTGAAAAGTGTACACAAAATCCAACTGGGAAATAAATATACAGGATTTGATGTATGCAGTGATACATCATTCTTAGCCCTCTCGCCCACATCCCAGTTATAATGCACTTCATTTTGGAAAATATTTTCTATTAAGTGTTTGCCACTGATAATGTGGACACTCAGATGTAAAAACTTCCAATAATATTCCAATAAAATAAGTTCAATGTTTATGAATACAATGTAAAAAGTAAAATTATGCTTATAAATCATATTTTAAATGTAGTGGCTAATAAATAAATAAACCCTTTTTTTAAAAAACAGGAAATTAATCTCATAAGCACCTTCTCAGAACTCCATTTATCTGTGTTATCATTTTGCTACTTCTTTCTCCATGAAATCACAGGGGGAAAGGACACTGTCCTGGTACTGTGAGACCTTAGAATAGTACCTGTATTAAACAAAAGTTCCAGCCTCAAATCAGTCAAACGTTTGAATAATCACGAGGACACACAAGACTGGTTTAGTAATAGCACGGTGTTATCCTCCCACTAACGTACGGATCCCTGCCAGGCACACATACCACTCCATGGAGTCATTAAAGAACAAAGGTCAGTGCATGCAAGCTTTCTCAAGCACAGACTTGGAGACAGGAAGCAAGAGAGCATAGGGCTTTATTCTTTACCTCTTATAGTTAAAACTTCCATTCAACATTCCTTCTTATCACTTAACAATGAATAACTAAAAGACAAATATTGAAAACTTTCAATAACTTAAAATTGGAATAAAGGGATATTTGAGTACGTATACATTCATGGAGAAAAAAGAGATAATAAATTAATAAATATAGAAAAACGCTAGACGATTGCAAGTAGTCTGAAGAAAATTAAAGCTGTGTCAGGAAGGGGGAGCAGTGAGGTGAAACAATTTTGGGGGAGGGTATTAAGGAAAAGTCTCTCTACAAAGGAGACATTTGAGCAGACATTCGAGTGATAGAACATCACAGCACAAAAATCCTGAGTCAAAAAGAAGAGTTGGTATTAAGATGTGATTATCAGATAACAATAAAAATAATATTAAAAATAGAAGAAGCAAAAAAAAATTAAGCAGCAAACTAGAGCTGGCTTTGTGTCTGCATGTGTGCGCTGCCCGCTTTGGGAGCTTGAGTTCTGTATTGGAAAGGGAAGATGGTATTCCCTAAGCAAATATATTAAAGACAGACAACTTCCAACCCATTAGCTGCAGTCCCCTGGGAAGCTTGTGTTCAACCCCGTCAGCGACGATCTGTAATACAGGATAACCATCTCTACCTGAGAGTGAGCTTTCAAAGGGCAAAGCACACTGCTTGTCCAGGAAGGGTCCTTCAAGTTCACGTTGAATTGCCCGGCGGGGGGGGGGGTCGGGTTGGGGGAGACCTCCAGACATTCTGTTTCCTTTTCAGAGCTCTGAGTTTGTGCTTTGTAACCAGAAGGAAAAAAAAAAAAAAAACACAAAACAAAACCTAAATTGATCTCTGTGTAATTCCAACATGTTTCCCAGCTGTTTCCTTCTGGATATCTACTTTATTGAGAAAACTCCCTAATTGTCATCTAAAAAAATCTTCAGAAAATAGGGGTGCATCTTGGAGGGAAATTGTGAATTGGGAGCTCAGACTGATGGGGTTTGAAGCACTGATTACTACTGAATGCACCTTCTTGATTTGTGTGGGAAAAGCAGAGAAAAGAACAGATATGATTGCTGGAGGAGGTGCAGAATAAAGCTCTCTAAGCTGGGCATCTCACAGGGCCAGCTGGGTTTTATAAGTGTTTGTCCATAAATTCATCCCAGCTACTGAAAGCATAGAAGGAATAATCAATTGCATAAATGAACCTTAATAAGATTTTGCTTTATTTGGGTATATATTCAAAGCTTTGAAAAAATAGCTTTTGTACCCAGTTAATTTGATAAAGTCTATTGAATAGAGACAATTTACTGGGCAGCACTCCTAAGCCTTTTTTTTGAGGGGGAAGGAGACACGTGCCCCTTTGACAAATGAAAAAGTGATGGGCCCTTTTCCCAAGAAAAATGCTTAAACAGATAAGAATTTGCATTAAGTATGGAGGAGTTCATGGAGCCCCTGATCCATTGCTGAAGGCACCTGCCTTAGCGACACTGGTAGACAAAGAATCTGACAACTGTAATACCTCAGCTCTGTATGGCCCTAGGAGAAGAGTTCTAATTTTATTTTTTCATTTTTATTTACATATATTTTTTATTTTTATCCTCACCTGAGGGCATGCTTATTGATTTTAGAGAGGGGGGAAGGGTGGGAGAAGGGGAGAAAGGGAGAGAGAGAGAAACATCTATGTAAGAAAGAAACATCTACTGGTTTCCTCCCATATGCTCCCCGACCTGGGATTGAAACTGACAACCCAGGTATGTGCCCTGACCAAGAATTAAACCTGCAAGCTTTCAGTCCATGGGACAGTGCTCCAACCAACTGAGCCACACCAGCCAGGGCAAGAGTTCTAATTTTATAGGTCATGTGTACACCCAAGCAGACCATCTTAACCATTTTTTATGTGTACAGTTCCGTTGGGTTAAGTATATTCACCTTTACGGCAGAACCAACCTCCAGAACTCTTTTCATCTTGCAAAACACCTCTATACCCATTAAACAACTCTCCACTTCCCCCTCCCCCAGCCCTTGGCAACTACCATTCTACATTCTATCTTTATGAATTTGACTACTCTAGGTACCTCATACAAAGGGAATCACACAGTATTTGTCTTTTTGTGACTGGCTTATTTTACTCAGCATAATGATCAGAAGGTTCATCCAGGTTGTAGCATAAATCAGAATTTCCTTCCTTTTAAAGGCTGAGTAATATTCCATCTGTTTATCCATTCATCCATCAATGGACACTTCGGTTGCTTCCAACTCTTGACTCTATTTACTCTCTATAGTAAATAATTTTGCTATAAACAGGGGTACACAGCTATCTCCTTCAGATCCTGCCTCCGATTCTCTTGCATACACTTCCAGAAGTCCAGACAGGATGGTTTTGATGCAGCCACTTGATGGACCCTTTGGATGCAAGAAACACAACAACTCAGCAATTCTGAGTCAGGTCCCTCGTTAAAAAGGCCCCTCCAAAATGTGAAATTCCTGTTTCACTACCAAGTCATGCACATAACAGACCTCCCTGACCCTTACTGTATGTATTTGGTCCCTCTTCAATTATGTGGATTTCACTTTCTACTTTACTTATTTCAATATTTTTAAATTTTTATAAGTATTTTATAATTAAAAGTCAATAAAGATCTTTAAAAGTCTGTTAGAATTAAGTATCTAAGAATACCTCAACCATCTCTTATGAATGTCAATTAAAATTATATAATATAAATTTTTCTAAATGAATATATACATAAAAGATCTGTTAGAAATGTATTTAAGACTTTGTTGCAGTATGGACCAGAGAATCAGGAAAGGACACAAATTTCTCCCTCTCTTTCACTTTAGTGTCCAACATAACACTGACCAATGAAACTGGATATACTAAAGAAACCTTCAAGATTTATGTACTTATTTATTTTTTAGAGAGAGATGGGAAGGAAGGGAGAAAGAGAGGGAGAGAAACATCGAATGGTTGCTTCTCCTCTTACATCCCTCCAACTGGGGACCCTGGCCTATAGCCCAGGCATGTTCCCTGACCAGGAATCAAACCAGAGGCCTTTCAGTTCACAGGTTGGTACTCAACCCACTGAACCACAACAATCAGGGCTAAAGAAGCCTTCAAAGTATCAGAGGTGTCTATCACCTGAATCACCAAATGGAAAAGGAAATAGGTTAAATTTTTAGTTGAGTAAGTGTAATTCTTTGTTGAACATAAACAATTAAAGCCACTGTAATTTTAAGGGTGGAATAAGTCAATATGAAATGTAGACCATTCCAGATGTCCATGAGGGCTCCAAGGATGAGCAGTCACTCAGTTTAGAAAACTGAAAAGTCCTTCATGATCCAAGAACAATGGTTAGCACATGATTCCCTGTCATGTGTAGTTTCCCTGCCCAGTCGTGTCTAACTCCCACTTCTAACTTCCACCTTGTCCCAAGCCCACCACAGGGGAGATGAGGCCCTACAGTGAAAAAAGGACATCCATTCACTTATTTCCTGGTTATCAGAATAGCTAGCATATAATGGTTTGGTTTTGGGGCCATGTCAACATGGTGGCATCAATAGGTACCCAAGTCACAATAGCTCTAACAACACAGCTGGGTCAAAGTTGTTTCATTAAAATAATCTCTTCAAAACACCATGTGCCCATCTATGGTATCCACAGTCAAACCCAAGAAATTGGCCTATGTCATTCCAAGCTGCTACAGAGCCAGGTGATGAATAATTGGCTCGAGAACATACTCGTTTTGGAAGAGTCTTTGATGACTGGCTTACAGCTCTGCCAGTGCATATGTGCTGGAAGATTCAGTCCCCTTAGCAAACCTAGAATTTCCACTTACTTGGTTATGGCTGTTCTCAAGCACCATGAACATTTACAAAGGGTACAGGGGTTATTTCTCCTTAGATTCTAAGTGTTTTCAGAACAGGGACCAGATCTACTCTTTCTTATCCATCCCCTTACCCCAGAGCTCAGTATAATGCTCTGCATGTCAGAGACACTTGTTAGTTTTAAGACAGTTTCTTCTAGAAATTTTACAGAACCCTTATCAGAATGTCATAGGAAAGGACTATGGATGGATAAACAAGTAGCATTGAGATAACATAAACTATCACCTTGTCTCACATAAGGACCAGTCCTAATGGCAAATCATTGAGAATTTTGGTGAAGAAATAGGTTTTTCAAATTTTATTGAGTTATAAAACTAGACTTAACCAATTTCTAAGGCTCCAATTTCTATCTTTCTGCCAGTGATTCCCAATATGTATTTTCAATCAAGATGGCTCTTTGCAGATACTGTCTACCAGGAGCTAGTAGCTCAGAGGTTCATTACACTTCAAAAGTGTCCAAACCTGAGCCCTGACCAGTGTGGCTCAGTGGGTTGGGCATCCTCTCACAAAGCAAAAGGTCACCAGCTCAATTCCTAGTCAGGGCACACGCCTGGGTTGTGTGCACAGTCCCTGGTCAGGGCATATGCAAGAGGCAGCCAATCCATGTTTCTCTCCCTCTCTTCCCATCTCTCTAAAAATAAATAAAATGGTTTTTAAAGAAGTGTCCAAAACTGAGATCATTTAGTCCTTAAGATATCAGCACCATAAGACTTTTTTGTTCACTGTTGGATTCCTAGGACCTAGAATAATGCCTAGCATTTCCAGTGGGTATTCAATAAACATTTGTTGAATGAATTGATGATAAACAAGTGAACAAATGAAGAGCTCTTCCTAGGAGGCAGAATCTTCCATTAATTCTAAACATGTTACAAGAAGTTTCTCCAGTATTTGACAGTTAAGACCAAATCCTATATCTCTTCCCATTATCTCATCCCTCCAGCCTCCTCTTTTATCAAATCGCCCTCTCTGCTGCCTCACTCCCATCCGCTTCTAAGTATGCTCAAAATCTATCATAAAACAAAAATGTTGCTGTATTATATAAGGCTATCTATAAATGTGTTCATAGTCTCACTTCTCCAGACCCATCTCACTTTGTATTCCAAGGAATGGTTATTTTTCTCACTCCCCTGGAATGCCCCCTTTTGCCCAACTATTTCCTTCTTATCCTTTACTTCCCACTGCAGGTATTATCTCCCCTATGAAGACTATCCTGGTACCATGCTTCCTCCTCCCAGGCAATCAGGCAAAGTATTCTTCCTTTGTGCTCTCATAACACCCCAAGTCAAGACTTCCCAAACCTTTTCATGTGTTGGCACACATAGAATATGGTTAAGGGGAGATGGTCATAAGCAACTGGCCTGGGTCTCCAGGGACCATAGTCCTTGTGTAGCAACATCTGAGTACACTTGTAACCCAGTCATGGCATGCCACTATGGCATGTCACAGTGGTTGGTGGCTCTGCTCTCAGCATGCCATAATCACTACATTCATCCCACTGTATTATCATCATTTGTGTTTGTCCCTCATTGTACCTCTGAATTCCTCAAGGGCAGGAACCTTGCAATCTCAATTTTCATGCTTTAAATTATCATAGTAAAATTAACTTTTTGATGAATAGTTTTACAAATGCCATCATGTGCATGGATTCTTATAACCATGTCCACAATTAGGACACAGAATAGTTTCATCATATAAGGTACTGGCATACCCTGCCCCCAACCCTAGCACCCATTGATCTGTTCAGTCACTATGCTTTTGTCTTTTTTGAGAATGTCATAAAAATGGAATCATATAATATGTAACCTTTTGAAACTTGCTTCTTTCACTCAGCATAATCCCTTTGACATTTATCCAAAGTGTTATGGATATCAATAGTCTGTTCTGTTTTATTGCTGAGTAGTATTTCATTGTGAAGATTTAACACTGTTTATCTATTAATCCATTGAAGGATTATTTGGTCTGTTTCCAGTTTGAAGCAACTTTGAATACAGCTGCTATAAACATTGGTGAAAAGATTTTCTGTGAACGTGGGTTTTCACTTCTCTAGGGTAAATACCCAGGAAGGATCATATATGGGTTTTGTGGCAAACGAGAAACTACCAAATGGTCTCCAAAGTGGCTATAGCACTTTGCTGGTTCATTGCACTGGCAATGCATGAGAGTTCCGGTTGTTCCCCATTGTTGCTAGCACTTGGTGTTGCCAGCATTCCCATTGCCAGGATCTCTCATTTTTGCCATTCTAGTAGGCATGGTGTGGTATTTCATAGTCTCCTTGACTTTTATCTTTTTCCCCCACGCCTTCGTAGGTTCTCAATAAATATTTGTTGAACTGAAATAAACACATCCCATATTTTTATTCCTGTTTTCAAATTCACTGTTTCAATTGTGCTTTCCAACAAGCTTTGTGTTTAAATTCAAAGGAATTGCATGGAAGCACCAAACTCCCTCCTACCTTCCCATAAATGAAGCATTCTTTCTGTTAGAAGATTGATATAACCTATATATATATAACCTATAACTTCCATTCAAACTTAAACTGAACTTGAAGACTTGCAAATGTGACTGCTGTGAAAAGCTCTACTATCACTGTTACTGGTACCTAACAATAAGAATCACCATCAGCAATTAGACGATTAATGAGCTAGGCACCGTGTCAGGAGCTGTTCCTATAGCAATCCACCCCTCCAACCCCAGGAGGTCGGTATTATCCTCGTTTTGCAGACATGAGGACTGAGATCTAAGGAAGCTGACCAACTTGCCCAAAGTCATACAGCCAGTAAGTGAAGGCACCAGGGTGCACACCCAGGCCAGACTGGTTCAGAAACCATGGTTCTAACCATCCTGTATGGTTCCTCTACTGGGCCAGGAACCAGTCAGTTGCTCTTTACTCAACAGCAAAAACAATCTCAAGTCACTTTAATTTTCAAGGGTTATAAAACTTCAGGAAAGTGAACCATTCTCCTCTTTACATCAGTATAATGACAGCTCCTTCAGAGCAGCATGAGGCGCATGAATGAGGGGTGTGGGACCCTCAGTCTGGGCAGCCTGCACTGTCTATTGGAAGACAGACTAAGGACTTTAGATTTAATTCATGTGAAGCCAGCAGCATGAGTGGGACTCAGATAAACAAACTGGACCAATATCTCTTGTTGCTCTATGAAAATTATCCCATCCATTAAATCTTGAAGCAAGTTTACATGGTTCTATACTTGAGAGCACTCTCCACTGGAGACATAGGCTGAAGTTATAATAATGGTTGCTTTTTATGTTGAGTCATAAAAGTAAAATGGTATTTTATATAGTAAAGAAATAAGATTAATAATAAAGCACCTGAATCATCTAATGACTAAAGCACATCCAGGGATAACACAGAACTTCAGCCTTTAGAGACCTGTCAAGCACTCATTCTAATCAAACAAGACACACCAGACTTTTTGTTGAAACTATGGCCAACAAACTATCAAACTGAAATTCAGTGGTTTGGCTTTAGTATTTTGATTGAAAACACTTCCTATCTCTTTTATTACATGCTTTCTCCCAAATCCATAAATAATATGCTACAATAAACTTGGAGCTGAATTTATTTCTTTTCATGTTGTTTACCAGGCAAGTAAGAGACACAAACCCCAGTTCCTATGTCTTTGGTGGTCACATTCCTTAGCCCAAATATTCAATCATCCTTCAAGCATGAAATGGGGAGGGGGAATCTATGCACTAAAAATAAATAACATTATGTCACAAGCAGTCATTTTGGGGATCATTGTTGCAAGTTCCAAAATGTCAGACTTTTGTGCTCTAGTCCCATACAATGACAACATCAATTTCTCAATTTTCCTTACAATGAACTGTATAACAGAATGAGGTTTCATCTGCACTCAAGCAAACTCTCAAAACTGTTTTAAAACAAATAGTGCCACCAAGTGATTACAGTCATGGAAAATTATTACAACTCTCAAAAATACTTGGCTCAAAATCCCAAGCAGTAAAAGTCAAGGTAATGAATTTTATCCATTTGGAGAGCTTCTCTTACCCTGTGGCAGTTGCTCTATACATGGGCCTCCACATAATGTTCTTACTGTAACGCTTAAACACTCAATAATCATAGAACCTTTTGAAAGAATATCATTTACACAAATTCTTAAGTGGCTTATAACACAGCACCAGTGATTAATGGGGAAGCATTAAACAGCAGAATGACTGGAAACTTTCCAATCAGCCTTCCAAAATGTATGCATTCCTAACAAATTTCTCATTCTTGAAACCTAGAAAAGCCCAAGAAGGAATTATATATTTATCTAAACCATAAGCCACTCAGTAATGAACTAAACTTTCTATACATTTGTGGGTTTTTTTCAAAAGAAAAAAACTTATTTATCGAGACCATTGAACACAAAGAAGCAATTAAATACAAACCAATTTGCATAACCAACATAACAGTTTCTGTTTAAAAATCCAAACTTTTCATACTTAAAGATATATTTGTCAATGAGAAGAAAACATTTGTAAAAGAAAATAAACACAGCACAAATCAATTTTCCAGGCAAAAAGTGTACTCAAAAGTTTACTGTAAATTATAGTCCATCATAATACCACATATAAGGACCAGCAGCTAAAATCAGTTTCTCTTTTCCCAAAAGTGCCTCTGGGCATTTACTCTTGAGGAATTAAACAACCAAAGTAGTATATGCTTTTGTAATTTTCTTTTACAGGATATTCCTGCCTCACCTTCAATGTTCTTTTTAAATATTAGAATTGCCCATACACACCTCAGAAGGATCTCATCGATTCTCTAGCAAAGGCATCATCCATGTATAATTCTGACACGTGGCTTTCTGCCCTTGTCCAGATAAATTCATCCACTGAAAACACGAGCTAATCTCAGAAAACATGACAAGACCCCCCGCTGTTTTAACTTGGGGACTATTACTCACTGGCATGCATGTCCTTCATCGTCCACCGCCTTGCCGAAGCCCCAGGGAATGGAGAAGGTCTGCCAAGTTTCTCCTTCAAGCTCCTCATCCATGGTAGGAAGCCAAAACAGCCTAAGGTTGGAAAGGAAGAACCCTGTTCTTTATTCTTTGATAAGAACAACAGTATCCTAATAACTGCTAGACAAGAGCTAGAGGGGAAGGAGAGGGGAATCAATGCCGGGAGGCCAATCATATTTCATCACTCAGCTACTTGGAAACCAGATATGCTTAGACAGTCACGTGCTTTGAGAGATTTGAACGTGCAAAAGACGAGTAGCTGTGTCTTTTGTAAATTATTAACAGGGGCTTTTTCCCCTAACCATGAGCAAAGAGGTGCAGGTTACTCATTTAAGAAAAAAAGCAGAACAGCAATCAGGTTTGGCATGGAGCCCATAAGTTGACGAGCCAAGAAACAAGATTTCTGATATTCTATCACTGACCCCTAGGAATTAGGACAATCCAGTGCAGTTAGAACTGAAGTGACATTACACTGGGAATCAAATGGCACCTTCTGAAGGGCTGAAGAGGCCATAACTGCAATCCCAGCATCTGCCTCTAATGAAAATGAGTATTTGCTCCTCCCCATCTAAGAACTCACTGTGGGATATTTGGCGCCATGAGCTGGACTGAAGCCACCTGCACACAATTCTCTCAGCTCTCCTAGATTTCAAAGTGCTATTTAACTTCTCTCGTGGCTTTCTTGTTTTTCATCCAAATTGGAGATTTAACATGTCTACCTTAAAGCTATTTGAAAGTTGCCAATTTCAACGCTACGGCCTACCCAGCAATTTAAACTCAGTGAGAAAATGCGGGTCCAGATAGCGCTAGCTTCCCGTGACATAGACAGGGAACACTGGGGGCACCCTGTGTTGAGTGGTATGGAAAGATTCTTTTTCTCTAGATCACAATTTCTCACACTCCGCATTACCGACATTTCGGGCTGGATACTTTGCGGGGGGCTATCCTGTGCATTGGGGGATGTTCAGCAGCATCCCCGGCATCTACTCATTAGACACCAGTGGCATCTCCCTAGTGGTGACAACCAAAAATGTCTCCAGACATTTTGGGAAAATGTCCTGGGGGCTGAGAGAGCGGCAACACCAGGATTACAAAAGTTTATTAAGGGAACTTCCAGACAGAAGCAGTGTCCCACCACACAGCAAGATGGTAGACCTCATACCCAAAAGGCAGTGGGGCTGGCTATATATAGCCAAGTGGCCCGTGCTAACACAGGTGGCTGGTTAGCCAAGTGGCACGGGCTTGTTAAGAGCTGTATGGCCCAGAGCAGCAAACAACTAAATGGGCCCAGTTATCTATGCAAGAATAGCCCATTCAGGTGACACGGGCCTACCCTTCCTGGGGTAAATGGGTGGTCAGCTTGCTTCTTAAAATCAGTCAGTAAAGTACCATTTAAGTATCATGTCCACCTAAGACACTGCCAAATAGCCCCTGGGAGGCAGAATCACCCCTGGTTGAAACTACTGCTCTCGACTCATTTCTTTAGTGAAACTTTTCAAAACAGGAGAAATGTTATTTACATTTGAGATAGGATCACGCCCAAAACTGGTGGTAGGTAAATAGTGAAAGCTGTGGGTTAACCATAGGACTCGTACGCAGGTGGCCAGTTTGAGTGGTCAAATGGAGACGTATTTAAAGTGGGAAATACCTATTCTCCATGAACATTTGCCAAACTGCTCACTACCTGTGAGGGTTGATTTTTTTAAAAAAAGATTTTATTGATTTATTTTTAGAGAGAGGTGAAGGGAGGGAGAAAAACATCAATCAGTTGCCTCTCACACACTCCCAACTGGGGATCCGGCCCACAACCCAGGCATGTGCCCTGACCAGGAATCTAACTGGCAACCTTTTGGTTCACAGGCCAACACTCAATCCACTGAGCCACACCAGCCAGGGACTGTGATGGTTGATTTTGCGTCAACTTGACTGGGCCACAGGGTGCCCAGATATTTGGTTATACATTATTTTGGTGTCCCTCTGAGGGTGATTCTGGATTAGGTGAACATTTGAATCAGTAGAATGAATAAAGCAGATTGCTCTCCCTAATATGGGTGGGCCTCATCCAATCCACGGGAGGTCTGGATAGAACAAAAACTGGGGTAAAGGAGAATTTGCTCTCTCTGCCTGACTGGTTCTGAACTGGGACATAGGTCTTCTGCTGCACTGACTTGAACTTATACCACTGGCTCTCCTGCCTCTCCTGCTTGCAGGTGGCAGATCATAGCACTTCTAAGCTAATTGACTCCATAATCACGTGAGTCAATTCCTTATACTAAATCTCGATCTCTCTCCCCCATATATATAAATATATATAATATATTTATATCCTATTGGCTCTGTTTTTCTGGAGAATCTTAACAACACTACTACAATTTCAAAGTCTTTAAACCCTGCTGTTTAGAATATGCTAATTTCTCCTTAGTTACATATTCTTTATTTACCTTGCTTTCTGTCATGCCATCACAAGTAGGGTATGGGCTGGCAGACCATCCTGAGCTGATCTTTGACAGCAAAACAAATCAAGGCAGAGATAATGAGGACAGAGGTTCCCTGCCTTGCCATGTAACCTTAACCCCAGTTGGGATGTTTCCTTATGTGCCTTAGGATTAGTGCAGAAAAATTCTTTTCAATTAAAGAACAGTAACACTGATCTATTTAAATTCAACACTGGCAAAATCAGCACATGGTTTCAGGAGCAAGAGTGTGGCTTGGCAAGTCCACAGGTGATGGTGGACTTCTCATTAAGAATGGCATGTCTAAGGGAGAAATCCAACAGCAATGAAGGTGTCTTGAGAGAAGGGCAGCCTTTAGAGCCTCAGAATTTCCTTCTGAGTAGGAGTGGGTATGAACAAAAGGGAGACGAGTTCCTCCTGTGGTTCAATCTGTCAGCACGGCTATCTGTCCACTCCAGGGCTAATTTCTGGAAATTGGTGTGGAGGGGTCAATGTCAGAGGGGCTTCAAGGTTCCTATGGAAAAGGATGGGAGAGAGAGAGAGAGAAACATCGATGTGCAAGAGATACATGGATCGGTTGCCTTTGGCATGCCCCCAACTAGGGACCAGGCCCACAATCCAGGCATGAGCCCTGACTGGGAATCGAACCAACAACCTTTTGGTTCATAGGTTGGCACTCAGTCCACTGAGCCACATCAGCCAGGACAGAATGGTGTTCTGAGATGGGCAAACTCTGTCCCCGTCTGTGACTTAAATTGTGGGAGGAGAAAGCTGTCTGCCTTGAGGAATGTCAGGGTACTCAGTGGAGCCTGGACGGGGAAGGACTCTACACTTGAGTACTAGTCCTCGAAACAGGAGGTACAAGAAGTAAAACCTTGCCCTGGCTGGTGTGGCTCAGGTGGTTGAACATTCTCCCACAAAGCAAAAGGTTGCAGGTTTGATCCCAGTCAGGGTACATGCCTGGCTTATGGGCCAGGTCCCCAACTGATTGATGTTTTTCTCCCTCCCTTTCCCTCTCTCTAAAGATAAATGAAATCTTTAAACAAAAGAAATAAAATCTATTTCTAGTCTATTTCCCATATGTATTCCTTGATTGGGGGCTGCGGGCTTTCTTTTCTTTTCTGTTTTTTAACGATAAAAAAACTCGTTTCTTAGTAATGTTAAAAGCTCCCAACCAGAACACTGCACTTGTACATCCTACCTGGATACCGCAGATTTATTAAACACTCACTGAACGGACTGTTTGGTAGCAAGTGGGAAAGACTTAGATCATACGTTTTTTATATGATCTCAAAGAGCTTATTCTCTCAGACACAGAGATGATAAACATCCAAGAACAACAGATTTGAGATTTTACTGTTTTTTTGTAAAATTGCATTATTTTTCCTAGTTAAACAAACTAAAGACACTCTCTAATTGAGTGACATTAAAATTACTTATGAACATCATCATCGTTTTTGACTGGCCAATAGGAAAATAAGATTACTATTTTATAGTTGAGAAAATAATTTCCTGCCCCTCTAAGGAAGGTGCTGAAAATTATTTAGTTGTTCAGATAGAATCTTTAATTCTAGGTCTGACATTCAAGGCCTCTGCCCATTTCTTTCCTCCCTCCCTCTCCAGCCCTCCCTCACTCTGCTTTCTCACACTTTTGCACCCATTTTATTAAGGAATGCAATCAGCTCCTCGTGATTTTCCACCTCAGACATTTGTTTTATTCTCTTCCCTCCCATTAGAACACCAGTTCCCTTCTTCCTGACCAAAATCAGTCCTTCCTCCAAGACCTGATTCACAGCTGACCTCCTGCGATGCCTTCTACTTTCTGTGAGAGACTAACTCTCCCCACCTCAGTACTTCAAAAGGACCTGGTACCTGCATATAAGCATGTATCACACTCTGCCTTACATTGCACGCAATTGTATTCAGTTTTGCTAACTCACTTATTGTTCTAGGAGGCTTTCTATAGATCCTTTAGGATTTTCTACATAGATGATCATGTAATCTACAAATGGACTCAGTTTGACTTCTCCCTTTCCCATCGCTCTCCGTGCCCCACCTGAATGTACTGGTGAGGACCTCTAGGGCAATGATGAACAGAAGTGGTGAGAATGGAAATCCTCGTATGGGAGTAAAAGGAACAAAGTACTGAACTTGACAAGCTCGGGGGTGGTCTGCATGGTGGGCCTTACAAACTCAGAGACCAGAATAACCACATAGGATGGTCTGAAATGAAAACTTCTTCACTAAAAGTTAGTCATGGCTGATAGTCATGTCCAAGGCTGGTATCTTCCTCGACAAAGGTCAGTCTTTACCTTAACCAAGACTGTCTATTGTCTTTTTGCCTCTATGATAACAGACTTTTGGAATGTCAGAGTAATCCCCTTTCTTCAGACCCCTAATGGTACAATGTCCCCCCAGAGCAGGAGCCCACACAACCCCTCGTGTTTATCTTGTTCCCACACACCACCTCTATGTGCTGTAAATGTTCATTGTTAACTATCCTGTACCCACCAAGGTAAAAGAGGTATTATTTGTCCCTCCAGTTTCCTCTTTATCCAATCTCAGAGGTTTCCTTAGTTTTTTTTCTCCCACCTCCCTAATCTACCACCAGTGAATTTCATTCTTTTAACCCTCCTTACGCCTCCAACTTTGATTGTGACATATAAAATAAACTGCAAAACTGCCATTTTCTCAATCTGTTGACATTTTGCTTCCCAGCAATTGCTGTCAGTTCAGCTCAAATGAACTCATCAAAATCCTCTACAGGTTTGGACGTTTCTGATCTGATTGGGAAAGCATTCTTAAGTCGTACGAGGAGTCGATAAACTGAACTTTATCAACATCTCTAAAGTGTAGTGTTCAACGGTCTTCGAAATAGGGGAAACATTTTTGTGTTTCTGCAGAGCTGGGTATTCTTGAACAAGTTTTGCTGAAAACTTGAGATCCTGAGCTAAGAGCAAGACTTGGAAAGGTAATTTAGAACTGAATAGACACTGAGAACTCCAGAGAGATTTACCCAACTCTGGTGTTTACGTTTCATGGGAAAATGAGGAACAAGACCTTGAAAAGATTTCATTATATTCCAAAAGAGTGAGAACCCAGGATCTTTTCATCCCACTTCAAAGGTCCAAAAGTTTTATTCCTTCTTTTGGAGAGAAAAGGGGGAGGCAGCGCCCCTTTCTCCTGTACATAAGCACAGAAACTCCCTTTTTCTCCATTTCTCGGCTATGGATTACCTGGCCGTTCACAGAACAGAGGTTTCCATTTGGCCTTCACTGTGATGCCCCAAGGGTCAGGTCCTGGGCAAGGGGCTTTAATGCAGTGATTATTATGTAAATAACACTAGTGGGAGTCTGTCTCAGATTCAGAAAACCTCCCTGGGCACACTCAGGATATAATTAATGAAGATGAATATGAAAAACCCAACAAAAAGACCCTGGGCTTTGATTTCTGCATCTTCCTGCATGAGGCTATATAGGAAAGGCCCTGATTTTCTGAGAAATGGCAAATGCCCTCAGCTCAAAAGCAGCTTCTGCCTGGGTGGTGTATCTCAGGGCCTGCAAACCAAGAGGTTGCCAGTTTGATTCCGAGTCAGGGCACATGTCTGGGTTGCAGGCCAGGTCCCCAGCAGAGGGCTCATGGGAGGCAACCACACATTGATGCTTCTCTCCCTCTCTTTTTCCTTCCCTTCCCCTCTCTCTAAAAATAGATAAATAAAATCTTTTTTTAAAAAGCAACTTCTGTACACATTTACCTGACATGTTTCTCATTTTTTCCTCCACATTTTTTCTTTCTCTTCCTTTTTAAAAAGATTTCATTTCTCTTTTAGAGAGAGGGGAAGGGAAGGAAAAAGAGAGGGACAGAACATCAGTGTGTAAGAGAAACATCAATTGGTTGCCTCTCACACACCCCCAACTGGGGACCTGGCCCTGATTGGGAGTTGAACCGGCAACCCTTTGGTTTGCAGGCCGGCACTCAATGCACTGAGCCACACCAGTCAGGGAAGAAAATTTTTTTATCTTCCCAAAGCGAAACTTTTTCTATATTAACCACTAACTCCACATCATCCCTTCTCCCAGCCCCTGGTAACCTCTTATTCTACTTTCCATCTCTATGCATTTGACATTTCTAGATTCCTCATATAAGTGAAATCATGCAGTATGTATTCTTTTGTGTTTGGCCTATTTCATTGAACATAATGTTTTCCAAGTTTATCCATGCCATAACATATATGGGAATTTCATTTCTTTTTATAGATGAATACTAATATTCCATGTATGGATAGAACATATCTGGTTCATCCATTTATCTTCTGATGGACACTTGGGTTGTTTCCACCTTTCGGATATTATGACTAATGCTGCTATGAGTTTTGGTGCACAAATATCTGTTTGAGTTCCTGTTTTAATTCGTTTGAGTACACACCCAGGAGTGGAAATTGCTGGGTCCCACAGTGACCGTGCGTCGAGCTGTGTGAGGAGCTGCCAGACGGTTTCCCACAGCAGCTGCACCAGTTTTTATTCCCACCAGCAAAGCACAAGGGCTTCAACTCCTCACATCCTAGCCAATACTTGTTATTTCACGTTTTCCTTCCCTTTTGTACTTTTGTTAGCTCTTCGGTAATTTTAAGCTTTCTAAAACATATTTTATCTAGAGAATTCGTCTGAATCACTGACCTTGCCATTCTCAGAAACAGGAGACCTCCTTTTATTTCTTTTACAAATTTCCGTGACAGAACCATACAGACTTGGTACAATAAGACAATAAGCCCCAAAGAAATAGCATTGGTTCTACAGCATCAGGGGAAACTTTTATTTTTGATAGACTGCTAAGAAAGAGGAAAACTTCAATTTTATATTAGAACGTATTATCTTGAATTCCTAAGTACAATTTTAGTACTTCTCCGTATACAGATTTCTGCCATTCTATTGTGACTGACATATTGTTAACACAGAATGACCATATGAGCTCTAAAAAATGCATCATCCACAGAGTAGATGATTTTAAGTTGAAACCACTCTTTGGAGAACAACCTGCTTAGTGTTTTGTAAAAATGGTTTTCCCCAGGAAAAATGAAAACTGACTTTAAGGAAAACAGGAAATGTTGGCGCTACTTTTCTGTTACCTACATGCTATTGCATATATTTCTATTTCCCTTTATTTTCTGTCAATGAGGAAGGAAATATCCCATGGCTTGCTAAGGATAAAACAGATCATTTCATTTTTGAATTTACAGTTAGAAATAATAAACATAAAATGAAATTTTATCCTTCCTGTAGAAAGAAAAGGAAATGCTATTGAAAACATAAATTGATTATTCTTTTGAAATTGAACGGGAAAATTTCCTCCAAACCCTTTCACTCAACCTTAATGCTCCAGTAATATTATTCAAGGTTCAGATAGGTTGGCTCTTAAGTAAATTAGCTTTGAACACACAAGCGGCATTCCAAAACCTGTCTAGGCATGAAAGATTTAAGTTGGATTGTACCTGTAATAAATAAGGGAAGGATTAGAAAAACTCATTATGACAATTCACCAAGCAATTCCTATTTTCTATGCATCTCTAATCAGACACACCATTACTTAAAAAGGCCCTGTGCATTTTTTCAGTGGGCACCATTTTCCATAAAACTCATAATGCCAGAATTTCATATTTCTATCAGTCTTCCTCCCTTGGCATTCATTCACTGTTTACTGAGAACCAGGAACGAGCCAGGCACTGTGCTAGGCAGTGGGGCTAGATAAGTGAGTAATGTCTGGCCAAATTCAGTGACTTCAGCGTCTCCCTTCCCACAATGTTTGAGGCTGCTGGTTGCGGTTTTGTTGTACCTGGTTTTTGCCTCCCTGCCTGAGCCTTTGTGACCATTGCTTATCCGCAAGCTCACACCCATCTACTATTTGGTTCTCAACACGTCCTTTTCCCTGGGCACTGGTATTTAGGTCTGCCTCGCTGCCTCCACACTCTGCATCTTATACGCCAGTCCCCATTACCCCGCTTTCCTCGGCTCTGAATGGGTTTCGCTGCAATGCCCAGTGCTCCCAATGAGCACTGGGATTAGGAATGACGGATAAAATACAGGGGTCCCATTATAGTGGGATTTTGAATAAATAATGAAATTTCTAGTATAAGTATATTTCACATATTTGGGATGGGACATACTGATACTAAACTATTATTTGATATTATCTGAAACCCAGATATAAGTGGCAGTCCTGTATTTTTTTTTTTTTTTTTTGCCAAATCTGGTAACCCTAGTCAGGGCAAATAAAATACATTCCTCAATGTGTGCTTTCTTCAGCTCACATTTGGCATTAGCTGGGGATCGTTCCTTGGGATTTTGACTCCCTTTCACTTCCAGCTAAGCATATCCTGGAAGCCAGATGAAGACCTCTGGCAGGGAGAGATAGGTGCTTCCAGGAAAGCTAGCAGAAATGCTCAGTGTCAAGGGGATATGACCAAGCACTGCTGTGACAGCATCTGCCACAGTGATATCTCTGGATCGGAGTTTATTTAGGAGTCAAGTGTAAGCCCCAAAATCATGGCAAGTAATGACTGGGAAAGACTTCAAAGATAATCTAGTCCAACTCCCTTATTTCACAGATCAGGACGTTATGACTCAGAGTTTCTCATCCAAGGGCGAAGAGTGTTACCTATTGGCAGGTCCAAGATTCTGTTTCTACTATTGTCAGGTTTCCATCAAACAGTGGCGGGTGGTTTGCAAAGAATTTTCACATGCCATAGACCCTGGTCCTACTCCTCCACATCCAAGGGAGAAGCAGCTATTTGAGTTTGGCTATGAGTGGGGGGTTGGGCCAACAGCAGAGTTATCTGGGCATTAAGTAGATGCGGAAGGGCCCCTCTCACTGCGAGCTGAAAACCCAGCCTCCTGGTTCAGTCTGGGAGGCAGAGGAGGATATAAATTAAGAATCAGGTCTCTCGAATGAGACCTGATGGGTTGCCCAGTCCCAGCACCACATCACTGCCCTCTTTCTGCTCCCCATCCTCAGGCCCACAGGAGGCCTGACCTTCCCAATGGGCACTGAGATCCCATATGAAGAAACTCACCTGGGGGAACATGGAGCTTCTCCGGGCTGTGCCAGGCTGGGCTCCCCTCTCCACTCTCCTACTTCAGTATTTTTCCAGAGGGGTCCCACGCAAACCTTAAAGGCAGACAGAATCCTTGCTCTGATTCCCTTCCAAATTTGGGGTGAAACCCAAGTGGGATTGTGTATGAAAGCTCTAAATGTCTATATACTTGTAATCTATAAAAGATAACATATAACCCAGATATTTCACCTCCTAGTACAAACTGCCACATAGTAGGTTCTCTTAAATGAGTGAGGGCACAGTCCCTGAAGTGCAACTTTTTGCTTATTATTGAATGGAAAAGTTTAATGTATTCTACTTTTTTTGTTCAATTTGTTAGAAAGTCCTGATTACATGATTTGATTGTAATGTTCATATTCTGTGACATAGGATGCAGTCAATAGTAATAGGAGTAGCTAAGGAAAGGATGGCAACTATGGGAAGAAATAGCCAATGCAAATTTTATGGCTTGAACAAAATTTGTACAAATCTAATGATCTTGAAAACGTATCCATGAGGCTTTTGTTTGCTTAAGCATTTATAATGTAAACCCAAACTAGAAAACCAATCAAGATAAGTAACTGATTCTAACTTAATAAAGACAAGATTTTCTTCCCAAAACAAAATTCTTTCTCCTGCAAAATGTAGCAACTTATAATTTTCTTATCTGGCCCATAAATGAATTCACAGCAAGTCAAATTCAGCTGGGATTTTAATGTTATATTTAACACCATTTTTCACTTCTTAACTCAATATACCACACATAAAGCATTATAGATTGTAAGTGAACCCACTTATCAGAGTTACTTTACAAGCTCTTTACGTTTATTTTAGTCAAGTCCTTGGGGAAAGCAGTGGGAAAGGACTAAACAGCATAATGAGTCTATTGCTCTAAGCACTTAAATACCAAACCACAGAGATGAACTCACCCTGGAATGCTCCACATGGTTTCAAGATATATGTAGTAAAACCTTTATATCTACTTAAGGAAAACATAACTTCTCAAAATCATACATTTTCCGAGAAAACAATGAGTGCAACCTTAAGTCTATCACTTTGAGTTTCTCTATGGACATAATGTCTTAGGTTCCATAAAATCTAGATGTGAGCTCTGAAAAGGGTCTTGGACATCACTGAGTTCATTCAACTCATTTTACGAATGATAAAATCGATGCCCGGAAACATTAAGCGATGTTCTCCAGTGCAGGGGTCAACAAACTTTTCCTCTAAAGGGCCAGATATACACCTACTCAGCTCTGCCATTGCAGTATGAAAAGCAATACTTCAAGTGAGTGTGGCTGTGTCACAATAAAACTTTATTTACAAAAACTGTTGGGGACGTGGACTTGGCCTCTGGGCCATAGTTTGTCAGATCTTGATCTAGATTGCACAGCTAAATAATGCCAGGGACAGGCCAGACTCAGCTTCCATGACTGGCTATGTTTATTTTTCACTTAACTAATACCTGCTAAGAGTCCACTGAGTGCCAGACATGAGGCAGGATGGTAGGGCGTTCAGGTCTAGTTGACTGACTCCAAGTTCAGACTGTAATAATTTATTGAAAAAAATCTCCTATTGGAGATCAAATTTCTTTCTCTTTTTTAAAGATTTTATTTATTTATTTTTAGAGAGAGGGGAAGGGAGGGCAAAAGAGAGGGAGAGAAACATCAATGTGTGGTTGCTTCTCACCCACCCCCTACTGGAGACCTGGCCCAAAACCCAGGCATGTGCCCTGACTAGGAATTGAACCTGTTACCCTCTGGTTTGCAGGCCAGTGCTCAATCCACTGAGCCACACCAGCCAGGGCTGGAGATCAAATTTCTGATCATGAGAATTGTCTATGGATGCAGAAACTTGATCTCCTTTAGAACTAATAGTGTAATATACCTGCAGTTGTAGGTCTCTGTTCTCAAATGAACAGGTGGCCTGCAAATTTTATGATCAGAAACGAGCAGTCAGGATTTCCAGGACCAGAATCCCTACCCAACCAACCCCTGAGTCATGAGCATTTCTTCCAAGGAGTTCTCACAGCATTTGGCTCACCCTATCAGTGCCCCATTCTTTCTAATACAGTGTCTCTGCCAAGTGACGTCTTGGGGGAGGAACTGGTTTCAGACACAAATGAGAAGACTGGATCCAAATGGATTGGCTCAAGTGGAGCAGAGGGTCAGGAGAAATGTTGAGTCATTCTTTGAATCTTTCCACAAATATTTACCAGCTCTAACAACATTCTGGAGATACAGGGGTGAGCTGTAGAGACAAGATCCCATTCTAGAGGGGCTTAAAGTTGAGGGGGAGCACATTAAACAGATAGTAATACCTTTTGAGAAAAGAAATAAATCAAAGGAACTCATGAAATAGAGAGTGACTCACAACGGTGGAGAGAGAGAAGGGGGCTGTATAAAAATACAGTGATCGGAGAAGGCCTCTTCAAGAGGGTGTCTTTTGAGCCAAGTCCTACATGATAACAAAGAGCCATCCTCACAGGGATCACAGTAATTAGAACCACCAGTTCGTGTGCCCCGAGGCGGGAACTTGTCTGCTGTGTTCAGCATGATTAGGCTGGAGCAGGTAGAACGGTGTGAGATGAGGTCAAAACAGAAGGCAGGGGCGGCTGCAATCCCTGGCCACGCTGCCTATGAGTCCGTGTCTACAAAGCAGGGAACGCGCTCCGTGGGGCATAACTGAAGATGATCCACTGGGAGGCAGGATAAAAATATCAGCACTTTTATTTAAAAGCGATTTTTGTCTAAAATGATAGGAAGGAAATTAAGCTTTGCTAATAGGTCATATAAAGATCGCCACTGGGGCCCTGACTGGTGTAGCTCAGTGGGTTGGGCATTGTTCCACAATACCCAGCACAAGGTCGCTGGTTCGATTCTGGGTTAGGGCACATGCCTGGGTTGTGAGTTCAGTCCTTGGCTGGGGCACGTATGGGAGGCAGCCAATTGACATTTCTCTCCCTTTCTCCCTCCCTTCCCCTCTCTCTAAAAATAGATAAATAAAATCTTTTTTAGAAGTGCATAAAGATTGCCACTGGTGCTCTCTCTCAGTCAGGACATCTCAAGGTCCTGAACCAGGTATGTTACTGGAAATTTCTTGAGGGAAAATAGTTATCAAAGGGTCTGTGAAACACCTGCAATACTTTTGTTCTGTTGCAGCTGATATACGCCTTGCTAAGTGAATTTATGGTTTATGTCCCCGAGCTGTAACTAAATGAACCCTCACACAATACGTGAATGACTTTAGAAGCTGTGTGCCAAAAAACTCCAAGAATTGGAAGTAATTCAAATAATGCAAGTCCAGGAGAGAAGCAAGAAAGTAGTAGTTTATGTTTTTCTCTCTCATGGTTTGACCTCTCAAACAGCGACAAGTCCAGGGTAAAAACAATGATCTATCAGGGGCATCCAACCTTTCAGCGTCTCTGGGCCACATTGGAAGAAGAAGAGTTGTCCTGGGCCACACATTAAATACATTGCGACATGTAATAAAAAAATCTCATCATGTTTTAAGTAAATTTATGATTTTGTGTTGGGCTGCACTCACAGCCGTCCTGGGCTGCATGCGGCCCATGGGCCACAGGTTGGACACCCCTGCTAATGCAATACTTTCCAGTGTCTGCCTGCCACATTTCACATTGTCATTCAGTAGTTAGATGTGTATATATAGACATGTACATACAGGGTGGGCAAAAGTAGGTTTACAGTTGTACTACAAATAAATAATACAATAATTAATAAATAATAATACAAGAATAAACTCTGTTTTGCATACTCACAACTGTAAACCTACTTCTGTCCACCACTGTTTATCTAGATATAACAATATAGGCATATAACTGAAATAAAGTTTCTCAAAACAATACTTATTAGTAAGATACTCTAACATTTTCTCTTCTATTTTATTAAAAATTTATGTTAGTTATTATTAATGTAATCCACTAATAGGTTGTGATATGAAGTTTGAAAAACACTGATATAATCACTTCTAAGAAGAAATCAGCCACATGAAATAGAAATTAAGAAGACCATCTAAATATGGATTCGCATCCATTATTATTAATCAGCAGTCTCACCACTAAAGTGTATTTTCCCCCTTAGAAATTGGCTAATGGTAACATGAAGTCATCACAAGTTGTAAAATACTTTAATACTGAAGTCCAGACCATGAAAACAAACCACTACCATAGTTTGCAGTTACATTAAAAACCATGAGACAACACTTAGTCCATTACTTTACAAAACTTTACCAAACTTCATGCACATTTAAAAATCTCTTTTAAGAGCTCTTAAAATATTAATTCATATAGTATGATTCATATGATTAATTCATATCATCTGAAAACATAGGTGCATGCACAGACACATGCGGTCTTACCAGGTTTTGCTAAGGTAATATGTGAACAAACAAGCGTGGAGACCACCACTGTAGGCACAGAATTTGTCTACCCCGGACCATCAGTAGCCATCAGGACCCTAGAACAGAGAGAACTATGCTCTTTCCCCCTTGTTTCTCCTCCTATTGCTTAAACTCAGTGTTCACAGTCCTTTATTACCTGAACTAGTAGCCTGGAGACTTAACTTACTAGTGAAGTCCTTCTCCCCAAAGCAAGTGATGGGTGGATATAAGACATCATAAGACCAGGCCACATAGTAATTATTCACATGCCAAAGCTTTGCATGAATCAGTATGTTTTGATTCCACTTACTCTACAATCTGAATATCCTTTTAGAAAAATTAAATCTGTAAAGGATCTGGTGTGTCCCAATCACTGCTCAATTTACCAGCTACATAATTTGTCCTGGTTAAGAGAATTATCTTTGGAGTGAGATAAAAAAAAAAAACTGGACTAATCATATTAGATATATGGACCTCATAAGGATGAGTTAGATAGTCTGGGGAATGCATGTTAGCACAATGCTAGGCATAGAATGAATACTCCATACACTGTGCACTGTGGCTGTCACTGTTGCTATGGTCAGAGTTGTCTTTCCTGTGGAGATTTTGTTCTGAGTAGCACATCTTCATATGATGGACACAACTCATGTAGATGGACTTTGGAAAAAAGTCAAGCCACGTATTTTCACATTCCTCAATAAGAAAACAATACCATTCGATTATTATAATAGCAAGAAAATGAAAACAATCTGTGAATCAGATCAGCACTGCTGTCTTGGTCACTTGGTTTCCATGGCCACTAGGTCAACTCTCAGAACGATTCCAAACACTCACCTGTATTTTTCGAAGGTGAAGATGAAATGGAAGGGTAGGGTATAGAATCTTGTGCTTTATTTTTCAATCTCTGGGTAGAGTTCGGTCATTAAGTCACTTATTTTTTTCTCTTGGCCTGTTTTCCATCCACCTGTAAGATAAATGAGGTCTGGTTTTGACTCTACTTTGCACAAAGGTGTTACATCTTTCTGAAGAACAGTACAATTCCCTTGGTTTTCCTCATTGCAAGAATTCTTCTCCTGCAAATGTCACAAATGGATGCCTTCTGACTTGTCTACTTCTACCACCCTCAATTTCAATAATGATTAGCTAAATGAAAGTGGTAACAATACATTATAAGGCTTCTTTCCCATTTTTCTGCACAAGACCAAACATTTACTAGAGAAAAACTCATTTTACTATAGAAGGAAGCACTGACATTTTACTAGAAACAGGAGTCAAGAATGCCAACGAGACCAAAGGGCGACAAGGTCAATGCAAAGTGTCCATTAAACTCCCTTCGATTTTGGAATGCATCTTTGTTCTTAGGGGATTAGCAGATGAGTGGAAATCTTTATGGACAAAGAAGGCAGCAATTCTCTAGAATATTCCCAAGGCAACAAGAGAATGACAGGATAGTTTTGCATGTAAAGACAAGCGGCGTGACTACTTTTGCATCGGCTAAATAACTCCTCACTCACTCAGGAAGCACATGCTTCCCCCAGAGAATACCAAAAGCTCTATTATCCAATTGTGCATGAAAATCCAAACCACTGGCCAGTTCCTTCTTGTCCTCTACTTACCCTGTTTAAAGTCTTGGCTTACTCTCCTGGACTCCAGCATCCGTTTGTCCTTGCCCCTCCTGGTGGATCTGACCATCGATTCAGTGCTGCGAATGAAATGGCATTCAAATGCCCTCAGTCTGCACCCAGGCTCCTCTGCGCTTCCTCCATCTTTCCTCCACTCTTGTTAACTTCCTGAACACTCTTTGCTTATTTATGACACATATTCCCAGTAGAAGTTATTTTCACAGACCCATGCAATGCGCGTGACTTGCCAAGGCCGCCGCATGTGTCGGAATCCAGTTTTCCCTTTCTCTGCCTCTGCCTGGCAGCCTATTGTCTCCTCCTGTTAGCACCTGCAGCAAAGTCACAGCCTAAAGTTGTGACAGTCCCATGATATCCAAGGCAACCAACAGCAAGGTCCTAAACATAGAATTTTTTCAATGCAAGACAAAGCATAACACAAAGCTGGGGAACAGACGAACAGTGCACCTGCTTCAACATATGTCTTTATTAATATTAAATCGAGCCAAAGTAATTTCTGGCTGTCATAAGAATTCTTTCACAAATCATATAAGAAGAAGCACTGTAAATTAGGAAATTGTATGATCATGACATAATTCCCGATTAAAGTATAAGAAGTAGAGGGATACTGAGGGGAAAAATAATGGAGAAAAGAATTTCTAAGCTGCCATTGTCAAACACTTAAGACAGCAGTTCTTTCTGTCAGAAGCACTAAACTGGAGGCAGAAACTGTATTTTTAGCTTACATTAGCTAGACTTGAAATAATGTTTTCTTTAGTCATACCTATGACTTTACTCATAGCTTATGACTGAACTATGAAATAATGTCATCATTCTTGTAATAAGTCAAAAACTTTAAGTGACTCCCCACTACCAATACCCTGGGTAGCTGAGGGGGTGCTGTAGACCTCCATCATTTCCACCAGTTCCCCTCAAGTCTACTCAAGTAGCCATGCAACCTAAATATAAGCAGTGTGTTTACCACACAGACACATCTTCAAGACAAGTTCCTTGGCCATACACCTTCAAACATGTTGCTACCTTTAAATACCTAGAGTCAGTACTGGTCCTCTCCCTAAGATGCAGAAGTCAAGACAAATTTAAATGTACGATGATTTTCTGAGTGGAAATGCCTGTGCAAAGGAGAATATGGATGGAGCCAGGCAAGGTTAAGAGAGCTGACAGACCCACCTTCACTTGGGTGGAAACATTCTAGACTCCTTTAATGTCTAAGGAAGGTTCAGCAACACTGTCTGGGAGTTCTTGAGTCAAGGTCAATGAACAAAAGAGTCTGTATATCTTGGAGCAGCATGTCTTAGTATTCCCACCCTGCTCAGTCATTGCTGGGGAGCGGCCCACGGTAGGCAAGATCCACATGCATTCTAGATGGCAGGGTCTGAGGACCTGGGACAACTGCTCCCCATGGAGGAGGTCTGCAAGGTACGTGCGGAGAGCTGACACACCACTCCTAGGTAGAAATTCCAAACTGTGTACCTGGATAATGAATCGTGAACCTGGCATCCAAATTTTCCCTGATCTCTACCTAACCTATGTTTAACCCTTAATTTCTAGCACTTCTCTTTTGACAACTTTACATTAGTTTAAGCACCCCCTTGGTGCCCATGTGAGCCCCACAGGTTACCAAAATGCTTTTCCCCATCCTATTTCCTGCCTCTAATATTTTTCCCACCTCAAAACCTCTTTTCAAGATACTCTATAGGGTCTACCTGAAGTGCCAATCCAACACCAAGACTTCGTCAAAACTCTTATCCCCATTGTATGTGCACAACCCCTACCATAGTAGAAAGGTTCTCTCCTGCCTCAGAGCCTCCATGGGGCTTCACCTACTTGGAGATGAGTGCTTACGGTGGTGCCCAACCCACGGCCCACGGGCCACACGCGGCCCAGGATGGCTATGAATGCGGCTCAACACAAAATCGTAAACTTACTTAAAACATTTTGAGATATTTTTGTTATTATGTGTCACAATGTATTTAATATGTGGCCCAAGAGAACTCTTCTTCTTCAAATGTGGCCCAGAGATGCCAAAAGTTGGACACCACAGCTTAGAATATTAAGCACTTTCTGCTTGCTTTAATTGTTATAAGTTTTACCTCCATAGCAAACCCTGGAAGGACTGCACACATTTCAAGTTTTTATTCCTGTAGTATGGTGCAAACAGTAAATTAAATGAGTAAATTAACTAAAGACAAATGCTGGCCTGGTGTTTATTTATCAACCCAGGATTAAAAATAAAAATAAAAGAACTTTACATTTGTTTTTTTCATGTGTGTGCTAAAATTTTTTTAAAATTTCATAAAATAAACAGAAATTACCAAACCAAAATTAATAACAATTCTAACATTCAAGACAAAAAAAATCCAGCAGACCTTGCAAAGGACAGCGTCACTGCTGAGGTCATGGAAAAATTCACACAGTATAATTAGCTGACATAGGAAATTGACCCAATAAACGACTATTTGGTGAGAGATTTAAATATAAGTTCCTGTTAAATTAAACAAGGAGGCCATTAGACTGAGGTGGCTCTAATGCCGTGGAGGCCGACGTAAGCAAACCCAAATCTAAGCCTGGAAGTGCCTCAAGGTTAGGAAATCAAAATGCTAAGGACAGTGAATCACGAACAGCCAACTAGGCTTGAAGTTCCAGTCAATCAATGATTTCCTTACTTTGCTCCCACCATTCCACTATAAAGTCTTCCCTTGAGCTCCTATTGGAACGTTCCTAATGACTTCCCGGTTGACACTGCCCCTTGAGCTCCCTGCTTTCTCGCTGCCTCTGGAGATGGTGGGCCAGTCCCTCTCAGATCCTGAATCCTACCTAGCCCCTTAGCTTTTGCATTACAAGCTTTCAGACTTTATTTCAGCATTTCTTTTTCCAGACTCAGTCTTAAACTGTTGGAATTGAATGGGTTCCAACCAGGGACAGACTGGGTTCTGCTTAGAAACTGGACTGGGGCCAGTGTGAGGCCTCAGGTGAATACAATTTTAAGGTTGAACAAGTAGATTAAGCTTATGAAAAACAACTTGAATTACAGCGGAGAACTTTTAACCATCTTAGATAACCTCATCCATTACCGAGGTGCCCTAGAGGAAAAGGAGTCTCAGCCAAGCGCTCACCATAAAGGATAGAGGGAAGGTTATCCTTTCCCCAAACATGATCAGACAGCATTGTGGGCTGCACACCATTCGTGGCTACATCTGGCGGGGCAGGACTGTGGGCTGTACTCCGTTTGCAGCTAGGGCCCTACTGCCTGTTGCCAGCTATCGGGAGAATTGTCCAAGTCTTTCTTCCCTTGGTTATCTTTGGGAGCAGCTCTGGATCCTCGCAGGATGGTATGTTTGAGATCCCCTCTTGGGTCCCTGGTGTTCAATACTGCTGGGAACATTTACTACTTGTCCCAGCTGAAACGTGAGAAGATATTCTAAGGAATTTGATGCTACCCAATTCCAACTGACTTTTGCTCAAACTCTTAAAAATTTTAATATGCCTCTTTTTAATCCTTACACAAGCCTGATAATGCCTCTTTGGCTAGTCTATCTCCTTTTCCTCAGCTACCACTTATCTCAGATCTCAGTGCCAACTTTCTGTTGGAGCTTTTGGCTCTTATTCACGTTGGTACCAAATATATCCACCGCTAATACAATGAAATAAAATCATAAAATGCCTTGAACTTGTTTAGGAGTCCCATAGCAGAGATTTCCCTGCTTCTTTATTGTAGAAAATAATTAAATACTTTGTGAAAACATTTCAATTGAACTCAGAGTCTTAGCCTAAAAAGGAAATCTACAAATTGATTCTACTCTTATACAAATAGAGAACCATGTACATTGTGCAGTAAAAGAAAAACCGGTATTCAATGAAGATTAATCAGTTTTTATCTCCAAAAATAACAGAATTTTGAGCTTTACAGAAACCCCTTAAAACTCATTCCACCTCACCTGAAGCAATGAAGGAACCATGGATTAAGAACTTGGTTTAGGAAAAATCCAACTGATGTATAAAACTTTTATCCCTTTCCTGAGTTCATTTATAATCAGTTTGTAAGAACCTCATAAGATGCTTCCAGGGCAAAAACATTTTCTCCAAGACAATTCTTCTCTTTTAAATATCATTAAAGTATGACTGGCACGGAGCCCTTGCGGAGCTGACACCGCAGAGGGAGAGGAACACATTACTAATAGCTAGTCAGGTGCCAACTGGCTGTAAGTTCCAACTCCCTTTCCTGGAAAAACCAAGCATACCTAAGCAAAGGGAACTTTGATGATAATCAGGAGACATTCTCTGGCATCAAAATGCTGCCTTGGCAAGGGATGAATCAGGATTTCAAATGCCACCTGAGTCATGGAGTGGCTTCAAGCAGACAGTTCAGATACACCCTGGAAGAAGCTGATCTTCAGGCCAAAATCCCATAGGAAACCTTCAGCCAAGAAGTTCTTACCCTTACACCTCAACTTCAAAAAGGTGATTAATCTGAGAAACAGTAACCACGAGTAATAAGTTTGTTTAGAATAAAATAGACAGCTAAGCGCCAATGGAACCCCTTCTTCAAAAGAAAGCAATAAATCAAGAAACCATTCTTTCCAAAATATGTGTTTATTCTTATAAATTTCAAGTGCTCTGGCAAATATGTGTTCTTAATTTTCTGTTGTCCTGAGAAGTATCCCTGTTGCATTCAATTGCTAATTTGGTTCATTTAAGTCAACAAGCATTCTTGGGTGTTGGTGACACACAAACAAAAGTTAAGCAAAGTTATTGGAAGTGAGGGTCCAAATCCTAAAGTATAAAGACCAGAGCAAGCACGCCCAACAAAAGGGAGAAGGACATAGGCAGAGTGAACATATCAGGAAACAGAAACGAGTATTTCATTTCTAAGTGGCGGCAGCAGCTGGCCTAAAGTCAATGGGAAACCACTTTAATGTAACAAGGGACAGAGGCAGAGTGGCAGAAAAGATAATCCAAAAAGCAAAACTCTTAATATGTATGGAGAAAATGTCAATAGTTCCTCCCTGACCTTGAACCTCATTGTTACTCCAAAAAGAGTGAGAAACTAAATAACAAAAGCAATCTTCACTATTTAGCTTCTAACATATGAAAAGGCAGGAACTCAAAGTCTCAGAAAGCAATTATAGGGTTCTAACATGGTTTTTATTTTTTAAGAAATTGTCCTTGAAAATGTCAGCCTCATCTCAAAATTGTCTCAAAATGATCAATTCCAAGTTTGAAAGAACAGGAGTAAAAACATTTTGCAAAATTTTATCAAGTGAAAACCCGAAATTCCTCTTTGATAATGCATGACAGTCTCAAAACATTGCCTAACGATGTGCTTTGCTGCTTTGGGCTTCCTGCTTTTAGCTAATATCGAGTTCATATTGCAGAGAATAAAAATTGATATCCTTGATAATGTTGGCCTTGTCTGCAAGTGTAGTTTTTCCCATGTGCAGTAAATGAATAATTTTTTAATTAAATAAATGTCAAACAGTTCAGTCCAAGAATAGGAATGGCCTTAATAAACCTATATTATGTGCACAAATGTTGAAAAACATGGTGAGGAAACAAATAATATTTTCACACTTTCAACTGTTTATTAGAACCAGGGATAGGGAAATATAAATTATTTTGACAGCTACATTTTTAAGGATTTCTGCAAGTATAATGTTTGCTTCCTTAATAATTTGCATCATAAATATGCATCTTCTTGTTAAATTTACCTTAGGAGAATAGGAAGAACCTTATTTACACAAGGGGAGCATGAAGTGATTCAAAGTACATTTCGCAGGATACTTTATAGTCACAATCAACTTCTTTTTTTCTCTAAGAGTTTTCATTGTAAGCATCCTTTTAAAGTACACATGGAATATTCTATAGGATAGATTATCAACTGAGCCACAAAGCCAGTCAAAATACATTTGAAAAGGCTGAAATCATACACGGCGTGTTCTCACGGCAGACTCAGAACGTGGAGTGTGGCCTACTTTATTGATGAAGCCTGGTGCTTCCTACTGACATGTAAGTAATTCCCAAGTAGGAGGTGGGATTGTGTGGCTCAGATGGTGTGAAATGGCTAACCTGGCATATTCTAACCCCCGTTTCACCCAATATCCATTTTCAACCCAATGGGCTGAACTCTTCATTTTAATCTACTATTCAATGAGGAGGGAAGTTTTGCCACTAGACCAAAACAAGTCATACTAGATGAAGAGATTTCATTAACTTCTTTGTGATAAAGAATTAGAAGTTCATAGCAGGACTTCACTGTGTTTCTGTTAGAGCTTTTTGTTTGGATATATTTACACCAAAGTTGCTGTAGGCAAACTGCAAATAATTTGCATTCCAAAGTGTGAGTTTAGCCATTGTTGAATATTTCCATTGTCATCACACCCAAGCTGGAGTGCAGTACTTCCCAAAATTCCAATGTTGAACAAAATCCATAAGAAGAGTTCAAAAATTAAAAATTAATTTTTTAGTTTTTTGTACCTAGAATACAAAGAGAAATCTTATAGCTAAATAACAAAAAGGCAAATAAGCCAATTTAAAAATGAGTAAAAATGTAGATAAACATTTCACCAAATAGACACAGATAAATAATAAGTATATGAAAAGATGCACACCAGAAGTCATTTGGAGAAATTAAAACCGCTCTGTACTGCTGGTAGGGATGTACAATGACAAAGCCACTTTGTAAAACAACTTGTCAGTCTCTTGAAAAATTAAACTTCTTAAACAAACCAGCAATTCTACTCCCAGAAATCTACCCAAGAGAAATGTGAATGTTCATAGCAGCATTATTCATAATAGTCAAAAAATGAAAATAATCTAAATGTCAACCAACTGGTGACTTCATAAACACAATGTGATATATGCACATAATAGAATATTGCTCCACAATAAATAAAAAGAAACAAACTATTGATATATGCTACAACATGAATGAACCTCAAAAATTTTGCGAAATAAATGAAGCCAGATGCAAAAGACTATGTGCTGCTTAATTGCACATATGTGACATTTGAGAAGGGCACATCTATAGATATGGAAAGTAGATCCGGTGCTGCCTAGGCCTGGAGGGGGAAGGGGTGGATTTTTATTCTCTGTCACCATGCGGTGCCCGGAATTGACTACAAATGGGATCAAGGGAAATGTTGAAAACAATGGGGGAATTCTGAAACAAGAATGTGGTGATGGTCACACAACTCTATATATTCACTAAAAATAAGGGTCAGTTGAATCCGAAATCTTTTTTTTACAAAGAAAATTGCCTTCTTCAGCACATAAAAATGCATGAATATCCTTCTAGTATCCTTTATCTGTGTCTCATGTTTAAACTCTGATACTGCTTTCTAAGTTTTCATGTTGAGGATCCTGTTTCCCATAGAATAAAGAGCACCTTAGAATATAGGGCAAGAATCTGTGCTAGATTCTTGATGAGTTAATTTGAACTGAAAGTACTTGATTTAAATTCATAGGAATAAGCTCGGTGAGACTGAGCCATTCTCCTGTATCATATCTAACACAGTAGCCTTTCTATTCCTTAATTACTCAGCTTGTACTGTTGCAAATTCCCCAAACATACACAAGAATACTCATATCCAGGGACCAAGAACAAACCACAAACTGTACTCTCATTGTAAATTAATATTCACTTGTGTGTTTCATCATTAGCAGTACGGAGACCCCCATATGTACAATGAGGGGACGCACTGGGTGAGCTCTAAGATTCCTTCCAGTTCTGACATGAATCATGGCCCCCTATCATTTCTGGCTATTATTTATCATACCTACCCACTATCGCCTATTTCTGTAGTAGTTGAGCATGAATCTATTTTTGTCACACTGTTCTTTTATCACATCTTTAGGAAAGTAAGATTTTTCTTTCAGTTCTTACGAAAGAAGAAACAAAATATCAGCTTTTAGAGAAACTGAGTTTGGGAACATTTCGAAATAATTTTCTCAAATCCAACATCAACATACATATTTAAAATTCTTAACTTACAAAATTGACCAGTAGGATTTTCTAATGAAAAAAAAAGTATTGAAATACAACTTTTCCCCTGGCTGGTGTGGCCCAGTGGATTGAGCACCAGCCTGCGGACCAAAGGGTCTCAGTTCAATTCCCAGTCAGGGCACATGCCTGGGTTGCGGGCCAGGTCCCCAGTAGGGGGCGTGCAAGAGGCAACCACACATTGATATTTCTCTCCCTCTCTTTCTCCCTTCCCCTCTCTCTAAAAATAAATAAAATCTTTTTAAAAAATACAACTTTTTTTCAGTTTAAAAATTAACTGAAAGATAAACTGAACTAGTCACTAACACAATTCATAGTCAGAAACACAAATTCAGCCCAACATGACCATGAACAGTCAGGATGCTTAAACTCTGTCCAGAAAGGCTGTGAGGAGATTGATTTATTATTTTAAGCATTACATTTAGGTGTTGTTGGGCTCATATCATTTTATTTTATATTTCCCAGTCTTCGGAATGAGAAAATGGAAAAGTGAGTCTCCCTGGGGGACAGAATGGAGGAAATTGTTGAAAAATGGATGTGGATTTTGACTTTTCACTTTACTTTTTTGAAATGTCGGACATTTTTGTCAACATATACCACTTTTACATTTCAAAACCTAATTCAGGGGAATTTCAGGGGAGAATGGGAAGGGTTTACAGGAACAAATATAAAGGACATATGGACAAAAACTAGGGGGGTTGGAAATGTGAGGGAGGAAGGGGGGGATGGGTGGGTTGGCTGGAATGGGAGTAAAGGATAGAAACTGTAGTTGAATAATGATTAAAAAAAGCATCAAAGAACTGGTAAGATAGTAAGAAATTATTATGATAAAATAAAAGAGAACCCATAAAGACAAAAAAAAGTATTCAAGAACAAAATGGAGCTTTTTTATCTCCTTATATGCATTTCCTTTTTAAGAAAGGGGGGCTATCATAATAATGAACTTTAAAAAGAAAAAGCCTCAACTTTGCCATCAAACATATTTAGACTCAATTTTCATGGCACCCCAGGCATATACAGGGTCCGGCAGAAGTAAGGCCTGCTCAAGAGCAGTTGGTAAGGTAATAATATGGGTGTAATAATTTATAGTTTTAATTTGAACATTTCACCTAAAATGTCCTATGGCAGTGTGATATTGTCATGTTACAGAATTACATGCTTATGATTTTGTAAAAAAAAGATTTTGGAATACAAAAGGGACATTGTTTGTGCTGGGCCCTGTATTTGTCTTAAGCTTTCATGAGAGCATAACAGTTAGGTTTATGTGGCTGTCTTCTTCCTAAATAGCCAGCAGCTCTATACTTCGTTCTTGGACACATTTAACATTTTCTCTCTTGTGCCCATCACACTGCCTGACATCTATCAGTTGTTCAATAAATGTTCATGAAGTGAACTAAACCACGGAGGCCTCCTCCAATTCCCAGCTTCGTAAACTTTGGTGAGTCAGCTTCCTATGTTCAAAGTAGGAGTGCTAACTACTTGACGTGTTTGTTGATTAAATGACACAAAGTATTGAAAGCACTTAGCACAGTGCCTGGTGTGTAGTAGTTTCCATTCACCCCACCCCTTCTTTTAAAATAAGTCTCTTCCTAGTGGGAAACAGTAATAATTTTCACAAGGTAAAGAAATCAGTAGTCCTTTATCTGACTTTTATTTTTGATTATTATTTTAAAGATTTTATGTATTTATTTTTAGACAGAGGGGAAGGGAGAGAGAGGGAGAGAAACATCAACATGTGGTTGCCTTTCGCACGCCCCCTACTGGACACCTGGCCCACAACCCAGGCATGTGCCCTGACTGGGAATTGAACTGAGACCCTTTGGTCCGCAGGCTGGTGCTCAATCCACTGAGCTATACCAGCCAGGGCTGGCTTTTTTTTTTTAGGATTTTATTTATTTATTTTTAGAGAGGGGAAGGGAACAAGAAAGAAAGGGAAAGAAATATCAACCAGGGACCGAATGCACATGCAGGCATGTGCCCTGACCAGGAATCAAAATCATGACCTTTTGCTTTGTGGGACAAAGCCCAACCAATTGAGTCACACCAGCCAGGGCTCTTATCTGACATTTAAGTACTACTCTGAAGGCAGCAAAATGGGCCAGGAAAAACATTAGCCTTGGTATGTATTTCAGGGGTCCAAGACCACCCATACACTCACTGATTTGCTAGAAGTTACAGAACAAAATTAATCCATCCATTCAGCCCTAGCAGAGCCACGCCCTTGACAGCAAGAACGGCAGCAGGGAAATACTGGCTAATTTATTGATGGATGGTGCCATCCAGAACAGGAACCCAACACACAAAAGCCCAACTTCCCTGATGGTGTGTAGGTTACAGATTCTATAGGGAGCTGCTTGGTCAGAGGTGATATAAGGGTAGTGAATCATTTCTTCAGGTCCTGAGGACAGCTCTGAGGTGTGCTCTGCTGTCCATCTGTCTGGTGTCATGGAAAAGCAGTCAGGAGGCTGTTCCACCTTAGGGCTCAGGAAATGAAACATAACTTAGGTGAAGATGTTATTATCTTCAGGCCTCCAGACTCTGTGGCCAAGTGTCAGGTCTCAGGTACTGTCTTCTGCTGCCTCGGGGGTTGCTGTTTATCAGGGTAGAAGGCTAGGTCTCTAGCCTTTTCTGCTCAGGATTCATGAGCAGTTGCACTCATGGTTATAGTGCATTATAGTAACTACCAAGGGGAAAAGACCCATCAGGAGGAGTCTGGAAGGATCCATTCCCAGATTTCCTCTGCTCTCTCCCTCGCACCAGGAAGGAATGTGTTTCTTCCTGTAGCAATGAGATGGAGCAATACACATGCCGTGTTCTGCCCAGTGAGGCCTGCTTGAGACACGGAGTCCGGGGTTTTTATTGGGGGTTTGTTTGGTAGGCATAATGACCTTGCATAACTGCCAAAATTCCAGATTTCCAGAAGAAAGCAGGTGTTCAGTGCCCCAGATGGGCAAGACAACCTACCCCTTAGAGAATATTTTAAAGGCAATGTTTCCAGCCAAGGGCCAACTGAGTAAGAATGGCTTTAAAGGCAGCAGCTCTAGGTCTGCTCTGTCAACTGTTTCCGGGACAAGTATGGCGAGTGATAACCTGGGAAGAGAGAGCAAAACTTAAAGAGGAGTACTAAGAATGGGAAAAGCAGAGGAAAGGCAAATGATTGAAAGGAAAAGAGAACAAATGAAGTAAAAGGAGGGCAAGGAAAGAAAACAGAAAAAAGGAGCAGGGAAGGCAGGCTGAACAATCTGGCGTCTGACTGTGGCCACCTGACCCTCTAGCACCTCGCTCCATGCCATTCCTCCCAAAACCCACCTCCACTCGGCTTCCACGCCACACGGTACAGGACTCTTTTTATTTTCTGTTTCTATATGTCTTTCCCTTGCTCCTGCTGCTTTTATGTAATCTGGCTGGTTTGATAAGGATGGAGAAGGATGAGGGAGGAAAGTCCAATAGTGATGAGATTAAACAGGAACAAGCATTTGACCTCAATGACAAGGACAGAGGTCCTCACAACTTTGAAAGAAGATGAACTCCTTCCGGCTTACAAGACAAGAAACACGGGGCAAACGTCGTGAAAGGATGGACTCTTCTGACGGTATTTTTTAATGACAGTGGCCTCCTGGACTTCTGACAGGTCAGTGATTATTTCTTTCATTTAAATATCTAAAGCAGTGATTTTATTTTTTAAGTTGAAAGGTGCTCACATTTTACTCTTCCAACCCTCCTTTTTCTGACTTACTGAGTTCATAAAAATGAAAAGAAGAAACAGGAGCCATTCTTTGCCTTAGTGGTTTTGTAATTTAAAAAATATGACAGATTCTCTTCTCTTTTTTTTCACATTTTGTATTTTAAAAATTGCTGTCAGACTAAGGCTTTGCCAAGTATCAACCCCAAGTGAAATCTCACCAAGAAAACTGAAAGATGTATAAAAAGCAGATGGATTATAGGTACAATCATACAGCCTACACATGTGTTATTTTTTTAAAAAACAAGTTCATCTCTCTTGAGTTAAATGTATAATATTAGTTATAATTATATTCATGTACTGAACTATATATCCTTTTATCATTCCATTTTTCAGGAAAGTTTCACTGTTGTAAAAATACATATATATTCACCTGGATAAAATCAGGCACCCTAGGTAAGAGAAGAAATTAGGAGGAACATGGTAGCTTTCCCTTATCGGTTAAGTCTATCACATAGAAGGAGAAGATATTTTCACAATTCTACAAAATGGAAGTTGAACAGGTACAAGACATTTTTCACTAGGCATGTTAAACTCACTTAAGGAAAAACCTGATGTTAGTTAGACCCTTCTAAAAATCGAATGAGCTACCTTCTTTGATCATGGTAACGCAAGGGGCATTGTCACTGAGGGAGCTCATGACTGGAGGTCTGGTATTAGTGAGACTCTGAGAAATCAGTGGAGAGCCAATGGAAGCACTGGTTAGAAGGGTGAACCTAGGTGCCACAGACATTCTTTCTCTCAGCTTACTCCCTCATGAGGCCTTCCTTGCCTGGCCATTAAATGCATTCTGCATTTCCAACATGGTGAATCATCATTGTTTGAGCATTCATAGAGAAGCCAAGAATGGCCAAAATCCAAAACACTGCCAACACCAAATGCTGGCAAGATATGGAGCAACAGGAACTCTCATTCATTGCTGGTGGGAATGCAAAATGGTACATCCAGTTTGGAAGAGAGCTTGACAGTTTCTTAGAAAACTAAACATACCCTTACAGTATGATCCAGCAACCACACTCCTTGAATTAAAAGCTCCAAATGAATTGAAAACTTGTGCATGCCCCAAAATCTATACACAGATGTTCATAGTAGCTTTGTTTATAACTGCCAAAACTTGAAAGCAACCAGTGTGTCCTTCCATAGGACGGATAAATAAACAGTGATACATCAAGACAATGGAATTCCATTTAGCGCTAAAAAGAAATGAACCATCAGCCATGCAAAGCCGTGGAGAAAACTTAAATGCACATTGCTACGTGAAAGAAACCAATCAAAAAAGGCTGCATATTGTGTGATTCCAATAGCATGATGTTCTGGAGAAGGCAAAACTAAAGAGACAGTAAAAAGATTAAGGTTTCCAGGGGTTGGGAGAAGGAAGGGATGAATGGACAAAGCCCAGAGGATTTTTAGGGCAGTAAAACTACTCTGTAAATACTACAATGGTGGACACATGTCATTGTATATTTATCAAAACCCATGGACTATGCAACACCAAGACTGAATCCTAATGTCAACTGTGGATTTGGCTGATAATGACACATCAATGTTGGCTCGTCATTGTATAAAATGTACTACTCTGGTGGCACATGTTGACAGTGGGGGAAGCTGTGCATGTGTGGGGGCAGGAGGGATATGAGAAATCTCTGTGCTTTCCACTCAGTTTTGTTGTGAATCTGAACATGCTCTAAAAAATAAATTTTATTAACTTAAAACACAAAGAAGCTGGGGATGCTCTTCTTCAATAGGGCAACAACAGGAAGGGTAGGAAGTGAATCAGACGATCTCTTAAAGTTCCTTCCAACTCTGAGGTTCCTTGATTTCTATGCTCTGTTTAGTGTTGGGATACCGCTGACTCCTTAGGACAGGAAGGGATTTTAAAGGTCATCCAATGGAGGAATTCTTTTCTCTGCAGGATGACAGCTGAAAGGTCATCTAGTCTGTGCTAGAGGATCTTCAGAGAATGGATATTTGGTTTCCTCTTTGGTTAACTTTCTCAATACCTCCTGAGTTACTTTGAAAGTTATCCTTGCATTGAAAGAATCTGTCTCCCCATAGTTCCCACCCTTTAGGTATATCATGGAAATCAGAAAGACAGTAGTGGGTGGCTGGAGGCAAATCAGGTATCTATTCAACAGAAACCCCACCAAGAAATGCGAAGCCACCGCCACAGAGATGGGCATCAGAAGAAAATGAGGCAGGGATCTGGGATAACCAGACAGAACCAGAATGGACAGCAAGCCAGACACAGAGTAAACGTGAGTTTGTGAGGTTATCACTGTGCAGGGCCGCAGTCAAATTCCAGCAAAGAACGCATGCACTTGTTTCTGCCAGTGTCATCCTCTTCTTGATGAATATTGAGTTTCTTTCAATTAAATATTCCTAAATATGTTCCCCAATAGGTTCTTCAAAACTGTTTGCAGACAGAAAGCTATCTGCTAAGGAGTTCACATCCTTATTTGGAAAATATAAAAGAACTTCGTTAAATCGAGTGGATACTTTCATTTCTTACTTTACTTGGTATTCCCTTGAAATCTAACATTTACTAAATAGGCTTTCCTTGACAATTTCCCCTTCCTGTTTGACCTTCTTTCTCTCTGTCCCATTTTCTCTCAGCCTCCTTCATTGGATTCTCTCCCCTCCCTACGAACAGTGATGGTTTTCCCAAAGCCCAATCCACTGGCCTTCTTATATCAATATTATATAAACCACACCTCCTGGACAATTTAGCTTCTCCCATGGTTGTATCTACAATCCTATGTTGATGAATCTCAAATGTGTATCTCTCCAGGGGCCTCTCTCCTGCACTCCTGAATCATCTCTACTGAGAAAGCCACAGGTCCAAACAGTATGTGTGCTCACAATGGATCCAAGTGTCATTCACTCCCCTGTTCATACATTTCCAGCTTGGCACTATATTTACCCAGTCTCCAAAGCTGGGGAACCAGAAGTCATCCTGCACTCTTACCTATTTTTTTAAAAGATTTTATTTATTTATTTTTAGAGAGAGGGGAAGGGAAGGAGAAAGAAAGAGAAAAAATGTTAACGTGTGGTTGCCTCTTACAAGCCCCCAACTGGGGACCTGGCCCCGCAACCCAGGCATGTGCCCCGACTGGGAATTGAACAGGCAACCCTTTGGTTTGTAGGCCAGTGCTCAATCCACTGAGCCACACCAGCCAGGGCTTACCTGTCTATTGACTCTCATTATCCAGGCATGAAGTCCCATCAACTGTACCCCAGATAGCTCTAAAATTGGCCTCTTCCTCCCATCCTCACCACCAATGACATGGTTCATCATCTCACATTTGAACTACTGTAATATTCTGCTTCAAGTTTTACATTGTTCATTATAATGTATTAATTAAATACATTAATGTAATAGCTTAGGTATTTTTATAATGAATAAGTTTCTTGACTTGGTCTTACCCTGTCCCAGTCTAGCTTCCCACAAGCCACACACTGAAACTATTATTGGTGTTTGATCATTTAGCAGTTGCCTCAAGATCTCTAGGTAGCATGCTTCTTGTCACAATTTCTTGGTTTATCAAAATCAAATTTCTATTAATTTTCCCCTACTGTAGATGAAAAGTTTCTTTGCTTCCCTCACTCCCAAATTGCCAGTAACCCTTCTTCCCAAAATTCTGTATATACCCAAATATAAGGCAAGATATTTCCTCAAAATTATCCCATCAAAAATGAAGTCCTTATTAAGACTTTCATATTATAGGCAGTCTTTCAATTACTTGATTTTGAACAACAAAATCCTATTTGGGTAAGTCATATTAACCTGAAATGACCTCAATCAAACTCAATTTGGATGCTTATAAAGGTCACCTGAAATGATGATGGGAGAAGACAAATAAATGTAATGCAGATTGAGTCATCATCTCTGGAGAGATGACTTCAAACTGTCGCTCTGGGTGCCAATGCATACAATCCTTTTTAGAAAATCAGTTTATTACAATACATCAAATGCTTGCGCTCTGGAACTCACTACAAATTAATGGATCTGCGTTAATCATGATAAAATGTCTAATGACGGTATCATGCACAAATTAAAAGAACATGCTGCAATCAGCCCACTTGCTGGAAGTGAACATGGCGCTGTTTTCATGTGGCTCCAGAGGAAGGAGAAATGAATGTTAACGTGCAAGTGAGGAGTTTGGGGGAAATGGTGCCACCAAGATGTGAAAGTGGAAACGAGCAATTCTGTATAATGGTATATTTTATATAACATGGGGTTTAAAATATGCATATATAATTAAAGTTTAAGTTAAAAATAGGCAGACCTGAGGCCAAAGCAGCCACAGCAGCACAAGACCCTCACAAAGCCCAGAGTGGCCAGATCACCAGTTCTCCCATCCAAGATGTGAGACGCAGGTCCCAGGCAAACCAGCAGCACCCACGTGGATAAGGAGCCCTCAAAAGATCCAAAGAGCCTAACATCTCAGAGCTCTTGGGAGAAAGGCAGGAGGAAACTGGGCACGTTTATATAAGTCTGAACCCTGTTAGTTGCCAATTTTCAACCACTTTGAAACTTGCAAAATAGGAAAATAGCATGTATTGCAAACTATATGCAAAGTAAGCATACAACTCATTAATAAAAAGACAAATGACTCAATTTTTAAAATAGACAAAGGATTTAAATAGACACTTCCCTAAAGTAGATATACAAATGAGCAACAAGCATATACAAAGATGCTCAACATAATTAATCATTAAGGAAATAAAAATCAAAACTACAATGAGATGTATAACCAAAAAGACAGATAATGACAAGAATTGGCAAGGAAGTGGGTAAACCCAAACCCTCGTACATTGCCAGGGAGAACGTAGAACTGGTGCAGCCACTTTGGAAAACAGTCTGGCAGTTCCTCAAAAAGTTATACACAAAGTTCCCATATGACCCAGCATTTTCACTCCTAGTTATATCCCTAAGAGAAGTGAAAACCTATGTTCACACAAAGTCTCATACTCAAATGTTCATAGTAGCATTGTTCATAACAGCCCCCAAATGGAAACAACCCAAATATCCATCAACTGATGGGTAAACACAATGTGGTCCATTTGTACAATGAAATATTAGTCAGACATAAAAAGGAATGAAGTGCTGATACATGGTACACATGGATAAACCCTGGGAACATTATACTAAGTGGAAGAACCCAGTTACAAAGACACATACATTGTATGACCCCATTTATATGAAATGTCTGCAGTATGCAAATCCATAGAGACAGAAAGCAGATGAGTGGCTGCCAGGGGCTGGGAGGAGGGGTGTGACTGCTAATGGTATGGGCTTTCTTTTGGGGGTGATAAAATATTCTCGAATTAGTGGCAACTGCTGCCCAACTTTGTGAACATATGAAAAACTGTGGAATTGTAAACTTTCAAAGGTTGAATTTTATTTGAATTATTCATACATACAATGGACCATTACTCAGCCTTAAAAAAAGAAAGAACTCCTGCAGTATGACAACATGAGTGACCCTGGAAGACATGATGGTAAGGGAAATAGCCCAGTCACTGAAGGACAAACACCATAGGACTGTCGTTATATTGACATAAAGAACTTAAAGTAGTCAAACTTGGAAAAGCAGAGAGTGGAAGGGTGGTTGCTGAAGGACTAAGAGAAGTGGGACATGAGCAGATGCTGTCCGACGGGTGTCAAGTTTCAATTACACAAGATGAATAAGCGCTAGGGATCTGCCTTACAACACTGCTGGGCTTATAGTTAATCATCCTGTATTGTCCACTTACCACTTTAAGACGGGCTAGCTCATGTTAGCTGTTCTTACCATAATAAAAAGATTTTTTTTCAAGTTACAGACTCATCCAGATAACGGGAGAAGATGTGTATATAGTTGTAGATATGTAAATATATAGTGTCCATCTAAATGAAAACACAGAATTTTTCAGTTCTTGTAGCAAATTCAACACACCCCAAGAATACCTCCTTTTGCAGACCCAATTTAAGCCACGTGATTCTAAACAGTTAATGGCCTTCCACTTACACCTTTGTCTGAACTTGGTAGGTGCCCCTGCCCCTGTGCTTGTCATTCTGTAATATACTTGTTTTCCTTATCTCTTTTGTCCTCGTCTCGGAGCCTTTTGAGGTCAGCAAGTGGTCTTCTCTATTTCCTTACAGATAAATCTAATTACTTCACACTAGATAAATGTTCCATAAATAACTGATTGCTCTGAATGAAGAATCGGGGTGTCCAACGTGCAGCCTGCAGGCCGAATGTAGCTCAGGATGGCTACGAATGCGGCCCAACACAAAATCATAAATTTACTTAAAACATGATGAGATTTTTTTTGTTTTGGTTAGTGTTTGTGTATTTAATGTGTGGACCAAGACAAATCTCTTTCTTCCAGTGTGGCCCAGAGACGCCAAAAGTTTGGACACCTCATGCAGGGAGCCCATCAGTAAGACAAATCTGAAATTATCTGTACTTGTAATTTGTATACTATACAAAGAAAGGTAACAAATTCAAAACTACTCCAATCTTTAAGAACTTGACTTTGATGACCTGCAAAGACCAAGTAGAGCATTTTGTTCCCCTTGACAGGTATTTACTATTTATCCGTTTCATCAGAACTCATGGATTTTGTTTACCCTCCCTGTTCAATCAGCACCAAAAGGTGTAATGGTTATGAAAGGTTCCTAATGTCTATGGTGCCCCCTCCCAGCCTCCTATTTTAGGGCAGAGCCATGAGCTCATTTACTGAAAGGCTTGCCAGGCTCTGCATATGGTTTGTAATATAAATAGATCACATCTTAGGCATATCAGCAAGATAGAGGAGGCTTGCCCTCCCCAAAGTCTGCTGAAGTAGAAATTCTCACCTAAAAAAGTAGGCAAGCCACCACTACTGTCGACTTCTCAGGGAATTTAAAGATGTGTTGTGTGAAAATTTTCACTCTTTGGCAAGCTTAGATAGTCCTGGACCATCCAAAAATAAAATATGCCAAAAGTAAAGACTAAATGGTAATCCTATTTAATTTCAGACTTTTACCTATCACTAGGCTTCGTGACTGCATATTTATTAAGATCAATTTCAGTTCATGATCTGGATTATAATCTATTCCATTAGTCTAAACTACAGTGATTAGAGTCTGTTTTGTCATGTATAAATAAAACCTAATAATTTGGCTTACTCATGATATGAGTCACCATTACAATAAAAATGAATCTACAAAGTAAAGTAGATCACAAGACCGAATGATCCTAAGCTGCACAAAACTCATAAATATGGGGGTTTTGTCCATGACTCTTTCAACATCTAATTATTTGTTTCTTTTTAAGTACTTATTTGAAATACTTTTAAGGCTCACAAGAAGTTGCAAAAATAATATAGATCTCTGTGTACCCTGCCCCAGCCTCTCCAAATGAGAACATCTTACCTAACTATAGCCCACTGCCAAAGCCTGGAACCTGACATTGATACAATACTCAACTAATAATCTTATTTGTAGTTCACTCTTTTGCTGCACTTTTCAGGGGTGGGATGCACTGTCTAGTTCTATGAAATTTTATTGCATGTTTAGTAACGTGTTTTCATTACAAGAACCCGGACACACATTGTTATTATTTTTAAACATTTATGGAAGCCCGACTGTGCACTAGGCACTGTTAGGCACCTTTGCATCATAACCTCATGAGGTTAACTTATCATTCCCCCCTTCTGGTGTGAGAAGACTTAAATCAAAAGGACAAAGCAGACGGTTCCCCTTCTTTCAGTTCTTTAGCATGAGGCATGTGCTAAGAGGCTCTCTTGTGTAATCACATTAAGTTCAATAAGAGGGATTGATTTTTTTAACCTTTAAATTGGGCCTTTAATAAGTCATAGCTCTTCAATTTTCAAATGTGTAAAGAGTAAGTTCATGCAGTCTGGTTACCTCTTTTTTTCCTTTTACTGCCATTAGACTCGATGTGAGCAAAGAGATTGTAAAACCGAGGGTCCATCCTGCAGCTCAGGATGGCGAAAGCCCCAGGTCTGAAGTCCCTTTTGCTTTTCCTCAAAACCATAGCACCTCTATTTCTGCTCTCATTTTTCTCCTGCACTCACACAATAACATTTTTATCCTCTGGGAATTATTTCTAAAAATAAAATGAGAAAGAAGAAGAAACATGTCTCTATCTTGGTTTCTAAATGTTACTTGTAACTTGCTATGTAGTTTAATTCCCTAATACAAAACACTGTCCACTGCACTATCTTCAGGCTCCATGCAGCCAGGAGACGTATGGCCTTCATACTTCCTCTGCTCCTGTCCCTCCTACCACCTCTGGGGGTCCCCTAAAGGAAATAAGGGGGAGCTCCCTGGGGCACAGCCGTGAGCTAGGAAGTGTTACTTCTAGCCTGACCTCCCCCTCTGCCTTTCATCAACGATTCCAGCCTAAACAGTTGGGCCCCTCCCAACACGTGAGTTTTTCTCCTCTTTCCCTGGTCATTCCTTCTCAGTCCCTTTTCTCATCTCCTCTCTTCCTTCTGACCTCCAAAGTTGCATGCAGTCCTTGTGCACCATCCCCAGCCTTTTCCCTAAAATGGTGATTCTGTACCAAAGGTGGTTTTCACCCCAGAGGACCTTTGGCAATGACTGGAGCCATGTTTGGTTGTCACAGCTGGGGGTGGGGTGGGGAGGTGTGTTAATGACATCTAGTGGGTAGGGGCCAAGGATGCTGCCAAACCCTCTACAATGTGCATTATAGGACAGGGCAGCCCCCACAACAAAGAATTATCTCAGCCCAAATGTTAACAGTGCCAACGTTATGAAACCTTGCCCTAAAAGATTGTATTCAGTGCCATGACACACCCAGATTCAGTCCGTGTGCTGATGACTCCCAACTTTCAATTTCCAGTCCTGCCTTTTCTCCCAGCTCTAGGTTGTTACATGCAACTGTCTCCACTTTTGTCTATTAGGTGCCTCAAACTTAACTCGTTCACAAGCAAACTTTGCTGGCACCTCCAAACCTGCTTCTCCTCCGGACTTCCCCATATCAATGATGGCACCATCCAAGCAATCATCTTAGATTAAGCTTCTGATTATATGGAAATTGCTCAGTGTAGGCACACTTTCATTAGACTCAGAGAATAGTGGTGCTGTTAGGGAGCTTTCTCTGACGGATGAGGAGAGCAAGATCCAGGAGTTTCTGAGTTGCTCCTAAACCTCCCATTTAATGCAAAGGGAGAGTCAGAGTGCAAGTTATTGTCCTGTAGCTGATGTGGCTCCCTTAGGTAAAATATGTAGCTCACTTGTGTTCACTTCATTATTTTCAGAAGACATTGCCCGATAGGCAGTTTCATATAGTGCAGGGGTCAGCAAACCACAGCCCGCGGGCCGGACCTGCCCCTGCCACCTGGTTTTGTACAGCCCGAGAGCAGAGTGACTTTACCACCTGTAAACAGTTTGGAAAAATTCCAAAGAACAATTCATGACATATGAAAGATACATTGAAAACCAATTTTCATGTGTCTAAATAAAGTTTTATTGGAACATAACCACACATATTCATTTAGGTGTCATCCCTGGATGCCTATGCACAGTGACAGCGGAAATGAGCAGTCACAGCACACACTGTGTGGCCGGCAAACTGAAAATATTCATTATCTGGCCCTTTACAGAAAAAACTTGCTGACCCCGGTATCCTGACAAGAGCTGATATTTTAGAGTTAAAAAAAAATACCATGGATTTCAGTTTTGTCTTAGCTGCCACTGCAATCTTTGAGTATGATCCAATGTCTAGGAACCCCGAGTTAAGTGGGGACAATAAAACTTGCCTTGAAGGATCGGTAGATGTGTTAGAAGTAATGCCTGTAAACATCTGGAGTATACTAGGTACTCAACAAACATTAATAATGATGATAATAATCCTTACTAATATTATTATTATCACAGACTTGACCCCTTACATTTCCCCTTCGGTATGCTTTGAGAATTCCTGTCAAATGCCTTTTGAAATCTAGGCAAATATACAACTTAAAACAACTGTCCTAGTCCCTTTCATCCATTAGTTAGGTGATGACTGAACAAGTTCCCATCACATCAGCTTTTGACAGCAAACTGCAGGGAGGTTAATATCTTTATAATTCACATGTCCTTACACCCAATCACGAATTCCCTGAGTAATTAGTTTCCTGGAAAATTGTCTCCTGAGTGAAAAAGGTGACACTATCTGAAATAGGAAATCATCACCACCTGCCCAATCCTCCTTCCAACTTTCTTATCCCAAGAATGCCAGAAAATCAGTTTATTTAATAGAAAACAGGGAAGCAACATTCAGTTAGTAAACAGCACGCAGATATAGTCTCCAAGCTACCAGAACCCCATTATTTCAGAGTGCCCAGAGGGCACTTAAAGGGGCCACAGAGGCAGAGACTGTCCTTGAGTTTTGATTGGCATCCCCCGAGGTTCCAGGGATCAGAGATGGGAGCACACCCAACACTTACTTACCTTGCCCACGGACTCCAGCGGGGCCTTGACCTCAGCCCCGGCCACCGCCAGTCCTTCCGAAGATTCTGCCATCCCTGCTGGCTCCTTGGCCTCAGGTGTGCCTCCTGGCTTCCATCTCATTCCTGGAGTGGAAAAGAGGTCAAGTCGAGTTCTTTTTCTTGGTGTGACCCCATACTCTCCCTCTCTTGCATCCCGCCATTTTCCCCTGCTCTCCAGGTAGTTTGGGTTGAGCAGAGTCACTTCCAGCCTCCCCGGACTCCCTCTTCCTGCTGAACTCTCCTTTCTATGGCACTTTCTGGGATGATCCACATTTCTCACGAGTGATAAGACGTCATCTTGCTAATTAACATATGGCCTAATTATGGTAGCGTTACACTTTAGAAGACAGAATTAAGTCGAAAGTGACCTGAGTAATTAGGAGGAGCAGACAGAGACAAATGGAAGCAGCAGCAACAAAGTGGGGGAGGGCAATGGCGTGGCCATGTCCTATGAGGCATGAGACAACTGGCCTGACAACTGGCCCGACTTGGGTGCAGGGACACCTGGGGACTGGCTCCAACCAGGCTGCTATTGTTAAAAGGGGGAGAACTGTATGTAGGGCAAGAGGGGATCTTCCTTCCTCCTCCCCCTCTCTATCTTCTCCTCCACCGTCCCGGTGCTGAGGTGGCCAGGTGGTGCTTGATAAGATAAAGGAATCAGAAAAATTCGCACCCACAGAGTTGAATTTTCACAGGGTGTGCAAAAGAGACAGGACACTGGGGATGGGGCCGGTGTGATAGCTTTGGAAGGTTTTTTTGCACTTTTTTATTTTTTTTAATTTCTTTTTATATATAGTTGGCATATGTGTGATAGCTTACTTGATGGGCTGAGGTTGACACTGCCAATAAATGGTCCCTCCTCTGCTAGTGAGTGTGGCCTAGGATGAGGACAAACAAGGACATCATGTGTGCATTGGTTGGGTTTCTCAGAAGTCAACGTTGGGTCAAGAATGTGAGTACGAGGTATTTATTTGGGAGGAGATCTAGAGAACTCTGGCAGGGAGTGAGAAAATTAAACAGAGAAGGCAAAGAAGGCAACAGAAAGTGTGTTAGCTAAGCAAGTTATCACTGTGGGCCACTGGACCTCAATCCAGCTGGGAAACTTGGGGAGACAGAGTAGAACACGGCTGGTGGATGTTTCCTGTAATGGACCAGAAAGTGAATATTTTCAGCTTAGTGGGTCAAATGATCTCTGTCAGAAGTACTCAACTCTGCCTCTGTAACGTAACGTGAAAGCAGTCAAAGATAGTGCATACGTTAATGGGTGTGGCTGTGTGCCAATAGAACATTATTTGCAAAACTAGGCAGCCAGTCCAAGGGCTGTAGTTTGTCAACCCCTTGCTGTAGAATACTGTTTCTCCAACTTCTGTGGTAACCAATTTTTTAAAAATGCCATACCATTGCAAAACAAGACTTTTATAAATACAAAAAAAAAATGGATCATTGGGGAAAAAAGGAATAAGAAACAGATATACAAAATGCAACTTTTTAAAAATTATTAGACTCAAAAGACACACATTGTCTCTGTGCAATGGCTGTAAAAGTTTGTAAATTATTACCCTGAAGTTATGTATATAAGTTATCACAGACAGGTTGGGTCCTTGACCTCAGCCATGGCCAATATCCCTGTTCACAGCCCTGTTGTACCTCTTACGGGGTGAGGAGGCTGGGACAGTTTTCCGCAGACACCTGCCCATTATTATCAAGGGGTGCTCCCTGGGATGTTGACTCCTGGTCCTTCTGGCCTGTCTTGCACACAGGCCAAGCACATTTTTGCAGGCCAAGGAGGCAGAGAGGCCCAGGGACTCTTAATAGGAGGCTGTGGTCACGCATGGGAAGAGTGAGAACCAACACGTCAAGGGCAGGGCACTGTGAGTGACCTTCCAATGTGACAGAGCAGAAAAACCATGGGCTTTAGAGACAAAGAGTTGGAGTACAAGTCCCGCTTCTGCTACTTAACCTCTCTGTCTCTCCATTTCCTTATCTAAAAACACATGAGTATAATATGGTAAGGGTTGGGGTTGAGTTTTGTTTTGTAAAAGTTTGTTTGTTTAGAGCAATTTAAGATGCACAGCAATATTATGGCCAAGGTACAGAGATTACCCATATACTCCCTGCCCTCACACATGTACAGCCTCCCCCACTATCAACATACCTCACCAGAGTGGGACATTTTTAAAACTGACGAACCGACACAGACACATCACAGTCACCCAAAGTCCATCGTTTACCTGATGGGTCACTCTTGGTGTTGTACATTCTGAAGGTTTTGGCAAATGTACAATGACACATAGCCATCATTACCATATCATACAGAGTAGTTTCACTGCCCTAAACATCCTCCATGCCCTGCCTATTCATCCTTCCCTCCTCCCTAAGCCCTGGTAAGCACTGATTGTTTTACAGTCTCCATATGTCACATAGTTGGAATCATAGTATGTAACATTTTCAGATTGGCTTCTTTCACTTACTAATATGTGTTTCAGGTTCCTCCATGGCTTTTGATGGCTGCTGGTTCATTCCTTATTTAGTTAAATAGTATTCCATTGTTTGGATGGACCACTGTTTATTTATCCATCCACTTGCTGAAGGACATCTTGGTGGCTTCCAAGTTTTGGCAATTAAGAATAAAACTGCTGTAAATACCCATGTGCGATTTTTGTGTGGACATAAGTGTTCAACTCCTTTGAGTAAATACCAAGGAGCACAATTGGTGGATCCTATGGCAAGAGTATGTTTAGGTTTATAAGAAACTGCCAAACTTCTTCCAAAGTGACTGTGCCACTTTGCATTCCCGGCACAATGAATGGGAGATCCTGTTGCTCGACGTCCTCACCAGCGTTTGGTGTTGGCAGTGTTCTGGGTTTTGACCATTTCAATAGGTACGCAGTGGTATGTCTCTGATGATATATGATTTTGATCATCTTTTCACATGCTCACTTGCCATCCATATACCTTCTTTAGTGACGTGTCTGTTAGGGTCTTTGGTCTATCTGTTAATCAGGTTATTTTCTTGTTGCGCTTTAAGAGTTCTTCATATATTTTGGATAACAGCCCTTTCTCAGATGTCTTTTGCAAATATTTTCTCCAGTCTGTGGCTTGTCTTCTCATTCTGGGTTGAGGTTTAAGAGGTCTGATAAGAAGCCCTGGTATATGTGAAACATTTGGGCACATTAACAAGAGCTCAGTAATAACTTCCTTTCCATAAAAATCCCTAAATTATAGAAATCATCTCCATGAATACACATATAGAAATTAAGCCATAACTTTATGCCTATGGTAGACAGCATTTATTTTTAAATAAGTAAGAATAAATATTTTCATCCCACAAAGCTCTGAATGCATGCAGTCCTCTGTGATAAGGTTTGTGATAAGTTGTATTGCTTCTGAAAAATTGGGCTTTGTAGGTCTGATTAACATCTACAGTCAGTCCTCTTTCAGTAAAGGAAATGACTGTCCATAATGGAGGTGGGACTTATCCAATCAGTTGAAGGCCTTAAGAGCAAAAACTGAGGTTTCCTGTAGAAGAAGGAATTCTGCAGTAAGACTGTAACAGAGAAGTCTTGCCTGAGTTTCTAGCCTATTGGTCTACCCTACACATTAAGGACTTAAGAGTATAACATCAACTCCTATCTGAGTTTCCAGCCTGCCAACCTACCTTACAGACAGCAGACTTGGCAGGCCTCACAATTGTGTGGCCCAATTCCTTAAAATAAATCTCTTTAATGTATGCATATCTACATATATATAGGTACAATGTATATATATACACAGGTACATTACTTTTGCCCACCCTGTATGTAAACACACATATATCCTATTAGTTCTGTGTCTAGAGAAACCTGATAGTTATTTATTTATGTATTTCATGTGGGTAAAAATTAATAAGCGAATTACATTAGATGATCAAGATGTATCTTTGGCCCTGGTTGGTGTGGCTCAGTGGATTGAGCGCAGGCTGTGAACCAAAGGGTCGCCGGTTTGATTCCCAGTCAGGGCACATGCCTCGGCTGCAGGCCAGGTCCCCAGTAGGGGGCACGTGAGAGGCAACCACACATTGATGTTTCTCTCCCTCTCTTTCTCCCTCCCTTCCCCTCTCTCTAAAAATAAATAAATAAAATATTTTTAAAAAAGAAGTATCTTCAGTGCTCCTCTAATGATGTGGACTACCCCTGGTACACCAGAGGTGCTTCAGGATCTTTGATGAATGGGAGCAGGAGAAAGGGGGGGAGGCATTTCTATCTGGAAAGTGAACTTCTCTGGAGTTTCTTCTCCTTAGAGATCAAGATGGATGTAGCCTGTAACAGCTGGCCTTGCTGCTGATAAAGACCACCCTCAGCACCTCTTGGATGGTTCGCCATGCGCCACTCATAAAAGAAAAGGGCTGGTGACTTGTTCTGCATAGACGCCAAGGGAAGAGATTTCCAAAACTGTAACTATTTCTAGAGACAATATATCATTGATAAGAAATTATTTCAAATTGCGAAATGCATCTGTGTAAAAGAAATGTATGTAAAAGCCTGCACATTCTTTTGTTAGCAAAACTGAATTCAGTCAGATCATCTTTCCCATATTATTACAAAGTGAGTTAACAACAATTAGCAAGCTCTTCCAACACTGTGAAAGGCAGCTGATTTTCTAAATCACTTGCTTACCAATACACGATTGCAATTTAATAGGCTACTCTGAATAACTTATTTTTAGGACATATGTTTTGCATGCCATTATTTTCACAAAGAGGTTTTGTCAAGTAGTTTTTCATGTCCCAGACAGATTTTTATATAAGCAGGAATTTTAAATAGGCTTAAATGTAAAAGCAGGAACCATAAAATTTCTTGAGGACCTCATAGGAAAATATCTTTTTTGACCTTGTTATAAGCAAAGATTTTGTTCAACATGACCCAAAACACATTAAACATAAAATAAAAAGTGATACACTGTGCCTCATCAAAATTAAAAACTTCTGTTCACCAAGACCCCATTATGAAAACGACAAGGCAAGCCACAGATTCAGATCAAATTTGCAATACATAATCCATGACGGCGAATCCAGATGATAAAAGGAACTGCTCAAAACCAATAATAAAAAAACAAACAGCTATGATGTTTTTTAAATGGGACTTGAAAATATACTTCACAAAAGATTATAGATGGCCAATAAACTCATGAAAAGGTACTCGGCATCATTAGTCAGCAGGAAATGCAAATTGAACGCACAAGGAGATACTACTATAAGTCCAAGAAAAGGAAGGGTTTTCAGGAACATGTATAAAGGACACATGGACAAAAGCGAAGCGGGGTAGGATCAAGGGTGGGAAGTGGGGATGGCTGGGGTATGGGGGAGTGGTGGGGGAGAAAGGGAGACAACTGTACTTGAACAACAATAAAAAGAGAGAAAAAAAGAAAAGGAAAAAAGAGAAAAGACTAGCATTAATAGGTGGTGGGTAGAATATGGAGTAACAGGAGTTTTTATACATTCTTGAGGGGGTGTAAAATGGTTTGACATATTTGGAGAAGAGTCTGACACTTTCTTATATAGTTTCCATCCTCTTACTTCTAGGTATTCCACTCCTAGGTAGTTACCCAGTGGAAATGAAAACACACATCTACACAAAGACTTGCATATAAGTGTTATAGGAACTTTATTCATGCCAGCCAAAAATAGGAAACACCCCAGTTTCCATCTACAAGCGAGTGGGTAATCACAGTGTGGTACAGTCATACAATGTCACATCACTCAGCAACAGAAAGGAGTGCACTACAGACGCATGCAACACCGTGAATGACTCCAAGTCAGTACATCGGGTGAATGAAACCAGATGTGAAGGAACAGATTGTATACTTCTATTTATATCAACTTCTAGAACAAACAAAGCCTTCATAGTGAAGAAACCAAATAGAGATGGCCTGGGGTTGGGTGGAAGAGTTAGGGGCAGATTTGAGTGGAAAGAGACGTGAGGGAACTTCCTGGAGAGTTAGAAATATTCCATATCTTGTGGCTCAGCCGATGGCTGTGTGCCTGTATTCCTTTGTCAGAACTCACAGGACTGTGCGCTTAAGGTCTTTGCATTTTACTGCCTGTATATTATGCCTGAATAGAAATTTCTTCTGCATGGGTAACATGCACTGTTGCTTCCATGCTTCCCATTCATAATAAAGTTTTCAGAATCATTGTAGGACAGCCAAGATTTTAAAATGCAAGGGAGATTTTTTCCAAAGGCTTCAGATAGAGCAATGTCCTCAGAAAATGCAGCAAGTGTTTTAACACTGTTTTACTAATGTTCACCTTCTATCAAAGAGACAGCATGTAATAACCAAAAGTTCCTTTTTTGCACTGTTTCTCTGGGCTATAACAGCATGCAGAGTCTGCAGGCACAAGGGTGCGTGAGGAAGAGCAAACAGTGTTTGTTTGCAGCTCGCTTACCATCATCAAGGTAGTTTCCTTGTTCTACATGTCATGGCATCTTATGCCTGTTCTTTCATGACAGCTGTGCAGTCCTGTGTCCATGTGGCTGCGGTCCCCTCCAAAAACGTCTTTGGCTCTGTGGCCCCCTAAGCGCCTCCAGTGAGCCTGTAGGCGATCCTAGCAAGCCTCGCATTTTCAGTCCTTTCTCCCTCGAACTGTGGCTGACATCCATACATTGGGATTGGAAGACAAATTTGAGAGTGTGCAAGGAGCTCTTCTTACAATGGTTTCTCCATTCTACCTTGCCTCGAACCTCCAATCTTATCCTTCCTGGACTCTGAACTGTGAAGTCTTGACCTCTGCCTAGTCCACCTCTAACCCTCTGGCTCTGCTGCTTGAGAGAAAGTTCAAGGAGTTTGGAGCGCAGATGCTTCTCCCTGGGCTTGGACCTCAGTAGACCACCTGGCTCCCAGCATCCCATGTTCCACCGTGCAGATTCCAAACCCCGGTCCAGGTATGGGGCCACTGCTCCACCATCACTCATCACTTTGGACAGAGGTTGAGAAATCACATTAACAAGTAGCAATATGTTGTTGAGAAAGCTTATATATTATATATAAAGCTTATATTGAGAAAGTTTAGAGAACTCAAACATTAGCAGGTATGCATAAATTTATAAATCAGTTTTTCATATTTTATAATTGTAGTTGAAAAAAGTTCCTAGCTGATGTGAAACTTTAGGCAGGTAGTTCATACTGGAATTCTGGTACACTGAAATCTTTTTTTCTGTTTGGTGTTTAAGATGTATATCTGTCATTCTACAGAAACATATTCAAACTTAGAAGAAAATAATACATTTTCATAAAAAATTTTTTCTGTTATCTGAGAAAAGTATTTCCTTTCAGATACATTTATTGACCCTGAGTGAACTCATTGTCTAAAAATAGAGAAGTCTTCCTTTGGTATCTGAGTGTTGGAACTGACTAACCATAACCCAAGTGGCACATATTCATAGCCTGGAATAAAAAATCATTTCTGCAACATTAAGTCTGCATTACACTTGAAAACACTAATGTCAAACAGAAACTTAGTCTAAAGAAACAGTTTTGGCCCTGGCTGGTGTGGCTGAGTGGATGGAGCACCAGATTGGGAAGCAAATGGTCACTGGTTCAAGTCCCAGTCAGGACACATACGTGGGTTATGGGCCAGGTCCCCGGTAGGGGGTGCGTGAGAGGCAATCAAACATTGATGTTTATCTCCCTTTCTTTCTCCCTTCCCCTCTCTCTAAAAATAAATAAATAAAATCTATATTAAAAAAAGAGACAGTTTTATCCTGGGTTGCGATGCAATAGACTGAAGTTCAACTCTCTCTAAAAATAAATAAATAAAATCTATATTAAAAAAAGAGACAGTTTTATCCTGGGTTGCGATGCAATAGACTGAAGTTCAACTCAGAAAGCTGGACCTAGAATCTATTATTTTCCACCCTAGCCACTACACTGTTAAAATGGAAGATGCAGCTAATCAATTATACCAGCTGTGCTGGAATATTGCATTGCTTGTAATCTCTGAAGCTTAAAAGAAAATCCGTTTACAAAAATTCAGAGATACATCAAAATGACAAGGGTAATGAAGTGCCTTCATTTTCAATTAACACCAGCCAGAGTTTTACAAAGCTGTAACATCCTCATTCCCCCTTTTTTCTACCTTGTCTACTATCTCCCAATTTGATCACAAACACGTCTGGAAACAGAACTGATGGGATGTTTACAAAACAGATGTTTTCAAGGGATGCTAATAATATATTTAAAACTGAGAACTACTTTTCCAAAGGGACATAAATTACAAGTGACAAAATACAAGGTACACAAGAATGCCTTAAGCTATATACCACAGAGCAGACAAAATCACAGGACACGTTGTCTACTTGTTATTTACTGAATACCCACTGTGTGACAGAAAGTTCCCAAATTTCTCCTGAAGAATTAATATTCTTTCACTCTGCCAAACTGTGGACTGTTTAGAAGATAACTCAAAAAGAAAAGTATAATATTTCACTGTACTTAGAACCAACAGGGGAAGGAATAAGAATATTTAGAATACTATCTTCTTATGAATGAGTAACGGAAGAATTTTGTATGTGTGAATGTATGTGCAAGTACGTGTATCTATCTATCTACACACACACACATTTTATAAGTGGAGTGCTTTTTCTTTGTTACAAATGAAACATGCTTGTCTTCCAATGGTGAGTGCTCTCAACAGGGAACTCTGTTTTGTTAGTGGTACAGAGGTCTGACTGTTATTGATACTCAGCTCTTCCCTATTTCTTTCTTTGCTTCTGTGCCTGGACATAGCTTTTCCACACAAAATACAGATTTATGACCCATAACTTCACGCAGGGCACGACAGTAGGAGCCTCTTCTCCTAGGGGCCCATCCTCACTTTCACTATCACCATTCTGTCAGTGGCTCTCCATCAGGAGTGACTCCGTGCCCCTGAGGACATTTGGCAAAGTCTGGAGATACTTTGGATTGGCATAGCTGGGGAAGAGATGCCACTAGCGTCTAGCTGGTAGAGGCCACGGATGCTGCTGAATTTCCTAGAATGCACACACCTGCTACTCCCACCATAAGGAAGAGTAATCCAATCTGAAGTGTCAATCACACTGAGACTGAGAAACCCTGCCCTAGACTTAGGTAGAACTAGTTAGGTATAACCAGGCCTGGTGTGTCAATAAAAAATAAATTGGAATAAAACTTACTCCAATTGGAGCGGTGAGCCTCTGCACCACCGCTCAAACACATTTGATTTGTATTATTTGTACATGACCTTGTATAGCACTTTGGGGCCCGTTTGTGTACATGTATTTTATGTTACATGCATGGCATTGGGATGTGAACCCACACCATTGTGTTTCTGACTGTTTTTTCGCACAGCATTATGTTTCGGATCTACCCACGTTGCTGTGTGCAAATTCACTATGCTCCTCCTAATTGCTAGTAAGTACTTCGGGGTATGATTTCCTCTCAGTTTACTAATAACCCCCAGCACAGTGGCATTTCCACCAGTCTGCTACTCTGAGCATCGTGATGAACATCTTCAAAATGCTCCTTATGTATCTGTGGGAGAATTTCCCTGAGACATACATCCAGGAGAGAGATTGCTCAGTGCTACTTAAACTTTTGCCACAACGGATCCTCAAAGCAATGATGTGAACTAGGCAAGCACTGTTTTCCATTGTTGACACAGGGACAATGAAGCTTCGAGGGATTATATAAATTGCCCGAGGTCACCCAGCAGACCTGGAATTCCAATGTCTGTATTTTCTGAAACTCACGCCTCACTTTGTCCTTACACATGATTAAATGCAGGTGCAAAAAACAATGATGAAGCCCAGAGCAGAGCTGATGCTGACAGGAGGGTAACAAGGGGTTTGTGTGAGTCTCCTCACATTCTGTCGTCCGCCCCAGCCCAGATGAGGGACCTTCCTCTCCAGGTTTTCATTGTTCCCCAGGCTCCTCAGGAGCGAATCTTACAGGGACGACTGGATCTGTCACCGGGAGGATGGGGCAGACGTGATGGCCCGAGCCTGGAGCCCAAAGGAGATCTCACAGAGAAACCCAAAACCTCTCTGGTGTCCGAACACCTTCAGCAGTTATTCTTTCATTCATTCCCTATAACCAGCTACGACGTGTAGCACTCTTGTCAAGCAAAATCTGTCATTCAGGGGATTGGGCTCTTATCTGTGACTCCCACATCACAAGCAGATGGAGCCCTTGCTTGGACTGCTGTCTGAGCCGTCCCGCCCGTGACCCTCAGGGAAACTCATCACATGGCCATGACCTAAAGCCCGGTGGGGAGGGTTGGCGTCAGAGCTGAGGCCAGCTTCTGTCCATGAGACTCCACTGTGCAGGAGCATGAGGGAGACCTCTCCCTCCTTAGCTGGTCAGATCTTGCTCACAGCACCCTCCACATAGCAGGGGCAGCGTGGTGGCTGAGTCCTGCACTTAACTGAGTACAGCCGCTGGTCCCACATCGACATGCCAAGGGGACAGAGAACTCGTGGTTAAAAAGTCATCTGGAGATGGAGAGAAGGTTGCTCAGCTATCATTATTTTCACCTGTCTTCCAGTGTAATCATGGGTAGAGGGCTCAAAACTGGCTTTGACTGTGACTCTTGAGACTCAGCAAGGCAAAATGGAGGAGGAGGATAATGGAAACCACCCTGGCCTAAGGGTCCAGGTATTATCGATGTGCTGAGCAACTGTGAGCAGCTTAGCTTCTCTGGGTCCCACTGAACTCCCCTGGGAAAGAAGGGAGGTTTCAGATTATGTTCCAATGTGCCTTAAGGGTCTGTGAGGGTCCCTCCAGAGCTTCTCAGGATGGCCGGGTGGCCAGGAATGGGAGCTCCAGCACCTGCCCACTTCAATTTTATATACTGACATTGCATATAAGACCCCCCCCATTACAACAGAGTTCCAGCGCTAAAGGAAGACTTTGAAAGTAACTGATCACAGTGGCTTTAAAACTCTGCTTAGCGCTACACATTGTCTGCTTCTGCGGCTTATTCTGCTTCTCTTGGCCTCAAAGCCCTGGTTTCCCTCATCTTTCCCGTCTCCTCTAAGACAAGGAAATTGAAGGAGGAATCATGTTCGAGTGGACAGGGCCAACTTCTCCATTAGCACAACAATGAGGCCAGGGTCCATGGCCCACGCTGTTTACAGGCCCGTGAAAATTATTTCAGTTTTCATTTCCTTTAAGATCAGAAGCCAAAAAAGAACCTAATAATAATGTATGTATAATCATGATCCCAGCCTGGATTATGTTTGCCGATGTCAAAACGGTAGTAAAACAGAATTTTCAATATTCTTTGTGGCAGATGGGGGCCCATGAATTCATCAGGGGCCCCACTAGTGGAAAATACGTGGTCTCCGGGAGACAGACAGATGCAGGCTCAGAGCCCTACTTTTCCCTCATCGGCTGCACGTCATTCAGCCCTGTTTCTCCTCTGTCAGCTAAGCGGGCCACAGAGCCCTCCAGGAGTTGCTGGGAGGCTTCGATCAGTAAATATACGAAAGTGCTCTGGCTCAGCAGGTGCTGAACCGTGGACGTGCTCTTCCTGTCTCCTCTTCGCACAAACCCGCAGCCAGATTTTGCAGCAGACATTTTAGGGGCACTTAGCGGAGATCTGCTCCTTGCCCTTGCCTCACAACTTCTAGAATCTCCTGCCAAGTCATTCAGCCCTGCTTTGTTCTCTCCGTGTGAGGAATTCAACAGAAATCATATAATGGTCTTATAATGATCTCCTGCTTCTTTGTGGAAAAATCCCAATTTTGACGGAAATAAACAGGTAAATGAAGGAGCCACGGCTTGGACCTCACCCTTTCTCATTTTTATCTGCCAGAGCAGAGAAGTAGCCAGATCTGGCAATAGAAACAGAAATAGATTGGATGTATGGCTTGGCCGACATGAAAGATCTGTCCTGGCAAGGTGCAAACAAATCCAGTTTTCATAACCTAAAGATGAGTATTTGCTGTTTTAATTTAAAAATAAGACTATAGCATTAGCAAAATCAGTCCAAGTTAAGATTATACTCAAAATGAAGCAGAATTGAAAGGTCGCTTTAAGCTGTGGAGGCAGTATGAAGAACTGTGCAAGTAAACTAGAATTCACTTTGAAGACTGTGTAAAATAGGGGTGTGTGTGTGTGTGTGTGTGTGTGTTGTGTGTGTAGGGAGATAGAGTAATACACCTCGCAAAACATACAACCAGCTAAGAGAAAGTTAGGGCACAGGGGTGACTCAAGATCCCACCCCCAACCTCAGCTGTCACCTGGACTAAGATGCAGCTGGGATCATGCTTTATGTAAGAAAGACACTTCCACCCTTTCCCCCAGTGAGAGGGACCTCACCTGAGCTCAGCTTGCCATCGGTTCCCTTCCTGACACAGAAGGAGCCGTAAGTTCCCATGGACTCCAAAGGCCCTGGGGATATGTAGCATTTCTGGACAAGTCCTGCAAACAGCTCGCAACCAAATCGAGACTTCCCAGTGCCAACCTTCTGATCGTGCCTCCCTTGACATGGTAGCTCCAGTGCTCTGCTATAAGAATGAAAACTCAGCAGGGGCAAGCCCTACTTTGACACTCCATTCCGTGAAATGCTGGGTGGGTGGGGTGCCTGTGCCTCTCCTTTCCTGCCAGCCCTGGTCTTATAATCCTACCCTTTCCCTATAGCACCTACTATATTTTTTTTCTTAAGATTTTACTTATTTTTAGAGAAGAAGGAAAAGGAAGGAGAAAGGGAGAGAAACATCAATATGTGGTTGTCTCTTGCGCGCCCCCTACTGGACACCTGGCCCGTTAACCAAGGCATGTACCCAGACTGGGAATCAACCCGCAACCCTTTTGTTCGCAGGCCAGTGCTCAATCCATTGAGCCACACCAGCCAGGGCAGTTGATCCAAAATCTTGATGAATGACCTGTAGTCAGCCAAAGGAGCCACCTGCATGACAGAGTAAGCGGCGATACTGGTGGTGATCATGTCTGGGTGGTGTGGCTGTAGGCAGTGGCTATTTTCTACTTTTCTGACTGGCTAAATATTCCACCTTACTTTGAGAATGGAGGATGGGATAGTAATGATCAACAATGAACTTGAAAGCACCTCAGTAGTAGCCCCTCACAAGAAACAACTCTACTTGGTGATTTGGTCTAGAATTAACCACTGGTTCCTTTAAAGATGTAACCTCGGAGATAGCAAGTGCAAAGAAAATCTAATCTCAGCTCTCAGTTTATCACCCTAAATGTTACTTAAAAAGAAACTGGTCCATGTCTACTTGAGGAAGAAAGTCTGCGTTACAAAAGACTCTTTGTTAGAAAATGTCTTGCTGCATCTTTACAAGGTTGCATTCACTCTAGGACTTTCAGGGAAAGCTATTCTTGTGAGAAATGATAGATCAAGCTAAATAAAATATGGCCTGAAAAGGGATTTACACTTCCGTTTACGAGAATGGATGGTGGCAGTGGATGAATCAAAGTCACCTCACTTAATTCATTGTCCTAACAAGGGTGGCTGTCTGGCTTCCCAGAGAAATAGGACAGAGTTGAAGACAGAAGGTTCTGTAGTCTTCAAGACTGGCGGCAGGGGGCAGACAGAAGGAGATGCCTGCCTGGCTCAGAGGGTAAAAAAGAGGTATCAAGACATATTTTAAAAGTAGATATAAAAAAAGTTTCAGGGGAGGAGCGAGAGGGGAACTAAATTAAAGAAGGTGAAGGGATTAGCCAAACAACATATGCGCATAGCCCAAAGACACAGATAACAGTGTGGTGATGCTCAGTGCATTGGGCGTTATCCTGCAATCCAAAAGATCACGGGTTCAATTCCTGGTCAGGACACGTGCCTGGGTTGCAGGGCAGGTCCCCAGTTTAAGTTCCTCTCCCCCTCTTTCTCTCTCCTTTACCCTCTCTCTACAATTAAATAAATATATATATTTAAAAAGTGTGGTGATGGGCAGAGAGAAGAGGGGGTGGGGGCTGTGCGGAGGTGAGCAAAGGAGGGGGAGAAATGGGGACATCTGTAGTAGTGTTAACAATAAAAATTAAGTTGACAGATTTTTTAAAATTCAAATGAAATTTGTAAGGTTCTGTGGGACCAGACAGATAAAGAAAGTTGAGGTTTTTGGGGGTCTGTCTTATGACCCGCATCTGGCACATAGGAGGCACTTTATACATGTTTGTGGTATGAACACTGAATGGATAAATAACAAAAATCCCTGACAAGAAAGCAGTGAAACAACCACACGGATTTTGCTGTTGCCAGTAGGAATCATATTTTCTTTTTGATAAGTAATTTAGAAAAACATATAAGGCCTTAAAAATACCCATAACTTTAGATTCAACAATTATATTTTTAGGACTGATCTAAAAAAATAACCTTAAAAGCAAATCAAATTTCCAACAAAGAGGAATGGTTAAATAAACTCAGTAAAATATATCACAAACAGTAACATATGATGCTCAGAACACCCTTAAAAATATAAGAGAATGCTCTAAATTCCTTAAATTTGTCTCTAAATCTATCTAACTATCTTTTTATATACTTGTGTGAATGTATATCTATATATATACATAGATATGTATGTGTGTACAAAAGAATATGCACGGTATGATTTTAATTGAGTTAAGAGAATAACTATTACTTCCTAGACCAACTATATACCATAGAGTAACCCAATAGTTGTTGAAGGAAAGTTTCTCTTTATAGACGTATTCCACCTAATAAATTAGGATTGAAAGAATTAGAATACGCTGAATCAGTTCTCTTTGCTGAGTAACAGATTACCCCAGAACACAGAAGCTTTAAAGAACCCACTTTCACTGGGTCAAGAATTCAGGAGTGGCTAAGCGAGGGGTTCTGGCTCAGGATCTTTTTTTTTTTTTTTAAGATTTTATTTATTTATCTTCAGAGGGGAAGGGAAGGAGAGAGGGAGAGAAATATCAATGTATGGTTGCTTCCTGTGCATTCCCTGCTGGGAACTGGCCTGCAACCCAGGCATGTGCCCTGACTGGGAATCGAACCGTGATCTCTTGGTTCACAGGCCCGCGCTTAATCCACTAAGCTAC
>CM052552.1:66931331-66958953 GCA_028533065.1 Trachops cirrhosus
TTTTTTTTTTTTTTTAAGATTTTATTTATTTATCTTCAGAGGGGAAGGGAAGGAGAGAGGGAGAGAAATATCAATGTATGGTTGCTTCCTGTGCATTCCCTGCTGGGAACTGGCCTGCAACCCAGGCATGTGCCCTGACTGGGAATCGAACCGTGATCTCTTGGTTCACAGGCCCGCGCTTAATCCACTAAGCTACACCTGGCTCAGGATCTTTCCGGAGGTACAATCAAGGTGCCAGCTGGAGCCACAGCCACGTGAAGACTTGACTTCCAAGCACACTCCCAGGCCCGTTGGCAGGAGGCCTCAGCACCTTTCCATGTGGTCCTCATGACATGGCTGCTGGCTTTGCTCAGAGAGAATAACCTAAGAGACAGGCGGGCAGAAGCTATACTGCCTTTTATGCCCTCACCTCACAAGTGACATACCAGCCTTTCTATTGCTTGTGCAGAGCAATCCTAATACAATGCAGAAGGACATCATGTAAGGGCACGAATATGAGGAGGCACGAAGCATAGAGGGCTTAGAGGCTGGGTATTACAGGCACCATTTCTTATACTCCCATCGACTTCATAGATGTACGCTATAATCATCAATGGCTGCTGACATCACAATCAGGGAGACAACCAGACATGAACTGCCACTTGATGTAAGTAACAAGAACAGCAGTTCTAAAAGTAGTCTTGCCAAAGAATCTGAACATGAACCTGATAAAGGCTCTGGATCTGTCTACAAGGTAGAGCAGGGGTGTCAAAGTCATTTTCACCGGGGGCCACATCAGCCTCTTGGTTGCCTTCAGAGGGCCGAAATAATTTTAGGACTGTATAAATGTAACTACTCCTTAACTGTTGAAGAGTTGAAATGCCATTCAGCCCTTTGAAGGCAACCGCAAGGCTGATGTGGCCCCCGGTGAAAATGAGTCTGACACCCCTGATGTAGAGAAACCAGAGGGACAAAGGAACACGCTAAACAATCACCACGTAAATGCATCAGCCAAATCCAGACTGTGAGCAGTTCCACAAGACAAAGAATTCATTTCTTCAGAAAATAAATTGCAAGAGGATAAAACAAAGTAGGAAAAAACCCACAGATGAAAAAGAAACCAAAGAACATGTCAACATTACAATATCTGGATATTATTTCAATCCTGATGTGAATGAAGCAATTTAAAGAAGACTAAGCCTACAAATACAAAATGAAGGAGAAGCTCTAAAGCAGACAAACATAAAATACAATGATCTAAAATCATTCATTTTAAGAGGGAAGATAATCCTGTATACCTAATATCTTAATAAAGCATTATAGTAAAAATATTCATTTATCTGTGCAGTTAGCAAATGTTTATTGAGTATCTTATGTGACTAAGGCATGCAGTAATTATCCTGGACCAAAATTTTTAAAAAGGTACACTTCAATACCCCCAGCTGATGCCTGAGTCTGCAGATAGCAGCAAATCCTACGAGGACTACGTTTTTTTCCTACAAATACATACCACGTGGGATGATCTCCTTGTTACTCCAAGGCAAAATGAACATTACAGAACCATGGAGCAATTCCCCAGTTAAGCACTTAATTTAATGCAATTTAGAGCAGACGCCATGTTGACAAATTAGCTACAAAACAGCCAACTGTGAAAAACGGTGCTGCAGTCAGAGGGGCCGAGACGTGCTTTATTTGTCAACCTGGGCGTTGTGAAGCTCCATAGGCGCAATGGGCCACCAAAGCGTGTGTGTGACTCAAGCTGACTGGAGGCCAAGTCATGATTCCAGCAAGTTCCTGGCAAAAAAGACATGATTGCCACTAATTACTAAGTATTATTTGTGTGGTTCTGTCTTAAACAACTCCGTATATTAAGGAGACCAGAATAAGCTCACACGCTCTTGGGCTGACTTGGTCGAAATACAGCATGAAGTCACCAACACGGAAAACAGTTTGCGTCACGTTAGTCTTTTTTGCATATCCTGAGAGCAAGCTGAGGCGGTGGTGCATCAGAGGGAAAGATTGCATTTGCCTCACTGAGACATGGGACATCTGGGAAAGAGGGAAATATCCTCGGGATATTATTGTTTGCAGTGAGACATTAAAGATAAAATAAGTAGTTTACAAGTATTGAGCAGTCTATTGAAATAATAATTTCTTTAAAGTACTTGTATATGGGCCTGTCCACAGAAAGTAGATAGATGTTTCTATTAAGGCAGCCAGGCTGCAAGGTGAATGGCATGCTGCAGAGCGTTCATTTCCCACCCGCCAAGGCCCAGACCCTTGAGAGGTAGCAATTTACACACTCATCTAGGAAATCGAAATAAAAGAACTGTCATTTCTAAGTCTTCAAAAAACTCATTACTGGCACTTTCAAACTACTCTGTGCCTTTGAGAAAATATAGGAAAGTGGGTATAGTAGTTCCCCCTTATCCACACTCCCAGTGGAGGCTTGAAGCCACGAATAGCACCGAACCCTATATACACTGTCTTTTCCTATCCATACATACCCATGCTAAAGCTTAATTTATACATTAGGCACACTAAGACATTAACAGCAACGACTGGTAATGTCTAAGGTAAAATAGAAGTATAACAATATACTGTCACAAACGCTGTGTGAACGTGTTCTCTCTCTCTTAAAATATCTTATTGAACTGCACTCACCTTTTCACTTAAAGGAAGCACTTTATGGCTTCTCTTTAGCATACTGAATTGCCGGCATCATTATCCTCGTGCTTTGGAGCCACGATTAAGGAAAATAAGGGTGCCTTGAACAGAAGCGCTGCAATGAGACAGTTGACCTGATGGTGAAGATTGCTCCTAAGTGACTGAAGTGCGGGGGAGCATACACACCGTGGAGGCGCTGGACAGAGGGATGATTCACGTCCCGGGTGGAACGGAGTTGGACAGAGTGAGATTTCATCACTGCCCTCAGAACAGCACATCATTTAAAACATGAATGGTGGATTTCTGGACTTTTCCATTTAATATTTTCATACCACAGTTGACCACGGGAACTGAAACTGTGGGACGGGAAATCGCAGATAAGGGGGTCTACTGTATTCTGCTTCTTGACCGCCTTCTTAAACCTTGACTCACCAACATCAGCCAACAGCTTCAGACATATGTAATGTCTCAATTTTGGTATCTCTAAAGAAGAGATTTCAACAGATGGTAGAAAAGGAAATAGGACAAAAATCAAAGGAGATGGTTCTGAAAGGAAGCTTAGAGAAACAAACCCCAATGCGTGGTAACTTCTTATATCTAAAAAAAGTGCCAGTCAGCTGGCTGGTGGATGAAATCCTAAAAAACAATCTTTGCATTGCTGTGGATTGAGTTTCCTCAAGAAAGCATAAATGAAGACTGGCCCCTCCCAGAGACCGAGGCTCTGTGCTGCGTTCTAGAAGCCTGATCCCTTCCAGTCAGGAGAGGAGTCAGCCCTCATGCAGAGAGCTCAGAGTTGAAGGGAAATATCATAAAAGGAAGAGATAATACAAAGGAAGCTTCCATTGGAGAGGGCCTAGGAGGAAGGAAGGCAAAATCCACTTCCAAACGAAGATGTTAGAAATGGATTCTATTTACTTTTATTTCACTTTTGAGACAGTTCCTAGAGAGACTCACGGTGGGCACAGGAGCTGAGAGGAGGGACCTAGGACTTCAGTGCTCTCTGTGGGAAGCCACTGAACAATGCCCAACGCTATTTTAATCCAATATGAGCTATCTGGGTGGGATCGCAAGAGAAGTTAAACAATCCCTTTGCACTTACTAAGCACGTGCTTGGGAGACGTGACTCCCTAGGGAGCTATGGGTGTTCTCACAGCATCCAGCGGAGCGTACTCTCCCCAGACCTCTGCTGCACTTCCCAGTGAGCAGACACCTGGAACTAGGCCTGAAGCTCCTCCCTCTGTGGCCTGGAGGGTCACTGGAAAACGACCCTCAGGGGACAACAAAAGGCAACATTTTTACACTGGCTCTTGCAGACTGGTAGTGCCTGTCAGTCAACACCCGAGAAAGCTAGGCCCTGTGGGCAAGGACTTTTCTATCCTGAGGTGTCCTTTGCAGGTAGAAAATAAACTACAATGTGTTAACTGCAGATGAAGCTGCATTGTCTGTAAAGAGCAATGATATGACTAAAAATTTGAAAAACACTTGTATACAAGATTGCATATTGTTGCCTGGTGGGGTAGCTCACTTGGTTACAGCATTGCCCAATACTACAAAGGTGTGGGTTGGATCCCTGGTCAGGGCACATACAAGAACCAACAAATGAATGCATAAATAAGTGCAACAACAAATTGATGTCTCTCTCTCTCTCTCTCATATCAATAATTTTTTAAAAATTTCAGAAGATTGCATAGTTTAGCTCCCTATTTCAATTTCAGGAAGAAATACTTCTCTTTGGATTTAATGCCAACCATAATGCTGCAATGAGAAGAATGGTATAATTGATTTATATAATGCACATACCTAAAAATAGATGAAAAGAAGTATCTTTGGTGCTGAGGATGGAAATTATTTTCCCTGGGATCTCTTGCACTTTTAAATGGTATGCATACTGATGAAAATCTCTCCACAGTTACCACCCACCTATGGACATGCGTAGATGTAAAAAAACCCCAGCAAACTGTCCTTACAAAGCACTAATGTATCACGCTGCAAATATGAGATGTAGAGGGTTTACAGAAAAATGCAGAGGTAAAAAAAAAGCGGTCAAGAGGATGTTGAAATCATGACTTTTCTTCTGCTTCATTATTAAGAACCCAAGAACTCAAATATTTGGAGTTGTGGGAACATAAAGCTAGTAAATGTATGTTAAAAATAGAAACTAGCCCACTGTTCGCCGTTTGCTTAGCAAGCAGGATTTCACATTATCAGATATCCTTTCTCTGAGGACGTGAAGCAGGTTTCTAGAATCTGAAAAGTAATGGTAAGCAAGTGAGGAGAAAGACTGTCTCACCAGGCATTGCTCTCAAGAAGCAAACAAATTCCACACATGACGGCTGATGATGTTAATAGCATGTGGTGATGTTAATGATACAAAAATAACAAGTACAAGCTCATTACTGCTCATTATTAACTTTAGTTAGTTTCAGATGGTTTATGTGGGGATTATTAGAATCTGAATCTCCTTCCTATAATTCATTTTAAATCCCTTTAGAATGCAGGAAAAGTACTATTTCTCTAGGTCAAGGGTAGCCAAAGACAGCCCACAGGACAAATTCTGCCCACCACCTTTTTTTTTTTAATGTAAAGAAAGTTGTATTGGTACCCAGCGCTGTCTCTTCATTTACATACACATATATTGTCTTTAGCTGCTTCCACCGACAATGGGACGGTTCAGGGGTTACGACAGGGACTGGACAGCGCACAAAGCTTAAATTATTTATTATCTGGCCCTTACCAATGAATGCACTAGACATTTACGTATTTATCCTCACTGTCTCTGTGGCACAATAAATATCAGATACGTAAAATTTCAGTATCTAGTGTTATTTTCCTGAATGTAATGAATGGGATTTGCTTTAAGCTGCCCAAGAGTCCTCCCTGCGCTGTGTTGCCCTCTGCTCTCTCCACCAAGAACATGGGAGTCTGCTTTCTCTCGCCTTGAATCTGGGGTAACCCTGTGACCGCTTTGACAGCAGAATATAGCAGAAGATGCCTGGCAGCTTCTGCTTTGTTCCTGGCACCCTGAGTCACCACATGAAAAGTGTGTGCCCCCTGCTGGAGAGAGAGGTCCTGCCAGTCCCAGGTGGATGCGGCCGCAGAAGTGGCCCCAGGCAACACCACATGGTGAACTGCTAGCTCAGTCTAGGCAACCAATGGGGCTGCACAGAGAAGTCCTTGTTTGAAACCACCAACCTTTGTCATTACACAGCAATAAACGAACTCAAGGTTTTGATGTTCCTTTTAGTATTTCAAAACTCTAACATGTTTAAAAAATAGCCGTGGCTGGTGTGGCTCAGTGGATTGAGCGTCGGCCTGAGAACCAAAGGGTCACCGGTTGAATACCCAGTCAGGGCACACGCCTGGGTTGTGGGCCAGGTCCCCAGTAGGGGGCGCACGAGAGGCAACCGCACATTGATGTTTCTCTCCCTCTCTCCCTCCCTTTCCCTCTCTAACAATAAATAAAATCTTTTTAAAAAATTATTTTAAAAGATGACAAAAAAGATATCTAAAAAATAGTTCTAAAACAGGCCAACTCCATTATCCTTTATATCTTAAGAGCAAGAAACACCAGTCTGTTCAGAGAGCAGTGAGCAGATAAAACGTCTCCTAAACTCCAGGGAACACGTGGAGAATCATCTAAGACAGTGAAATCACCTGGCAACAGCAGTAAGCTACCAAACACAAACGAAACTCTGGAAAGATTTTTGTTTTAATCCACTGCCTCAGTTTCAGGAGTTTCAGAATCTCATCTTTGAAGACAGCATTTGTCCCCCTTCTACGTGTCTTATAACACAGAAAACACCTCAGGAGAAAGAAAGATTTGGTGGAAACCACAAAGATAGTTGTTGAGTTTAATTAAGTCTGCTGATGAAAGGCAACTTGCCATTGACTAAGTGCTAGGATCAAAGTTGGTAACAACTGCCCGAGAAAAGAGAAAACTGTTCCGGAGAGGAAGGCAATGAAAGGAGAAACTGATGTGGACATGAGAATACAAGTCCCTTGGGATCACAGAAGCCTGGAGCAAGGGATCCAGTTTCCCGTGGAGTATGGACATGGGGCTCAGCAAGCTGAATTTAAATCTCAAAGACCAGACGGACTTCTACTAACTATTGAAACACAGATGCCTCAAAGAGGGAACTAGAAAAAAACAACTTCAAAATGATTATGGCAGCTGGGTATGTTTGTGGGGGAGGGAGTCGATGACTTGTTTTCCTTCTTGTTAATTGTGCTCTGAAGTGTCTGCACCTTTTAGTTTTTAACTTGGTTTTATTTGGGGGCTGAAAATGTTAGTATCATGTGATTTTCAGAGAAATGGAGATTGGTTGTTTAATAGTATTATTATTACTAGTACTACTACTAGTAATTAATAAGCATCTTCACATTTTTCGAAAACGGTTTTTAACTCTAAGTAAGATGAAGAAAATAAAGTATACAAATAAATATATTAGTAAACAGAAAAATATAGCATTGTTAGAAATACAAGAGCAAATTTCTTGTAAAGAAAAAACATGAAAGTGATCACTTTTGATAAATATAATTGATTAAAAAAAGGAGGAAAATGCCCCCTAAATAAATTACGAATGTTAAGGATCTAACAACAGTTTCTGAAAATTGAAAAAATAGGCGGGTATGATTGCTATATATTTGAAAAGATAGATTGGGTTTGGCCAACTTTACCTGTAAAGGACCCGGTGATACCTATTTGAGACTTGGTGGGACATGTGGTCTCTGTCACAACCTTCTGTCTCTGCTAGCACTTGGAATCCACTGAATTCCAGAGTTAAAGGTAAAAATCAGTAAAAAACAATGATGAGTTAATTAACGACAACAATTGAGTGGGAAAGGGCTTTCTAGAGGGATTTGCATGCAAAACCAGTGAGAGGGTTATTCAGGATAATTCGTCTGGACAGCAATTCGGCAAATGTAGGAAGAGCCCTAACAGTGTTGTTGATAGTGCGTGTTGATGCCTCTGGAGGAGGGAGCCCTGCTGCCTGGCTGTCGTGGGGCACGGGCTTTGGAGAAGGGACCTTTGGAGCTAAGGCTCCGACTTCTGAAGAAGGGGCGCTGCCCAGGAGGCCCCTCTGGAAGCAGCTATGCCGCCAGGGAGAGATGCCATCCCAACCCGGACGGGAAGAGCGAGGTAGTCGGGACAAAGCCCCGCGCACGCACGCGCGCGCGCGAGTCCTCTGGTCCCTCTCCAGTGCCCTCTCCTGACACAAATCCGGAGCACGCCGGCAGAGGACGAATGTGGTGGCAGACTCCCCATTCTAGAAAAACAGCACAGCAGAGCGGTGAATGAAAAACTGGCAACACCTTGGAACTTCTTTATAAAATTTCCCTTGAGGGCACAAAATATACTGGACATTCCCCAAACCAGAGCCTTCATTCTAAAAACCTTAAAGGACAGAACTGAAAAACTAGCACCAGATGTTCCTTTTAGAGTAACTTCCAGGAACAAGCAAGACTTTCATTCATTATTATTATTATTATTCTATTACTCATTTTAATCTTGACTTTGTGATAGATCTGGCTTGGAAGTTTTAAGGACCAGGATGTAGTTTTCCAATAGTTTTATTTCTCCACATTTCTCTGTACAAAATGCATGACAGTCTTACTTCTACAAAGCAGCAATTCTCATCACCAGTTGTAAGACTTGTAAACTAAGATCGGCTGCATTACAGAGCACCTGTAATGTAACCTGACATAAATCGAAAAACCTCAGGCAGCTTTCTAATATGGTTACACACTGACAGCAATACGCTGATGCTGACATCATCTTATTAGATCAGCTGGTCTCGACTGAACCCAAAGGACAAAGAGTGCACACAATTTCTTGAGAAGAATGTTTATTATGAGGACAGTCTTCTTGTGGACTAATTCACTTTTGGCAGGAGATGCGTAAAATCTAAGAACATTTAGCTACTTACTGCTTAACCAACAAGAGCGATTTTTTCCTGTTTACAGAGAGAATATTGTCTGACCTATCCTTGATCGTACCACGCATGGTATGTTGGCCATATCATGTCTCGGGCTGGTACACACAGGTTTTTAAACTTGTCCTCTCCATTGAGAAAACCAAAAGAACTGGTTTGCCTTATTGAGCAATAAACCTGAGATCCCTTGGAAATTATTGAATGTGGTGAGTTTGCTCTATTCAGCACAATAGCTGAAATATTGCTTGGATGACCAATGAACTCCTTTCCATAATGTCATTAATAGTTGCCCTGAAAATCAGTGAGCAAAGTAGCCAATCATCATCTCTTCCCTTGCTTTTTACCGCTGTCAACTTAGTAATTTTTTAATTTTTGTAATTTCCATGTGACCACCAAATAACAATTCCTAACACTGCATAAAAACACTGGGGTGGGGTGATGTGAAATGAGGTCACGTGGAATGTTTCAAAATCATTTCAAGTTTTCATCCACTTTTTCTTTTAGCTCCGTGTTATAAATCTGTCCCACAAGATGACTTCCCTGAAACGTAACACCCGGGAACTCTTATAAAGCCAGGTTCCTGTCTAATGGGGTAACTTTAGACTCTAGAAAATGTGAAAAAGCATGTGTCTGACCATCCAGCAATTCTGAGTGCATGACCTAGAGAGAGGTTGCCATTTGGATACTGATAGGGCTGTTCTGCAGCCTGATCAGTAAAAGCAGAACTTGGAAGCGATCTGAATGTGCAACAATGGTAAAGAAATTAATACAGGACATTACATGCATGTGATAGGCTCTTAGCAGTTTAAAGGATTAAACTAGATGTGTGTATATGTAAAAACACAAATTAATGTAGTTATGTATATGTACATAATATAGGTATGTATTATACATATCCTCTGTATACACGTATCTGTGTATGTATAAACATGCATCTATACACATGTCAAAAGCATGAGGAAGAGCACAAGATCGAGGCGATGCGTACGCATGATCCGAGTCCACACCTCAAGCTCAGGGTAGTACTTCCTCTGGAAAAGTACAGGAGGAGTCAGGTAATGGCGAAGGCAATTTTATCAAAATCCAAAATGTTTTCTTTTTGAAACAGTGGCTGGAAACAAATCTGACAAAATAATTATACTTAATTTTATGGTGAAAACATATTTTGTGTTCTTCTTTCTTCTGTTCCGCAAACTTTAAGTTTCTTACAAATAAAACTAATGTTGTGCTAGCTACAAGATCCCAAAGATGCATGGCTGTCTCTATCCACTCTCTTCCTTGCTATATGAGCAGTAACAGGAGCAGGTGCATGCCCTTCGGTTAGCACATGGCTTCTGAACATTCCAGAAATTCAGCAATTTCAGCCCAGGCAGTGAGGTGTGAGCTGTTCCATCAATGGGTGCAAAACACACACACCACAAAGGCAGGGTGCTGTTAGCTATCGCTACCTTACAAACCACTGCACAACACAATGGCTTAAAGTGATATGCATGTATTACTGATCAGCTATATGTAGGTCAACGGGCGGTTCTGCTAAACCAAGCTAGACTTGGCAGTTTGGTTGGCTTGTCTATGCATCTGTAGTGGGCTGGTAGGTAGGCTGGGGGTTGGCTGGCCTAAGACGGTTTCACTCACCTGCTGGGACAGTCAACTGGTTGTTGGCTGAAATGATGAGAATAACTAGGCAACCTGTGTCTTATTCGTCAGGTTAGTCTGGACTTGTTCACACGTCAAGCAAAATTCACTTCTGCCATATTTTCTTGGTTAAAGCAAGTCCCAAGGCCAGACTAGTCTGGGCTTCGTACATAGCAGAGCAGCTCTCTTGATGTGATCTATTGGAAAGTCAGCCCTCAACAGAGGAAAAAAAACAGACCAAGTTCAAGAGTAGAGAAAATAGAGCCTACCTCTTGATAAGAGAAACTGCAAATTCGTATTTCAAGGGTTAGGGACATGGATATGGTGTGTGTGTGTGTGTGTGTGTGTGTGTGTGAAGATTTAGAAACATTTTTCAATGTCTACCATACCATGGCTTCTTATGGACCACGAAATTAACAAAGGGTTTGAATGCAACGACTGGTTAAGCTTTATGTACTCCAATACAGCATTTCTGGTGTTCGCTTTCTTTTAAATACAGCCCAAACACATTCCAACAGCATTCATCCTGACGCTAATAGGTGTGTCTCTATACAACTCACAAATCATTTTCCGGACAATAATGGACAACTAATAGACGCTGACAACCTGAAATTGTCTCGAAAGTCACCTTTACAACAGTGAATATTGAGCAGTAAATAGAACTGCAGGCGGCTGTAATTTACCTTGTGCCAAAGCAGATCTCCAAAATGACGTATTAAATCATTCCACTGAAGGCTGTAAACCTGAGTGAGAATAGTACAAATCAATAGGAAAAGTCGAGTACTTTATTACCTATGGTTTTTCATGACCTTGCGGAAGGATGAAGATTGATGTCACAAAATGCTAAAACATGAAGACTTGTCAACATGAACTGGCTATGATTTGCATTATTCTGAATTCAGGTTATTTCTGCTGTCACTAGCCTGTTTATTAACCTTTTATTGCTTGTATCATAGAATCAGTATATACTTACTCCTACGTCCTGCCATGCAGAAGAATTTGGAAGTCAAAGAAGTTTGAGATCGGTCCCCTGCACGTTTGCGTATGAAGGAAATTATATGAAGGCACAGCACTGGATGTTCTGAACTTCGGGAGAGGTGTGAACTCAGTGGAGAAAAGGAGGCCTTGGCTGGCTTTGGGCAAGGATGCATGAAAAAGGACATGCTTGAATATTGGATCAAACAGCCTTTTAAGTTCTCAAAAATGAGTTTTTGCCCTCATTGGGGTGGCTCAGTTGGTTGGGCACTGTCCCACAGGCGATGGGTTCAATTCGTAACAGGGCACATGCCTGGGTTGCAGATTCAGCCCCCGGTTGGGGTGTGTACAAGAGGCAACCGAACAATGTTTCTCTCCTTCTCTTTCTCCCTTCCTTCCCCTCTCTCTAAAAATAAGTAAATTTTTTAGAAAAATGGGTTTTCATGGTGTATTTTCTTGAGTTTTAGCCATAGCCAATACCTACATCTGTTTTAACAGATAATTCACATACCATAAAATTCAACTTTAAAGTGTATAATTCAGTGGTTTTTAGTACAAGATTCTGATGTGCAGGTTATTGAAATGTTAATTTCAATAAACCTTTACATGATTTAAAAGGAAAACATTAACACAATGAATGTGACACATAACTGCAGGTTTGACAGTTTAGGAAAGTAACAATTTAAAAATTGACAAAAGGGGGATAATATACAATTTTTATAAGGATAAGGATGGTCTAGGCATTTAAATTATATTTTAATCAATGAATTATATGAAAAATTAATATGTAATAGAGATAATATTTTCAATACTCATTTAAATCAACCTAAGCTGCAAATAATCAGCTTAAGGGAAGTTGTGAATCAGAAATGCCTTCAGGGAAAGGAAGTAGCTTCTCGTTATTAGGAAATGAATTGTCAACTCAAGGTACATAAGACTATATAAATGTTCCAAGAGATAGTCTGTGTTCATTTCACTGGCGACATTTAACAAGTAGATTCTTGTCAGGGAGAGTTTTTCCTTCTCAGGCCATGAATAATTGCTGATTACACTTTTTCAACAATCCGGAGCACACTGCAGGTGCGCCACCTTTAAACAGACAGCGCAGAAAGCAAATGGCGATGAAAGCTATCATGAACCCACATGCTACTCCAGATTGGATACCAAAAACCTAAGTTACTTGGCAACTAAGTGCACTAAGATAATGTCTAGTCTGATTTAGAAGTTCTGATTCTCACTCGTCAGTAGATGCAAAGTTTCTTTGATGAAACCATTTACAAAGTTTGAAAAATTCCCTGTGGCCCATGCTGTTCATGAGAAGTGATCTTTGCAAATTAAGATCTACTGAGTTGAGGTACAAGGAAGGGCAGGTGCTATATTCACGGCCTGTGTGGTGCTGGCCTCCCTTCAACTGAGTTGGATTTTCTAAAACATCCTGGCGGGGAGGTGAAGGGGAGGCATGTAAGAGACTAAGATAAGGATTAGAGGGGTGACCTGAGAGATCATCAGCCGGTCAGGATGCGGGGGTGGGGGGGGGGCAGGGGGCCGTGGATAAACGTGCTGGTGCTAGATCAGCCCAGGGTACGGCAACAAGACAGCGAAGAGCTGCACCGGCTTCCAGGGACCACATACTAGTCTAGCTGTCAAAGGACAGAAAATCAAAGGAAAGGAAAACTAACGACAAATAAAAATAGGCACGAAGATAAAACGAAGTAAAACAAAAAGTTGAGTCAAGATGTTACCTTACTGTTCCTTTGCAATAAAGAAAGAGGACAAGGCCAGAGTGAAGACTCTCCCTCCTGGTTCTTTGCAACAAGACTGGCTCTGCTTTATTTAGATCATCAAAAATAACATCTTACGGAATGGGAACCATAACATTACACAACAAAGTATAGCTGTAAAAATCTCAAACATGTCAGGCAACGCTTTTTTTAGATCACCAAAAATAAGGTTTTACAGAAAAGGAACTGTAAAAGCAAATGTATAGCTGCAAATTTCCTTTTGCCTTCAATATCAATTCCCTGTAAAATATTTTGGGACCACTTTGCAGTTTTCAGGCAAAACTCAAATTTGTTGGACAGAGTTGCTCAGTATCATCATAAGAATGAAAAGTTTTGCAAAAACAATTTTGCTTAGTGCTAACAAATAACTAAAACATGTGGTTATTAATAACTCCAACATCCACTGAAACAGCCTAACCCACGCACACTTTCCTGAACGCTTCAATGGGAACACAGCTGTTCGTCCCTCCCAGCACAGGTGGCGTGCACAGTGACCATGGTCAGGTGTCACAGGCTGTTCAGGCACCACTTGAAGTACTGCTTAACAGAAAGAACTAAGTATGTAAGAACTCAAATAACTGGGCCCGCCTCTGCTACAGCCTCCCCACGGTGGGCATCACATCTCCCACCATCTCCCCAGTTCTCTACCGGGGACCTAAAACCCAAAGCTAGGTAGAGAGGCTGTTCTTGCAGAACCGTGGAAATGCTAATAAATCGCCCTGGGATTCTTAGTGCTGTAGTGTGCCTCACAGGCAGCGACATAGGCAGACTCTGGGAAGAAGTCGTCATGGTACTCTGCCAAAAACCTGGAAAAAGAAAGGAAAAATGGCCCCAGTGATTACCGCAGTAAGCACTAAACATCAGCAAGCAAAACTTAACTTCCGACCTCTCTAACATGTCACTTTTTTTTGGTATTAGGAAAAAATGAATATAATCTTGATTTCTACATACTGATTCCTTTTACTGCACACTTTACTTAGCTTCTACATTAATTAACTATTTCATCAGAATCCTTTCACTATCAAGTGTACAAATAGAAATAGGACCTAAACTCCACTAGGTGGCAGTCTTCATTACAGAAACACTTCTGTGTAAAAAAGGCCTCAGTGACTATTTCTACATTTTCCTGTTTTATTTATTTTGAAAATTTATATTCATTCCTAGAGAGACGGGAAGGGAGGGTGGGAGAGAGAAGGGCAGAAACATCTATCGGTTGCCTCTTCCACATGCCCTGACTGGGGACCGAACTCACAACCCAGGCATGTGCCCTGACCAGGAGTCGAACTGGGTGACCCTTTGCTTAGCACGAGGTCGCCCAACCAACTGAGCCACACCAGTTGGGGCTACATTGTCCTGTTTTAAAAACAAACTATAAAAAAAAATAAATTATAAACACAGCAACTGTCACTTGAGAAATTCATAATGTTTATAAGGGCTAAATGACACCAAAACTGAATGGTATAGGGAATAAAGAATATCTTGTGTCGTAATTTGCCACGCCCTATGTGTTACAGTTCCAGCTCACAGTATGAAAACACAGAAGCAAGGAGACTGACTTATGTCTGACAGTGGCTGTTAAAATGTGGCCATTCAAGAGTCTCTAATGCACAAGGCTACCTTGACTAGCATCAAAGACTTCACCATTAAGCACTAAAACATTCTCACATGGGTCATACTGACGAGTAAGCTAATTAGCCCTATGTTGGCTTTCCCGGCCTCCTCCCATCTGTCCAAATTCCTAGAAATTTAAGGATGGACCTCTGCAATACCTTCTTTAGTAAAAACTGAGACAAAATTCATCATCCAAGTGTGAACTTTTTCTTCCTTGATTGTACCCTTTTTACAACGGTTACTGTGTCCACTGATTCTCTAGTTGAATACTTTGCATGCATTTTCAAAACCAATTACTATACTTATTTGTAAATATTTCTAAGTTACTTCCTAAAATCCTAACTTTTATTTTGTATTGGGCATATTTCAAAATCAGCAGCCTTCGCTGAGCTCTTCGTATTTTATTGTCATTATCTGATTTCAGCTTAGAAAATGTTCATGCCAAATAGAGTTGTGGGTTTGTTTGAGGGGGAGGTCGGAAGGGAAGAGGGTAATGCTGTATAGGGAACGCATCCGCGTGGCATGGCGAAGGTAGCCCAGCCGGATTCGGAAAACCTCTGGGGAGCAAGTCAGCACATAGCAATCAAGCCCACACATCGGTTTTCCCGTGGGGGATCAGGCCTGCGTTGTACCTAGGCTGCTTTGAGGCTTGCTTTTGGCTAAAACTCCCTCACCCTGAATTGAGGCAGCAAATGTTTACTGCGTATCTTTAAAATGGCTTCCTAAAGTCTGTGCTAAACCTCCCAAGTATGGAGCGGAACCAGTTCAACCACTTCTCCACTTGCATCTGCAACATCCCTCTCTTTGAAGTAATTAGCAACATTCTTTCCTTTGTTATCTGTAAAAGGTCGTCACCTACAGTGATCCTGTGCATAGTAAATGAGGACCATCCTTGATGTAATGCACCCAGAAAAGCAATAAAAAAAGCAATAAAAGCTTGTCCAGGCAGGGGTCACCGGCCCTCTCTCTCACTCAGAGAGTGGCCATGATGTCCCTTTTTCTCCATAAAACTTCTGCAGGCTGTGTGAATTTGTTCGTCACAGCCACAACACACGGACTCCTCGGCCGGGGTCCGCATCAATTCTGAATCTTGTTTCTAATAAAATGTTCTAAAGTCTCATTCCACACATGGACACTTTATTCAAAATGCCTACAGGAAAGTATCTTTTACAACCTCCATGACTGACTGCTCTGGTGGGAGTGCTCTCCACTCTGCACAGATCCTACTTGATTAGCTCTTGCAGGTTGGGGCCTGACTACAAGGAAAAGGCACCTGCTTAAAGACAAGGAAGAAAGTAAGTCAGGTAGATAGGACGAGCTGGGTGAGCCAGGCTGAGGACGAGCCTTGACTGCCGCACAGAGGAACTAGTCAGTAGACATGTGGGTGGGGAAGAGGGGGAGAGCTGGGCTATAGGCATAAAGGAGGTGGGGCCCACCGCACTCAGTGGGAGGGGTGGTAAAGGTGGGGGCAAATGATCTTGTGATATGCTAAAATAACTGGCTCCATCAGGTGAAGGGAATAATACCTTTCTCTGAATTCACAAACTGTCAATAATAGTCATTTATCTTAACTTTAAAGTAAACCCCAAAAATCCAACCTGTACATGCTAATATTTAAGTTAGTTTATGTACTTGCAACAAAAAAGAGTCTAATACTTAACGTACTCCTGAACAAAAAATACAAAATTAAATCATCAATCTTAGTCAATCGCTTCTACTATAGAAAATTAATTTTCTTTTCACAAGTTGGTTGTCCAACTGAATTCTTTTGGTGACACAAAAATTTAACTCTGCCCTGGCTGGTGCGGCTCCATGGACTGAGCACTGGGCTGCAAACCAAAGGGTCACCAGTTTGATTCCCAGTCAGGGCACATGCCTGGGTTGCAGGCTGGGTCCCCAGTAGGGCGCATAAGTGACAACCACACATTGATGTTTCTCTCCCTGTATTTCTCCCTCTCTGCCCCCTGTGTCTTAAAGAATAAGTAAGTAAAATCTTAAAAAAAAAAATTTACCTCCATACAATGAATAGCCTTGATTCAGAAAGCAGATAAATTATGGGAAAAAAAAGAAAGAGCCAAACCCCACCCCCCTCTATTACAATTACAGTTACAAGCAACCATACTTAAAATATCAGAGCTGGCTTCCACACTTGCTAAAGAGAAATCCAGAAAAGTCATCTATAAGGCACTATATATATAAAGCAGTAGGGGTTAATTTTTGATATGAGTAATAAAAATACCTCAGAAAGAGATCAAAGTGCTTCAATAAAGCCTTCAGATTCTTTTCAGAAAAGGACATCTTTCCAAGGATTTCTGGAAGTTTCACTGTATTAAAAAGAAAAAAACCATTTACAATCAGCAGAAACTGGCAATGCAATGGGTAGGATATACTCAGAGATTGTCTGGGTCTCTTTATCCTTATTTGAACTGAAATGAACATCTACATTATCAAACAAAACTAAAAATTCTGAGTGAACAGGAAGACAGAATGGTAGGATAAATGGTATAATTCTTATGAAATTTAACATTCATGAAGTGCCTTTTTTTTTAAAGAGGTCACCTTTCAGTAATTTGTCTTAGACCCCCAAATCACCACAAGATGTACCTAAGCTAACAACAGGGTTAAAACGAAAGCAAAAATAAAAGGGGCGGAGGGGAGAAAGCAGGGACCAGGGTTTCTTACCAAACAAGCGCAGCAAATGTTGTGCCCCGTAAATGTAGGAGGGTGGAGGCGGCTGGTCACCTGGAGGGTAACTGTCGGGTACAAGTTTCCAGGAGAGGACCTGGGAAAGGCGCAGACTGAACACTGTTATTATATCTTAACACTCCATTACCAACAGACCTCGACATCTGGAGTTCTGGCAGAAATACACGGGCTGGGACATATTTAGACCAGCAGGCCGATGTCATCCATCAAGTGTCACATTCCCACCCCCAAGCTTCCTGTCAGTCTAGCACCTCAGGAGTTCCTCCACAGCTGGGCCAGAAAATGGGAGTTAACAGTGATAACACGCCGATGGGGAAGTTCTGAAGAAACCCCCGACTGCCCCATGGAGCTCTTTGTGGGTGTGACTTCAGGATACAGGAGAGTGTAATGTGTTCTGCTGAAGAGGGTCAATGTGCAAAATAATTAAGTTCAATATGACACTTGCAAAAAATTAAAAACACAAAATAAAATATTGTGTATAATTATTATGTAAATACACAGAAAAAAAAAACCCATGAATATATACCGAAGTGTTAATGTGCATTTATTTCTTAGTGGTGGAATTATGATGTAAGGGGCATGAGAATCACTATATATTTTCCATATAGATTATATATTAGCATATATATTGCAGTTTTCTACTGTAATTTCTGAAAACATTTTTGCCTTTTAAATCAATTCTAGGAGGATTCACCTTCCTTGGCAACATAGAGACACTTCTAATCACCTAAAAATTATGATAATAAATGATATATAGAGAAAAATCAAGCCAGTATATTAAAATAAACACAAGATTATAAAAATAAGGGGGAAAGCTTAAAATTATGGAAATATTTGACTTCCTAATTTTCAACACCTACTACCTATAAATTGGGTGTAACTAATGTGGTCATATTGCCCCTTTTCCTTTACTGAAAATCCTGCTGTATAAGAGAATGAAGCAGTGAAAAGTAACCCAAAGATGTTTTGAGTAATATTACTATTGTTTCAAAATTTCCCGATTTCTGCTGTTATAGTCACTTGGGAAACTAATATGACCCATTGAATCAAGTGAAAACAGATGTCAACCCTGAAAACACTTACGATCTGACTCTTTACAGAAGAATTGTGCTGACCCCTAGCACAGTCACCTTCCCCTCTACACAGAAACGAGGACACCCCACCTCGCAGGTGGGGTTCACAAAATATCCTACTGCACTAAGTCATCTCCTGAATCCCGGAAACACTCACTACCTACATCGGTTAAGTGGCCTTAGAAATAGAACCTTAAAATGAAAAGTTTCCCCATCTGCAAAATGGAAACCCAGCGGCAAGGTAAGAATTCGAGGTAATCTAGGCCAAGTGCCTGGCATAATGCTGACATACAGCAGGCCCTCCAAGGGATGACTATTAATATCACCGTTAAGGATGGATTTTATATTTGTAAATGGTTGAAAAATAGCAACAAAAAAAGAACAATGTCTCATCACACATAAAAATTATCTGATACTCAAATCTCTTGTGACCATAATAAAGTTTTACAGGAATGTAACACATTCATTTACAAAGTATCTATGATTACTTTTGAAGTTGGGCAGTGTTGTTAGACACTGTGTGGCCTGCACAGCCTAAAATATTTACTCTCTGGTCTTTTGCAGAGGAAGTGTTCTGACACCTATCACATAAACGGATAACGCAGCAGGTCCTCAGATCACGTCATTTGGTTATGATGTTGATGAGATGCCATAGGAATTTAACTCCTGTTTATGTCAATTAGCCTATGGTAAAACTGGTTTTATTTTATGGCATTCTGCTTAAAGTCAAAGAACCTGTCTACGATCTTAAGTGAGGACTTGCTGTGCTCATGTATCAATACTTAGTTACTTAGGCTAAAAGATGAATGTAAGTGTAGGGCTGGAATCCTAAGAATCTTCTCATTTTAGAAACCAAAAACGCAATGATGCATATCACAGAAACAACTCCGTTAATGTCCACAGCAAGAGCAACACGACGCTTCTATGGAACGGAAGGACACACTGGGGGTGAAGAGCAGACATTAACTCTACCTCATTTATTTCGTTCGTTCTTCTGCCCTCAAAGCTGGCAAACACCGCACTGCCTTCCTTGCTAGGGGTCACAGGAACAGGTGAGGACGATCTGCTGTGCACGGGGGTCTCTTCAAAGGGAAAAGATATTCATTATTCACTTAGAAAGCACACAGCTATGAATTAAAGACTGCGGGGAGACAGTGACAAATGGCAGAGAAGTTATTCATCTTTAACAATAAGACTCTCCTATTATAAGACAGTACCTAGAATATCACTTGGGGGAAAAAGGGGGAATCGAGAATAGAAGCTACAACAAAATGAACCTTGAAAATGTGACGCTGAGTGAAAAAAGCCACTGGCACAAGGCCACATACTGCATGATTCCACTGATAAGAATCCAGGCCGAGAAGAGGCAAACCCAAAGGGGCAGCAAGTCGTTAGTGGCTGCCTAGTATGATGGCCAGGGGAGAGATGGGGAGTGACTGATAACTGACTTGCGACACAGAGCTAAACCGGCAGGTGCCAAGCATCCAACCACACAGCTAAAGCCCAGCTGGCCGTCCTCTCCCAGCCAGCCGCGCCCGGGCCAGGGAAAACGCCTCCTGAGCCTCAGTCAGGGCTAAGCTCAAGTCAAATTCCCAGGCGAGTGGGCAAACGTGGGTGTGCTGTGTGCTTCTCCCACCTTTCCCCAGCCCCTCCTGCTGGGGGGACTCGCTTCGGGGCCAGGGAATGGACCTACTTTTCTCCAGGTGTAGGAAGAGCTTGGGCATGCTGGCGGATGTGTCCTGCTGTCGGCGCTTGGGCTGAGGAGAGGCGCTGCTCTCGGACAGCCTGTCGCTGTTGGCAGAGTGGCGCGTGGAGCGCCTGAGGGACTGCAAGGCTTCTGGTTCGGCTTTGCGCCTTTTGGGGGTGGCCGGTTCACCTGTGGTCGGCTGACTCTCCGTGGATTGTGGGGTGGATGGATTCAACAAAGGTGGGCTTGGAGAGAGCTCCTCCTGGTTCCTACGGAAGAAAGGGGAGAATGTCACGTGCCCCTGGTCTGCGGAACCTTTGCAAAACCTGCAGAGGTTCTTCAATGTCCCCCTTCAGACCGAACAGAAAACACACTCTCAACTACACTCCGGCAGAGTTATACACATTCGCTTCCAACTGTACGAAAATAAGTACTTCTTTCAAAAGTCAACCATTTTAACCCTCTCAACCACTGTCCCTTTAATATTTGCCTAAGAGAAGGTTCTCCGTTGGGAGTGTCTGGCTGTCACAATTGGGAGGTGCTACTGGCATCTAGTGGGCGGAGGCCAGGGAACATCCTACAATGTAAAAGACAGATCACAGCAAAGAACGACAAGGTTGAAAATGTCAATAGGGCCAAAGTTGAGAAACTCTGCGCGCAAGAATAAGGATACCGCATTAATGTAACTACCAAAAGCCTCAACTTGGAGAAAACACACAGTTCACCAAGGACACTGGGAACCTAGAGGTTTGGAATACAGCACGGGGACATCAACACAGGCTCCCAGGGAGCCTCTCGCCTGGGGTGACACCAACAGGGAAGGGAGACAGGCTGAGAAAAGACATCATGAGGCAGACAGAGAACCAGGAGACAGGAGCCTCGAAGGGAGAAGGGGACGGAAGGGAAAGGTGGCTTATGCAGAGCACAGCGTAGCAAGTGGCAAGTTGTTAGTGGCCTCCCTCAGGGAGCAGAGTCAGAAGGGGTAGTGGCAGACAAAGGCAGGTGGTACGCAGGCAAGACAGAGAGGAGTCGAAGTCATGAGAACATTGTACTCTCAGAAAGAGACACGAGGGAGTACTGTAGCTTACACCGAGGGAAGCAGAGACTTTAGTTTGGGGGACTTTTGCTTTCCTCACAGAAAAGAGATTTGGTCAGGCTTGGTCACTGACGGAAGTGATGACGCAGCGCAGCAAGAAAATGAACCTTGACCTGACGGCCCCAGGTGGCCGGCCTTCATAAACTTCCTCATTTAACAGTAACTACCCAAGGAGGCAGATGTTCTTTCCACAGTAGAGGCGAAAGAAAGCGGCTCAGAAGTCACCTCCCCAAGTCCTACAACCAGTAAGTGAGGGAGCTATTCCAACCCACCCCTCCTATCTCTCCTACCCTTCTCAGGCTGTGTTCTCTTCACTCCACTGTCTTTGGAAAGAGGGAGAGAGCTGTTCCAAATCCAACCAAGTTCTCTACCCTGGAACTTACCTATTAGTGCTTGTGGCACTTTCCTTAATCGGAAGAAAAAATTTGGACGAAGTCACCTTTTTATACTGAACTTGTTCATATGGATACAGCAAAACCAATGGGAGAGTGTAATCAAAGGTTATTCTTAAGCCATCCACCATCTCTTTACAAAGGTCAACACTAGAAGGATTAAAAAGAAGAGATTAGAGATGCAAGAACTTTCCAAAATGTCACAGTAAGGTTGTAAATTTTTAATAACACAGAATTTTTAACCATGCATATTAGACCGACACACAAAGAATGAAGTGAATTTGTAGACGCCAACGATTAAGGATTAAGTGGCAACACTGGTTTACATGATAAAGCAGTCAGTGTGCTAGCAACTTTAACTGACAGCACTGAACGCAAAGGATTACGCTCGGTGCCGCACCAGCCATCCGAGCAGCTTGTGCTGCAGAACGTGGACAGACCGCAACCACTGGGGGCTGAGGGGGGCAGACGGATGAACGCCTAACACCTATTTAGATTTGAACAAGCCACCTGTCCAAATCTACTCCAGCTGAGCCACATAGGCCAAGGCAAGACTATGCGGACAAGTACTCAGACTCGAATAAAGACGTGTTTGTAAACAAGCTTTGATAAAATTCTCATTGCCCATGCCGGCGCTTCTCAAGGACAAAAAGAATCACCCCCCCTAAAATACATCACTGAACAAACTGCTCTTGGTCTTGCATCCAGACCAGACATACTTATTGAACACTTCAAAAAAGGGATGATATTTTAATGTTAAGTTGTATGTTAAGTGATGTATCAAATGAAATCACAGTAACTGAAATGAATTGAACACAAGGTAGCCTCTTCTAAATGAAGGTCAATCTCTAATACACAGAGAACCAAGAGATGCCAACCTCCCCCCGCCCCGCCGCCACTCACTTCTTTTCCGCTGGGATGTAATGCACATTCATGGTGGTGTGTGCCATAGCGTGATGATGACGGGGCCTCTCATTGGCCGAAAAGGCTGCATTGATGGCAAAATGCTTCACGTACGATTCCAAAATAGTGATGATGTTGGTCTGGCACGGAAGTTTCACTAACTGTTAAGAAAAATGTACACATCTGATGCACTCACTGCACAGTACAAACCATACACTGCGACAAACAGTGGTCTTGCCCATGCCACTTTTTAAACACAAAGATAAAGCCCACTTGGTTCAAAGAGAATTTTTTAAAAAAGTATGCTTTGAAGCTGTTTGGTGTTTTTTGTCTACTCATCACATCACCAAGTAGATTACAGTACTAATTTTTTAAATAAATACAAGCAGTGATTCTCATGTTAGTAATCTACTAGAACCACCTAGGGAACCTCTAAGAATACATCCACAGCCACCTCCCACCATGGATCAATTTCATCTTACCCCCCTGGGTGGAAGCCCACCCATCAGGTTTCTGCAAAGCTCCCTAGAGGATTCTAAGGGGTACCCAGGGCTCAGAAAGACTGTGCACACTTTAATTTAATCAGCAGTAGAGCACTGCTGTCAGATCATTTTAAATCCTGACTCAGTACAAAACTTAAAACAGAAATTTCATTCCCCTAAGGTTCTCAATTGTTTGAGTCTATGATTACAAAATACTGCTAAATGAACATTCTCTCGCAAATCCGTGTTTTATGTGTTCCCCCGTATACCCGTTTCCTCCTGTTGATATAGTAACAATCGTCCTCCAGCTTCTTCTTCAAAACTTCAGGGATTTCTATAGCTATTGCTCTTTCTTCCATCTCCTTTTTTCTGTGTGGCTCCACGTCTTCCTTCTGCAATATAACAATTCTAGACTTTTACACTTCTTAAAACAGCAGGAGTGTATATCCAAAGGACTAACACATGAGAGCCTACTATTACACAAACCCGGTAATCTGTGACATTTACACCAGTAGGGAAAGACACATGTCCTAAGGAAAAGTACATTGAGGGCCAAAAGTTAACTTGTTTTAGGACACTAACCACATTGCAAATGCTTCCTTTCTTTCTTCCCCATTTCACTTTACCAGCAGAATTTACATGAACTGTGAAGGCAGGCAGAATATGCCAAACTCTGATACACAACATTTCAAAAGAGTCAGCATGGCCCCAGCTGGTGTGGCTCAGTGGACAGAGCACTGGCCTGCAGACCAAAAGGTCACTGGTTCCATGCCCAATCAGGGCCCCGCCTGGATTGTGAGCCAAGTCCCCAGTTGGGGGCGTGTGAGAAGCAACTGATTGATGTTTCTCTCACACATCAACATTTCTCTCCCTCTCCTTCTCTCTCCCTTCCCCTATCTCTATAAATAAATAAAATAATTTAAAGAATGGTCACCATTATAAAAATAAAGCTCACAATCTTATTGAAAAGAAAAAGGTAACTATAATTTGTGGAAATACTTTATGGCTATAGAGAGGCACCGAGAGGTTCATACAGTGACAATAAATAACAGTTATTTTCCCTTAAATATGAAATATAACTTTATAGCATTCTGTTAAAAAATGTACTTTCCACCCCAGGCTGGTGTTGCTCAGTGGATTGAGTGCCAGCCTGTGAACCAAAGGGACGCCATTCGATTCCCAGTCAGGGCACATGCCTGGGTTGTGGGCCAGGTCCCCAGTAGGGGGCGCACAAGAGGCAACCACGCAGTGATGTTTCTCTCCTTCTCTTTCTCCTTCCCTTCCCCTCTGTCTAAAAATAAATACATACAAATCGTAAAAAAAAAGGGCAAAAAATTTTTAAATGTATTTTTACAAAATGCTTCCTGACTGAAGAATTTTACCACTAAAATATATACCAAAGACAAAGAGTTTTCACAATAAAAAGTTTTTACCACTTCAGTCTTTTCTTCAGTATCACTTTGTTCACTTATTGCTTCATCCTTTTCTTCACTGCTGTCATCAGAGGAAGTGCTTATTGCTAGGTAAAAAAAATATGAAGCAATACTGTATTATATACTTCCCTAACTTACAATTCTTCAAGGTAAAATGTGTGTCCTAATGCTGAGAATAATAAACTGCAGCCCTATGTATATTTTAAATGCTGGACAGAAATACTGTACCTTTCAGAATAGAACTTTATTTTGAAAAATATAATGTCAATATCAATGAATGCAAAACCACACAAGACAATGATCTAAAAGTGTTCAGTCACCTAGAACCCCATAGTTACCCACTGCATTGCAAACTGAGGCCAAGGCCCAGGAGGTACTGAGAATGGAGAAAACGTGAGAAGGGACCCCCTAAGGAATGAGTATAAAGACACTGGCCAAGAAGGCAGTGATGAGGAGCATGACTGATGAGGACTAATTATGGACTTATTGACCGCTACCTTAGTTGTCCAAAAAAAGAGAGGCAAATATTATGTATAACGAGCTTAAAAAACATTTTGCTGCCTATAATTCCAAGGATTCCTCCCCCTCAATCCTGCAGTATGAAAGAACTAGGTAAAAGTTCCTTTAACCTGAGAAAATAAATCAAGCCACTCACAGTTCTCATCATTTTTATCTTTTCCTTCACCAGGGAGGCTTTTTAAGACAGAATCGACACCAGGCAAGCGGCAGCGCTTCTTCTTTCTTCCTGTGCTTCTGGGAAAAAAAATGAATGAAATAAATTTTGATGTTGACTGATATGAGCCTTGAGGTAAAAACAAGATATAACAAAGGTTCTTAAGCATTTGACAAATGATTCAACTTTAGAACATAAATGGTGATCTCCATTTCAGAATACTATACAATATCTTCGCAGAAAACACAGCAGTTACTTACAACACAACAGACACACTCTTCGCTACCACATTTTCAATGTCAAATTGCGTAATACACCATGCTTGTCATATTTTTACTTTTACATCGTACAAATTCTACACACTAAGAGAAAACACATTGTGATGATTTCTGTATTCTCACAGGCGAGCTACAGCTTTTCTTGCCAATTTACGCTGTAATCTCCGATTTTCATCGGTGTCACGGAGGACATGATCTTCAGCTGCCCACCTATCCCAGCTAAAAAAACAAAAAAAAAAAGGATGTAAAATTCAGTATTTTACTTTGCTATGAAACAAATGCTAAAAGCACCTCACAGCAACTGAAGTGCCCCAGAATTACTTACATTTTAGAAAACTATTTAAATAGTTTATAATCACAAAAATTGCAAATAAACTGAAGGAACTGATTTAAACAAAGAAGCAACTGGGGTTTCCAGAATTACCCACAGAGAACCCAAATATAATCAACTTAAAAAGTAATCATTCCTCTGAAAAGATAAGGTTTAAGAGAAAAAAAAAAAAAAAAAGCAAAAACAGGACATGAAACTTTTCTACAAGTGTTTCTAAAACCTAACAAGGAAGTTTGCAATGTTCTTGTGCTGCCGAGGTGATCAATTTTCAGTCCCGTTTAACAAGTACACTCACCTTCTGTTCCAACCATTAAAATGGATCAGATATTCTGGGATCTTTCTGCCTTTTTCGTCTTTCCCAACAACAACATCCACAATCTGAAACCAAAAAGTATTGTCCACAAATGATTGAACATACAGAATACTGAAAGCTAGGTCAGGAGAACTAGATCATAGACCTTTTTTAAAAGAAATGAAAGCATTCGCTCCTTTTTCATACAGAGAGCTAAGCTGAAACATTTTTCCTTTCAATTCCATTTTTTCCCTGAGTGGATGCCTCAAAATAGGAAACATCCCTCCAATCTCCCCGTGATTGGTCTCTGAGTGTGGGACTGCGTGCAGCTTCCTGAAGCCATTGGCCAGCCAATTTGTCACTAAAGAAGAGTCCCGGCCAGACAGGAGAGTTGCAGCCCTGAGACCTCTGGGAGTTGTAGTCTTCCTAGCTCGACAGAGCCCAGGGATAGAATGGTTTGCAGATTTTGCCATCCCTCCCAGCGACGTCCCCAGCGGAGACATCTGGGGCAAATGATGGGGCGTGTCACCCCCGGGGCACACTCAACGCGGGGAAGGAGGAGGGAAAGCAAACAGAAAACAGAGATAGGGTTGCAGGGGCGGAGCCCTACAACAGAACTGTCTGAGACCGGGGGCCTTGAGAAGTCCCCCAACGGGCAGCGCTACTCAGACGCACCTGGGGCCCCAGGCTAGCCCCTACCCCACGTAGTGCGATGCCCACTCCCTCTCACTACCCAGACCTGAGTTGTACAAGTGGCTCAGCCCCCCGGCGAGCCCCCGAAACGGAAGTAATGGGCTCGGAGCCCAACTGGGAGATTGAAAACGTAAATGCCGCAAGGCCCTAAGGGAAGAAAACACCGGGTCAACGTAGCCCTCGGGGCCTAACGGGAGGGGCCCAAACACAACTGGGGCCCCAAAGCAACGACGTCGCGATTCGACAGTTGGCGCATTGGCGCAATGAATTAGGACCTGCGTCGGTTGGTCAGGGTGTCGCACGGGAGCCCACGCGGCGCTCCGCGTAGAATGAGAGTTAACGCGCCATCCGTGAGCGGCCTCCTGGACGCGCGGACCTTGATGACCTCACATGCGCGACCGAAGCGCGGCGACAACCTCGCGACACCGGAGCCGCGACATTTTTGATGGCGCGTGCGCAGCCCCGAGCGCCGGCCGGAAGCGGAAGCGCGTGGGCCCCGACTTCCCAGCGCGGCGCTCGCGAGCGCTCCCTGCCGTCCGCGCGGCGCCGCGCAGGCCCAGCTGTCACGGGCAGGGAGCGCCTGGGCCCGCCGCTTCCCCGGCTTCGCGCCACCTTCCGCGCCCGCGCCCGCACCCGCACCCCGTCCCGGGGCCCCCCGACCCGCTCCTCCTCCCTGTCCCTCCGCGGCGGCACCTTGGCATCGTACAGCACTCGCGCCTTGGTGGGGTCAGGCTCGAAGCACAGCACTTTCTCCCCTGAGTGGAATTTAAATTTCATGCCCTCGCTCGCGCTCATTTGCTCATCGTGGCGGAGGGCGAGGCTCCGGGGCGGGCGGAGCGCGCGCGGTGGGGGACGGGGGTGGGGGCGGGGAGGTGGTGCGCTGCGGCGGGGGTGGGAGGGAGGAAACGGGGAATGGCGGAGGCTGCGGCCGCCCCGCCCTCGGTCCCGCCTCTGCCCGCCCTAAGCCGCTGCTGGACCTCCGAGTCGCCGGGGGCTCGGGGG
>CM052552.1:66959453-66983804 GCA_028533065.1 Trachops cirrhosus
GGGAAATGTAGAAGCTAAAGAACTTATGACACATGGACATGAACTAAAGGGGGGGAATGTGGGTGGGAGAGGGTGTGCAGGGTGGAGGGGGGTAATAGGACAACTGTAATAGCATAATCAATAAAATATATTAAAAATAAGTAAATAAAAAAATCATAGGAGAACATCTATATTACAAAGCCATTTAACAGTATGTTGCAGAAAGATATTTATGGATGTGGAAAACCTGTTAATGATATAGAAACAACAGAAAAGCATCACAAAACAGAATTTGGATTGCTGCTCACCTGAGGAGCTTTTCAAACCTGCAGTGCAGACCGAGTGAGACAAAATACTCATGGTGGGGCTCCAGTAGCTGTGCACCCGAGAATTAGAACTTTTATGGTACAGGCCAAGCCTCGTGTTTTGAGGGGTCAGCTGAAGCAGGTACTAACTACTCAGGCTTTCCTGTTCTATGGACAAGTCCAAAAACAACTTTTGGTTTTCAACCTTCTTAGTCACGATTAAATGTTCAAAGCTAAGGTTTACTTCGTGTAACAGAACCAAATAATAATAGCAGCTATTTATGAAGTAGGTACATGTCAGGCTTTTTATTCATCATTTTGTGTAATCCCATAAACAATGCTCTGAGGTACGTATTATTATCTCCACTTAAAAACAAGAAAACTAAGGCCCAGGAACATTAAGGGACTTGCCCAGTGTGGCACATCAGTAAGCATGTCTTCCTCTCTGATTCCAGTTCCCATGTCCTGCTACTTTCTCAGTTTACTTGTTAACATCCCAACAAGTTCTACAAGCTTTGAAAAAGGCATGGAAAAGTCTAAAGAGGTTTCAAATGTCTATGTTTTAATGCTGCTGTGTAATCTGCTCTTTCTGCACCTGTGACGTATCAAATTAGCGCTAGCACAGAGAATGTCATTTCCATGACAAAAAGCACACTGAATGTACAGTCCTAGAATCACTTCAGTCTTTATGATATTGAGAGTCATATCAGCTACAATAGTCAGATTAGAAGTCTCCTTACAGCTAGAATGCCAGAAAAAGATATAGAAAATAGTTTTATACAAGAATCAAAATATTAAATCATTATAAAATTGACTTAACTAATAATGTGTGTCTTCAAATGCCAAGAACTCTTTAAAGCTTAATTGAAATTTGGTGTAAGAATTTTAAAGGGAGCATTGACTGTCTGACTACCATCCAATTTGCTTTACCTAAGGGTCAGAAGATGTTTCTGAGTAAAATAACTATATCCTTTGCTAATTTCACATAAACATCACTTTGTATTGTTAACAATGAAGCTACTTCTGTTTATTGTATATTTGAATTATTGGTGAACCTTGACTGGGGAACAAAATTCAAATAAACTGTAAATTTTGCTATGAACCATATTCTGATATTGATAAGTTTCTAGATCATTTAATTGTTCACATTCCAGTCAGTGGGTCTTAAAAAGTATTCTTTGGTTTTCTCATGTTTGAAAAATGGTTCTTTGGTCCCTGTAATTAGTTTTTTACCTTTTGAAGAAGGAATGATAAAGAGAATTAACCTACAATAAATATGTATTATTAGCTTTCAGTTCTCCCAAGAGTCATGGCTATACGTATACTTCCTCTTTACTTAAATCTATAATTAATGGTTATAAGATGCCATGTTGATGTTTTTAAAATGGAATCTCATGAAGAGAATACCATGTGAATATGTGATTAATGGATCATGAAAAAAATTAGCTCAATCACCAAATAAAAAACCATTGGCCTAGATCATCCTTTATGTTTACGTGTATTGCATGTAGTACAGTCTGGACTAAAAAATGGCACATTTGAGCTCAAAAGTAACTGAAAATGATTTTCGTATTCCATTTTTCAGAGATTAATAATTTACTGTAAATATATATTTAAAACATTCAAACTTCTCTGCACATACAGTGACACACAGGATTCAACCCCCTGGTCTTATTCTGTCTGTGTACACCATGCTCCCCAATGAGAACGATCACTTACAATGATGGTTCTGAGTTTTTGTCACATTGGATTCTCAGCATCACTGTTTGTGAGGATTGAATGGTAGTGATTGTACTGAGTCCACCTCGCAAAATTTGCTATATTCTTTATTCTGGTGGCAGATTTCTCCTTCTGGCTATGGCTTGGGCACATGGCCCATGCCTGGCCACATTAAATATCTCATCTCCCCACCATGGTAATAGGGTGGAAAGGCAGTCATCTCAGTGGTGTACAAGGCCAAACAGAATCATTCCCTGCTCTTTCTACTTGGAAATGAATGAAAAGCCACTTAAGTGGAAAGGAAGCAGCTAAACTTAGGCTGGGGTGACATCTTCCCACCTCATGGAAGAGTTACTGTGTTGAAAGGAAAGAAAGAGAGGAAACGAGCATGTGCAAAGATTTGGAAGACATGAACAAAGCCTTCTTTGTCTGAAATCAAGACATCAGAGGCAGTTTCAGGAGTTGCTTAATGCCCGATGTGGCCTCTTTGACCACAGTGGACAACGGAAAAATGTTGTTAAGGGCATGACATCAAGTCATCGTGTTTCCTAAATCTTCATACTAGATTGTGGCTAATCTAAGTCACCTATCTTATAAACATCTTTGGGTCTTCTCACTAAGATTGATAGATTAAATGTGATATTTTCATAGCTTACTGTATTGAATCTTTTCTACCATTTTTTCCTTGTTTATATCCCAAAGGAAAAAATACAAATAATGCTGGATTCATTTTATAAACTGAAAGCTCCTAGATTCCCTATAAAGACAGTGTCTCTGACCAAACAGATTTGTGCTATCAAACTTCCCTTTTTTGGAAATCTTTTAAAATTTTCATCCAACCATGTTTAAAAAAACAATTTTTAGGATTATAATAAACTGATGTTGTAACATAGCACTTGGGACAAGTCATGCATTTTTACTTATTGTTTAAACTGTGTCATTTCAACTAGACCTAAATATTAATTCACTTTTATTAGCTTACTAACATTTTCCAAGTGATTTAAAAATGAGAACTGGTTATTTTGTAGATTGGTGTCTTACAGGCTTGAGACCATAGACCTTCCAAAAGGGGCATGAAAACAGTAAACTATAGTGCCCTGATTTTTAAGTTCTTAAATAAGTGAGGATGATAAAGCTTATGGGATAATTTTATATACACACACACACACACATACATAGACACATAAAATGTAAATGCGAGTTTTTTCAACGTATATAATTCAAGATTATGCTGTCGGTATCACTGAATACTCTCACATCAATGTTGTTTATACTAGATTTTAAGTTCCCTGGGGCAAAAAAATGTGGCTGAGTTATCTAATTATTCTGGAAGGCAAATGAAGATGTTGGGTTTTAACATCAATTTAGTGGAAGAAAACAAAACAAAATAAATCTAAAACCCATGACATCACTCCTTCCCCCTAATTACTATTTCTTCAGCCTTGAGAACACTTTAATCCTTTCAATCTCATTTTCCACATACAGATTGAAGGTATCCCTGTTACCTTCATTACTTGCAATCATCAACCTCTTAAAGACTTTATAAATATGGTAGTAAAGGACTAGGATTATAACTTGGAGTTAAAAGGCCAGGTCCTACTGGGAACCACGCTACTTTCCTAGGAAGTTATGTTAGCAGGTATGTTATAAATTTCAGTAAATGACTGTCCTGCCTAAATGACAATTTAATTTAGCAAACGATACGTAGGCATTTTATTTTATTTTATTTTTAAAGATTTTATTTATTTATCTTCAGAGGGGAAGGGAAGGAGAGAAGGAGAGAAATATCAATGTATGGTTGCTTCCTGTGCATTCCCTGCTGGGAACTGGCCTGCAACCCAGGCATGTGCCCTGACTGGGAATCGAACCGTGATCTCTTGGTTCACAGGCCCGCGCTTAATCCACTAAGCTACACCAGCCAGGGCATACGTAGGCATTTTAATCACAGCAGTTTATCACTAGTATGTCTTTGCAGTATGTAGGAATCTCCAAAATGTTTTGAATCTTTAGAGTCCATCTGAATAACTCTGAACATTTAAACAAGCAATACAACCTTGGAAAAAAGTATACTTGTGTCTCTTCTTTCAATCCAATAACCTCTTCATATTCTTCAGAGCGATGCATTGTGTCTTCCATTAAATTTTTTTTTTCACCAAGACCTCTGATGACTTTGTTGCTATGCCAGGTGATAATTCAATTTTCAGTCTTGCTCTTATTGGCCCTCACACAGCATTTGATTCAGTTGATGACTCTTGTGTTTCTAAACCACTCCCTTTGCTTCTTCTTCACCATTCTTTCCCATTCTTTCTCCAACCTCTCTAGTATTCTTTTCTGTTGCCTTTGTCTTCTCCCTTTCCTTTATCTGTTGATGTTTCTTAGGGTTTTATTCTACACCTTCTTTTCTTCTTACACTACACCAGAAATTCTCTTCAATTTCTTTCTTCCATAAACTTTTTTTTTGGTATAAATAATATATTATAGTCGGTAAAATACTCCAAAGGCACAGAGAGTGATGAGTGAAGAGTCTACTTGCTTTCTACCCTAGCCACCCAATTTCTCTTTCTAGGGGAACCTCTGTTATGAATTTCTTATGTGTCTTTGCAGAGTCATTCTATATATATGCAGGGACACACAAGGCACTATATGATACTATATGTGTTATTATTGTGTGTCCTGTCTTATTGTTGCTGGAGATTGAATGTTTGCATTCTTCCACAATTCGTATGTCGAAAGCCTAATATCTGAGGTGATGGTAGTAGGAGGTGGGGCCTTTGTGAGCTGATTAGATCACAAGGGCAGAGCCCTCATGAATGGGATCGGTGCCTTTATGTAAAGGATCCCACAGAGATCCCTTGCCCCTTCCACCCTGTGAAGATACAATGAGAAGTCTCTGACCCAAAAGAGGGCCCGCACCTGACCATACTGGTGTCCTGCTCTCAGACTTCCAGCTTCCAGAACAGTGAGAAACAAATTTCTGTTGTTTTTAAGCTACTCAGTTTATGGTATTTTGTTATAGCAGCTTTAATGGACTAAAGCAATTTTTAATAATATATCATGTATCTTGTTCCATATATGAACGTAGAGAGCTGTATCATTTTTTTGGTGGATGTAGACTGTCCCTACATATGGAAGTACAATAATTTGTTTAACCAGAGGTTAACCAAGAGGTTGTATCAGTCAGTATTCAATGCAGAAAGTAGAAATTCACTCTATTTCTGGCATAAAGAGGTTTAATAAAGGGATGTAGATGACAATGAAGTGAATGAAAGGGACCAAGGAGTGAAAGTCATGGGGTTGCCACTGGACTGTTAATGTCAAAGTTACACAACCTTAGCCATGATCTGGAATTCTAGAAGCTGCCGGCACTGTAGCCACAAAGTGTCACTGCTGTCTTATACCCATGAAGCTGGCGAGTAGACCCTGGAAGATGGAGGACAGCAACCATCCACACTCATGCCTGTCTGTTTGCAGCCTGTTCAATATCAGAGAGATGGATGGCCATTGTCTCATTTTCAGCCTGGACACTTCCAGCTTGTACTCACTTTCTTGTCTTATAAAAATAACTAATGGCAGGACCTAAGTAATATAGAAAATGGAGTAGAAATGGATACCAAGGACAGATTAACCAATACCCCTTTGGCTATTCAGCATAAATACCCAGCCCTCTACCAGTCCTTAAATTGCAATACCATATCATGCCGTATGTAATGTAATTATACCTTATGCAAGTGAAAATATATTCACCCTTCCCCCATAAAAGAGACAATCAATTCCGTCAGTTGCAGAATCTATCTGTGGGTAATTTTAATACTCTTAGTAATTAGTCACAATTGAGTTTTTATACCCTATAACCCAAGGACTTAATGATAAAAATAACCACTATACATCACAGAATAAAATAATAGAAAGGAGGAGGTAGAAAGGGGATTTGGTTAATATAAAAATGGCAAAGAAAAATACATGTAGCTATTATATTCCTCAATTTGACAACTAATCATGATGCTGTACTTGGTGTTTACAAAGTTCCTTCTTCATTTAGTATGTTCATTTTGCCTTTGAATAGTATTCCAGCTAGTTAGGGTTATTTATATGGTGGGATGATATAAGCCAGTATGGTGATGAAGTTATCACTGCCATGAAAACTGGACAGGTTAGATATTTAATCCCAGTTCTCCATCTTTGTGCAAAATACTGTTTTAGTCACGGTTACATGCAGAAAAACAAAAAATATTCTAGGTATTTGAAAATAGAAAGGGATCTACTATAGCAAACTAGATGCTTGAAAACTCTTTCGAAGTAAATCAGGAGCTTAATTCAGGGGACTAGTGTTTTAACATTTTATTTACTTTTAGAGAGAGGGGAAAGGAGAGAGCAAGAAAGGGAGAGAAACATCAATGTCAGGGAGAAACATCGATCAGTTGTCTCTTGTGCGTGTCCTGACTGGAGACTGAATCCACAGCCCAGGCATGTGCCCTGACCAGGAATCGAACCAGCAATCTTTTGCATTGTGGGATGACACCTAACCTACTACACCACACCAGTCAGGGTTATGGGGGCTAATGGTTTAAAGGCCACACCAAAATTGGTGTGATTACAAAGTCAGGAAGCTGCTACCACTATTGTCACCACAACTGAGCCTCTTACTGATGAAGCTAGTGGGTAGACTAACTCCAGCAGTCCAGCTGCTGCAAATGCTCATATCTGCCTCGCTTTTCCTTTTCAGACTCCAAACCACCAGGAACATGTCTTATGTTTATTTTAAATTTTATACATATAGCTCTTTGATGAAATCTCAATCATGTTGCAAGGCCTAGAGGATACTTAAATCCCTCAAATTGCATGTGAAGTTGTATATGAATTTTGCTTTTTCTGAAGCAAAGATCTATAGGGTCCATTAAATTATCAAAGGAAGATTAAGATCCATTGTTCTATGTAGTACCCATGATCCAATAAGGATTCTGTTGCTTTCTGTGTGTCCATTCCTCCCAAATGTCCAGTCAGATCCTTCTCTTGACCTCCAGAGTTAGGCATACTAAATATCAGGCGCCCAGCCTAAGACAGATAGAGCCTCAGACTCCTCATCAACACAGGGTTCTAGGAAACCGCTGCAGATCCATTGGTGTTGGCAAAGGAATTGAAACCTCTTGGTCTTTTCCAGCCTAGAATTTGAGGCAGGGTTCTATACCCAGGAGGATGTAAGAGTACCCCAGTGGAGGAAGGTAGTAGGCAGGGGCATCAGGAAGAGGCTGAGTAGCTGGCCAACCTGGTGTTTTAAAGGAACACAGTCTAGTGACCAACTAGGTGATTATTATTCCATATTCATAGAACCAAGGAGCAGTACTTCTCAAAATTTAATGTGCATGGGAATCAACTGGGGATCTTGTTGAAATAAATGCAGATTCTGATTCTGTAGGTCAGCCGTGGATGCCCTGATTCTGCATTTCTAACAAGTTTATAAATGTTGCTGACAATATTGGTTCAAGGATCACCTTTTGAGTAGTACCAATGGACAGTTACTTAATGAAATTAAAACTTGTATCTGGGGCACAGGACACTGTGCTCTTCCTCTGTTGTAGAGAGGGAGATGGACGTAGGGGTCAGAGCATCTAGGTTCAAGTTTGAGTCTGCCACTTATTTTGTAATCTCAGTCTTTGAGACCCATTTCTCTTATTTGTAAAATAGGAACAAAAACACATACCATATCAGGTGTTCATGAGGATCAAGTACATGTTGCATGTGTGATATTTGGTAAGGGCTCAATAAATGTTAGTTAACACTAAATCCACCACATTTGCTAGTATTCCAAGATGACTCAGAAGCTCTGGCTATACACCACCAAAGTATCTAGAAGAAAAATTTATCAGCCTTCCAGATGCCTGTCGACATGATGCCAAGCATCCAAATATTTGGATTGCATTCAAAACATTTGACAAGCATCTCTCTCCCTTTCAGATGGGTGTTTTGGCCTCAAGAAGACAGAGTGAGGGGATTTTATGTAGAAAGATGTTATCTAACTTCACTGGCTCTTTTGTATACTTTGGAGCAGCTTACGGACACATTGGAAACGGTAATGCATGCAACATGGATAATCTCAATTTTCAGAAAGCCTTTGATACTGTTCCATCTAATGGGCTGCTTAAACCCAAGACAGCAGGGATTCTTGAAGGAACCCTGGGAAAAAGGAGAAACTGGCTAGAGAACAAAACAAAACGTTTAGAATGAGACAGGATGGAAAATAGATAGAAGATGGGGTTACATTCAAAGAGCAGGGGAGGAAGTCCAGATGTTGCCATTGTGATTATGACATAGGTCGGTGTGCAAGCCTGAGCATACAGGAGAAATGTGATTAGGACTTTAGCTCAGCCATTTTCAACTGATGTACCATGCCACGCCAGTATTTTGCAACAAATTTTACAACACACAATATGTGACTGTTCAGTCAGAGGCACTGATGTCTTTTCCCTCAGAATGTCAAATGAAAAAATGACAACAGTCAATGCAACAATAGCCATCCAGTGTGAAATGAATCAAAATTGTGCCGTTTTTTTGGTGTGCCACAGAATTTTAGTGTAGTTTATATGTGCCATGAGATGAAAAAGGTTGAGCCCTGGCTGGCGTGGCTCAGTGTTTTGAGGGCTGGCCTGTGAACCAAAGGCTCACTGGTTCGATTCCCAGTCAGGCACATGCCTGGGTTGTGGGCCAGGTCCCCAGTTGGGAGCATGTGAGAGGCAACCACACATTGATGTTTCTCTCCCTCTCTTTCTCCTTCCCTTCCCCTCTCTAAGAGTAAATAAATAAAATCTTTTTTAAAAAGGTTGAAAATTGCTACTGTAGCTCCACCATACATGAGCATCAAGCTTGATGGTGATGTGATTTTTGTATGACAATCTTTTAACATTATAAGGGTTACATATTAGTTAGATTAGAAAGGCTGTTAAGGATGTGTTAAATGATATGAAACAGGTTGAGATTTAAGAATAAAAATACCCAGATGCAGCACAAGACTTGCAGTAGAAAAATTTTTTTATTTTTGGTTTATTTTTTTAAAGATTTTATTTATTTATTTTTAGAGAGGGGAAGGGAGGGAGAAAGTGGGAGAGAAACATCACTGTGTGGTTGCTTCTCATGTGCCCCCTGCTGGGGACCTGAACTGGCTGGGAATCTAACTGGCGACCCTTTGGTTTGCAGGCCCACACTCAATCCACTGAGGTACACCAGCCAGGGCTTATTTTTAATTAATTATATTTATTGTTACCCTGGGGAAATGAGAAATACATATTTCTTTAAATCACTTGGTTCTTAACTGGGGGCAATTTTGCTCCCTCCTCCCTAGGAGATATTTGGCAGTATCTGGAGACACTTTTGGTTGTCACTTCTTGGGGGAGGTGCAACTAGCATCCAGTGAGAAGAGGCTGGGGATGCTGCTGAACCTCCTACTGTGCACAGGACAGCCCCCTAACAGAGTTTTGCAGCACCAATTGTCAACAGTTCCAAGGCTGAGAAATCCTGTTCTACACCACTGTACCCTGAAGTGGGTACAGGAGGGAAAAGTTCATAAGGCAAGAAAGTTCTATAGCCCTAACAGGTGTGGCTCAGTTGGTTAAGTATCATCCTGCAAAATGAAAGGTCGCTGGTTGTTTCCTGGTCAGGGCACATGCCTGGGTTGCGCTGGGCACACTTTATTCCTTACCTGTGGATCCCAGCTCATTGAAAAATCCATATCTTTGTTCACAAATGAGAGGGAACAAGAACACATGCCGGAGAAGTGCCACTACTTATACTCAACTGACTGCTTAGTGACAGGAGTCAGTAAAAACATCTTTGTACACAAGGAGGAAGACATCTTATATATATTTAATATACAAAAATGGGTCTCAAAGGAAGTAGATGGTTGATAAGAGTTTCTATCAGTCCTTAACACTGAGCAGTCAAGAATCTATCTAGGTGCTAGTCTGTCTTGCAAGTGCTGCATGGAGCTTTATCCAAATGGTGAAAGTGAGCTATTGGTGTGTCCGAAGTATAAAGACAGTTCTTCACTGGCTCTCCAAATATTGGTGGTCTGTTAAGAAATCCATTTTGCATATGTACAGGTTTGGGGCCATTTTCAATCACCACTAAGACTCCACCCCTCCGCCCCCCACTTCAGAACACTTAAGAAGGTAATGAGTAACAATGATAATGTGGACGCTTCACAAATAGAAGCTTCTCATTATCTGTATATTGATTGTCTTGTTACATTTCAGTATATATCATTACCACCATCAGCCATCCCTTAAGTTTCAGTATATGAAGAGAACTATTAATTCTTCACATGTGAGGAGTGACTCATGACTTTTTTAAGTCAAACCTCAAAGGCATAAGTAAAATGTTTTACTTATACGCTGAGACATTGAGGGAGGACATGTCATTGGTGACAAATACAGCCAATACTTTTGTGCCAGGCAGAACAACAGCCGCCAAAGATGTCTGCATCCTTATCCCTGAAACCTGTGAATATGGTAGGTACCTTGCATGGCAAATTACACTTGGCAGGCGTGATTAAGTTAATGCTCTTGACATGGAGAGATTATGTTGGATTATCTGCCTGGGCCCAATGGTGTCACAAGGCTCTTTCTAAGATGGAGGCAGGAGAATCAGAAGCAGAGGAGATGTGAAGAGGGAGGTCAATTAGAGTAAGTCAGGGCCACAGACCCGGGAAATCAGGAGGCCTCTAGAACCTGGAGAAGGCAAAGAAACAAATTGTCTACTAGAGCCTCCAGAAGAAAGGCAGTTCATTTTGGCCTTCTAACCTCTACAACTGTAACATAATAAAAACAAATGTATTGTTTTAAGCCACTGAATTTGTGGCAATTTATTAAAGGAGCCATAGAAAGCTAATGCACTTGCTATTATAATCATTTCAGGAGACCCCAAAGTCCACAACTGTCAAAGGGTGGAGGTGAAACTAAAGCAACATTTTGTTCTCCCAAATCATACCGTTGACTAATGAGATATCTAAATATGCTGTCTTCAGAGAAGACGGTTGAAGCAGAGGAAAGCAGAAATGCCGAGGGGAGGAGGTGGGAGGTGCTGCTCAGTTTATCTCTCTGGGCCTCAACTGGTTGATTGGCAAAGCAAAGACCAAACATGGTATGATTTTTCTGGTCTTCTGCAGTTTTAACTCTGTATGAAGTGAAGTACCCAAGAAATGAAGCCAAGGAGAAATGTGGCCCAAGTCTACGAAAGCCGCTAATTGCTAGTTTGATTCTTAATAATGAACAGGGTTGTTTTTTTTTTTTTTTACTGGTTTTAATTTTGTCCCCATTATCAGCTAAAATTGGGGTATTGTGGCATTCTTTTAATTATCATTCTACAAAATGTTAGGGTTTTTTTTTTTTGTTTTGTTTTTTGCCAAAAGATAATCTCCATTTATGTAAGACTTTGGGGGTAAGGTGGGAGTGGACAGGATGAATCAAAGTAGAGATGCCAATCCAGGGACAGTGTCACAGTGAGGGCAGCCAGTTCTTCCCTGTGAATCAAGCATTCTTTCCCCTTGAAATTCATGAGAACAAGATGGAGTAGCTTTGGGTTAGCTGAAAAGTCCGTTTAGTTTTTTTCTGTGAAATAAAAAACACATTTTTCATTTTCACCAATAACTTTATTGATTTGGATATTTTGAGTATGGTCTCTATCTCCCATGTGGTATAACATTAATTGTTCTCAATTAATGTCTCAATTTGATTGCTGTCAACTTCAAGTGGTCTACCTGATCATGGAGCATCATCCAGTGAGAAATCTCCAGCACAAAACCTCGCAAACCGCTTTGATATGTTTGATCAGTCATAGCACCTTCTCCATACATGGCACAAATTTGTGTGTATGTGTGTGTTTCAGTTGCATTCTTACCTTTCTTGAAATAATACAGCATAATATGCCAAAAATGTTGCTTATTTTCTTCATCCTCAATATTAAAATGACTATACAAAAATTCGCCAATTTTGATAAGTTTTTTTTTAAATTTTTTATTTATTTATCTTCAGAGGGGAAGGGAAGGAGAGAGGGAGAGAAATATCAATGTATGGTTGCTTCCTGTGCATTCCCTGCTGGGAACTGGCCTGCAACCCAGGCATGTGCCCTGACTGGGAATCAAACCGTGATCTCTTGGTTCACAGGCCCGCACTTAATCCACTAAGCTACACCAGCCAGGGCTGATAAGTTTTTTTTAATACACACTGATATGACAGCTGTCACAATGCAATCTAACAGGATTGTTTCAAATGAAGTTAAAGACAACCAAGTGCTACTAGAGTCATCTTATGGAAAAAGCCAAATGAAGTTTTTGGCCAACCCAATATTAACCCAAGCTCCATGAAAACAAAATAAGTGAAATAGGAAAGTCACTTAAGAGTGAGAGATCAGTTGATGTTCAAAGAAATCTATTTATTTTTATTTTTAATTGCTGTCCCAGGGATGACTAACTGACATGGACTTCTCATTTCTTAAAGATCCCATGAGGCTCTTACTTCAGGACAAGAGGATAACAAATAAAAAGAACCCTATGTACACATGAAACACCAGATATCAAAGAGATATTGAAGGTTCCAAGTGGAATACCTCAATAATTATACAGTGATAGTTTTCACCAGAGAAACTGGCCATGATAGAGACTAATTGTGAGATGACAGGGAAAGTAAAACAAAAACAAAATGTTCCCTCCCCTTCAAAAGAGAAAGACAAATTAAAACAAATAAAATTGGTTTATACAGGAACATTGTGGGAGAGAAGATCAACACTTCAAGAACTGAATTGAGGAAATCCAAGGCACCATCTTAGTTCCAAAATCAGTTCCATACTCTGAGGGTTTTCATGTGCTTCTCAGTTACAGTAATAGTAACTGAAATAGTTGTCACAAGTTTTCTGTGGAAGGATGATTGACAGATGAGAAAAATCAGGACAAGCTGTTTCAACGTTTCAGATTGCAGACAATGGAACAATAATCAAACCAAAATTTATCTGTTTCCAAAGTCCATGTTTTCAAGTCTCCCACTATACTTCAATTTAATTAATTTTACACATGTCTGCAAGAACAATTTCTGGAAGTGCCTCAGCCATTATCCCTTTAATTATTACCTCTCTCCCCTTCTCTCCATTCTTCTAAGTGTAACTCCTATTAATTGTATGTTGGAGCTCACCATTTCATGTCTTGTTTCTTAGCTTCTAGTAGCAATTTTCTTTTTAAAAAAATTATTTATTTATTTGTTTGTTTATTTATTTATTTATTTTAGAGAGGGAAAGGGAAGGAGAAAGAGAGGGAAACATCAATGTGTGGTTGCCTCTCATGCTCCCCCCACTGGGGACCTGGCCTGCAACCCAGGCATGTGCCCTGACTGGGAATAGAACCGATGACCATTTGCTTCGCAGGCTGGTGCTCAGTACACTGAGCCCCACCAGCCAGGGCCTAGTTAGCAATTTTCACGACTTTACTCTTCTGCACTGATTTTGTCCTCTCTTTTGATCTCCTAATTCACAATTCTCTATTCTGCTGTGTCTACTCTACTGTTCAACTCATTTACTGAGTTCTTTATTTTTTTAAAGATTTTATTTATTTACTTTTAGAGAGAGGGGAAGGGAGGGAGAAAAAGAGGGAGTGAAACATCAATGTGTGGTTGCCTCTCACACACCCCCTGCTGGGGACCTGGCCTGCAACCCAGGCATGTGCCCTGACTGGGAATTGAACTGGTGACCCTTTGGTTCTCAGGCCTGCGCTCAATCCACTGAGCCACACCAGCCAGGGCCTGAATTCTTTATTTTAATAATCAAATCAGATTCATCCACTATCTCTCTACCCTTATTATTTCTCATAGCATTTGAGTCCTCACATGTTTGCAAATTTTGTCTGTGAGCTCATCTTTAGCAGAAATTATCTATAGGGGGTCCTTTACTCAGCCTATTATTTCCTTTCCATGGTTGTCTTTGCCAGGACTCTGCAGGGTCCTAAGTTTCTGGATCAGATGGACATTCGTCCCACTGTCCCACATTTCTTTAGTATGTGGAGACACAAACAAAAGATACACCAGTGCAAATATGCACAATCATCCTGAAGGAAGGCAACAAACAGGGAAGTTTGCAGGCTAGATCAGGAGTTAGCAACTGTGGTCCATGAGCCAAATCCTGACTGCTGCCTGTTTTTGCAAGGCCCATGAGCTAAGGAATGGCTTTGAAATTTTTAAATGGTTAAAAAATGAATAATATTTTGTGACATGTGGAAATGACACGAAATTCAAATTTCAGTGCCTGTCAGCAAAGATTTATTGGAACACACCTCACCTATTTATGTACATACTGTCTGGGGCTGCTCCCATCCTACAATGACAGGGTTGAATCATTTCAACAGAGACCATATGGCTCATAAAACCTAAAATATTTATTATCTGACCCTTTACAGAAAATGTTTGTTGGGCTATATCATCTAGTTAAAATCATTCCTGTTCAAAAGTGTTAGTACTGTCCTCAGCTGTGTGTCAGAATTCTCTTGATATAGAAAAAACTCAGAGCACACCAGATAAAAAACAAAGACTGTGATTGCCAATATCTTAAGATCCCAAGGAAATATTTAAAACTCCCCCAGTTTTACAGTCACCTATCCTCTCTGAAAAACAAGCCATTCCCTACTTTGACCACCAGATGGCGAATCCAATGATGCGTCAAAGGTTCATTGCCATTTACCTCTAGAGATAACTTACACATAATTTCAAAAGAACACTTTGTGAACAGCCTGAATTTAGAGACCAGCTAAATAAAGCTAAATTCAGAATACTTTCTGTGGGGAAGCAGACTAATGCCCAAATCTTAGCTTTTGGGGAGGTGGGAGCAGGTCAGGAATGAGTAATCTATGCTTGATCTAAGGTCTAAGGCCGTGGTCACATACTGTAATGTACAAAGAGTCATCTAGAATACTTGCTAAAAGTATTTTTACCCCCAAGCCACAGTGTTAGCTAGCCTGCCTCAGTAATTTGAAGACCCTGCACTTATGTCTTTAAACCAGGACTACACTTGATTCTAATGCAGGTGGCCTGAGGACCACAGATTTAAAGATACTAATTCCAGGGGCTTTCTTGTCTTTAGGTCTGGCTAGAAGGGTGTCCGAATTGCAAGATCCAATGGGGAACAAGAACTGTGGGGCCCATTTCATAGGTAGGAGTTGAAACTTGCTGGTGGGAGTAGAGAAAGAGCCCTCTTCAGTTTCAGTGCCCAGGGAGAGGGGCTGAAAGGATTATCAGGGCTCCAAAAGGGAAATTATGATTGGGATGTAATGAGGGACTCGTGACCTCTGTGTGAAGAGGCAGCAAGAGCCATTGCGAACCACGTGATGCCGGACTAAGTTAGGACAAGGTGAGGTAGGTGGGTGAAGCCAAGCTGGTAGCTCGAATGTTGAAGTTCCTTTAACTCTTCATGATGAGAGAGACAGGGCAGAAATTGCCTGGTAGGCCATTTTCTCTTGTGATCTTCTAGTGGGTGTGTTCTCTTAATTCACTGTATCTAAACAATATGTCCCCCAACCTATATAACCTCTCATTACAAAGTAAAGAATAAATGCAGAAATCTATACAGCTCACATGTGTTGATCTTCCAAAGTGCCCTCTCTTTTGTTTTCTGAGTATAATATTCAAAGCAGCTCCCAAAACATGGACAAACACTTTAACCACCTCATCTGAGACATTTGAAAGTGATTTTCTTTGCAGGACCCTAGATTTTCTTAGACCCACTATGAGGAGCTTATACAGGTGTTTAACAAATGGCCACTAAAAGAAAGAATAAAGTTTGATTTTAAAAAGAACAAAATCCAATATTTTTCTTGTTTCCATGCTCTTTCTCTTTGCATCATTTTCTTCAAGAGTACGGAAAATCAAGAAGTCTATGTGATTTCACTGCTCACTTCTTGGCTAATAAGTCCTACATCTTTCTTTCCAGGCTTGCCCTCTCTAAATTCTCAGTGGCTTCCCAGCTATTTCAACATACATGCCAACAACTAAAGTCAGCAAAATGAAACTTTCTATCTTGTTCCTCCAAACCCCCGTCTTCTAGGATCAGCACCATTGTTTTTAGTCAACCCCACGTAAACTTGGAGTAACCTTCACTTCTTCACTCTTTGTCATATGCTACTGTGTTTTCTTTGTACTGTGTCAGTTTAGCTCTGCTAGGACCGGGTTTCCCAGCGCTTCCTTCCGTATTTGATTCTGGGTGGCCTTGGCCACATGCGACCTTTTGTGTGCAGTTTTGAAATGGGAATTGAAGCAGGAGTCACCTTATATACACCTGAAGGTGTTTGTACAGGGCTTCAGGTACTGGGGTAGCCCAAGCACGTTATCACCAAACTGTTGGTGTTAGGTCAGCACTGAGACCACTGGCCCTCTAGTTACTATAAATACCCATCTCAGTTTCCTCGGACCTGGACCAAGTGTTCAGACAGGTGGTTTTCTTGAAAAGGCAACCAGCCTGACCGGCGTGGCTCACTTGGTTGGGCACTGCCCCACAAAGCAAAAGGTCGCCGGTTTGATTCCCGGTCAGGGCACATGCCTGGGTTGCAGATTCTGGCCCCAGTAGGGGCACGTATGAGAGGCATCCGATTAATGTTTCTCTGTCACATCAATGTTTCTCTCTCTCCCTTCCCCTCTCTTCAAGAATAAATAAATAAAATCTTAAAAAACCCAATGCTACCAGAAAATTAACTAGAAAACAGATGAAGCTACAGGTATTGTTATGTATAGTCAGCTGTTTTATACCTGGTTTCTTTAGGCTGACTTGAAATAATGGCACCTAAAAGAATGAAATTACATTCTTTTTTACCATTAACAACCTTTGGACAGTTTTCCTTTGGACTGTCCAAACCAGTTTTCGGTGACATTCTTCAGTTCCCTTTTGATCTTATCAAACACTCCCTCAGGTTCATAAAGCCCTCGGGTTCATAAAGGATGGGCAGCCATAATGATTTTAACATGCATTCCTGGATACCCAACCACTGTTTTCTATCATGTAGCACAACGAGACACAAAATAAAAACTCATTATCCTCAGGGCATAACTCAACTCTGCTCATAAACGTAGGACTTTGGAAGGAGGTGTGTAATAAATCCTGTGACAGTCTTGAATCCTAAAAGGGTTACTGATGTGATGGTGATACGCTTCTACCAAAAAAGGCATGAGAGATAAAGTATCATTTGAGTTGAATCTTAGGGATGAGAGGAAATGTTCTAGGTAGATGGAGTGGGGAGGAGTTGTTGAGATGGAGAACACCATGAGGAAGAGGCTGCATGGTTGGATGTGGGGAAATGTATGACTTGTGTCCCCCAGACAAGTCATACCTTTCCTCATACATAGTGCTCTGTGGCACAGGATAAGGAAGGTCAGCAGATGGGCAGATAGATCCTCAGTAAGAAACCTTCATGGAGAGTAAGTCCTCCTGTTTGGGAACCAATGACTGGGCAATGTAGCTGCAGTCAAATGTGAAAGAAGGGTAATAGTAAACCTGGGAAACTGAGGTTGTTGTCAGCCCATGAAGGGTTTCGAATGTGAAATAGGGATGAGTGTGAAGTTTATCTGGTCTATAGTGGACATGATTCATTCATTCACTAAGTTATTTATGGAGTGCCGGGCACAGTCCCAGGAGCTGGTCATGCAGTGATGACTAAGATGCTCAGTCTCTGCTGCCCTGGAGCCTTTGTCACAGGAAGGGGAAGACAGAAGATAAACCAGAAAAGAAATTAACAAGATAATTTTAGATAGACAATCATGGTGAAAATAATAACATGCAATGATGAGAAAGATGATGACAGAGGGCTGGGGACACATTTAGAGCATATTTTTTTTTAAAGCAAAGAAATATCACTATCAAAACAATGTGTTAGGAAGTTCCATTTATCTTGGCTTAAAAAATACTGAGACACCAATGGAAAAGAGGAGTCTCCTGGCCTCCTCTTATAGTTTTAGTTGTATAAAACATTTACTGAGTGGAGCTTTTCTGAGGACAATTGTTCAACTTTGTTTTCTAAATTCATTAAGAGGATCTCTAATGATAGAGATTTTGATCTAAGTAATAAAGTGAGACATTTGAGGCATGTTATCTCCTTCCCAGTGTAGGTTAACGTGAAGTTGTTTTGTTTTTGTTTTTGTTAATGATGATGTTGCTCAAGGAGCCAAGGCTTTTTGGAACCCCCCCCCCACCCCGATCCATACAGTCTCAGTGCCTGTCCACGTTCCCTCATGGTCAGTTCCACTGAACATTATCGTTCCTGAGCAAAAACAAATTATGTCCTAGTGCTTGTTCATTTCACTCTGTGTTTTCACAGGTTATGTGAATCAACACCATTTTTGGCAGTTCAGATTTGCCCAGATGAGGCCCCCTGACCAGATGTGCAGTGCTAAGCCAACAGCATAGTCAGCAGAACTGCCTATGAATATGAACAAAAATGAGTGTGTCAGATAAGAAACGATCTCCTGGACATCGTGCCAGAAAACAACTGCTTGAGTTTAAAATTCTGGCTGAGGATTTCTAAAGCTAGTTAATTTTATAACATTGGCTGTTTCTTTGTCCTTAACAGCTTTAGTTTTTCATCGGAATTAAATGTGTGCCTGTAATTTGCCATTCACAAGGTAAACTCCCTTCTCTCCCATATTCCCCATCTTCTTCTCTTTTCCCCCAGGAGCCTTTGCTCTCCCTAGCCTCTTAAATTCTGCCCAGAGATGCAGACCCTAGGAGTTCATTCTATTGCTCCCTCACTATTAAATCACTTCTTTTCTTTCTTCAAAAGTTTTATTCATTTTCTGCCTCCTTTCAATGTGTAGCCAGAAAGTCAGTGCAGTATAGCAGAAAAAGATGGACTTTCAACGGAAGAAGACCTAAGTTCAATAAAGAGCTCTATCTGGATGTCTCTAGAGATTATTTCACTTTTTAAGCCTCATTCCCTCATCATGTAGATCAGTGAATAAATGCTTACCATATCTGAGGCCTAAAGAGTATGATGAATATAAACTGCAGTTAACGTATAGATAAAATACCTGGCACATTGAAGGTGATATACAAATATTTGAAGCTAAGCCCCCTGCTCCTCCTTTTTCCTTTAGAATTCCTTGTTTGGAAAAGTATTGTTTCTCTATATTGTATGTAGAGTATATATTTTTCTCTGTTTCCATCATGTCCTAGAATGGTGATTTTCAAACTGTAATGTGCATACCAATCACTTGAGGATCTTGTTAAAATGCTGATTCGGATTCAGAGTCTGACGTGGGCATGAGATTGTACTCCCAGGTGACACTGAGGCTCCTGGTTTGTGGACCACACTTTGAATGGCAAAGTCTTAGAGGGAAAGTTCACAAGTGTACTATTGGGAATACATTCAGCTGCATGTAACATAACAGCTAAGAGTGTCTTAGGATTTGTTCTCACAGATCAAGAAATCTAGAGGTGACAGATGGCTGCTAGCATTGATTTTGTGACTCCATGATATCTATACCAACATGGCTATGATTCTCTTGCCTTTTCCCCTCATGCTTGTTGGTAAATGACTCCAGAACGGATGCTGCAGTTTAACACTTCATATTCACATTCAAGGCAGTAAGAATGGGAAAAGCCCATGCCAGCTGTTTTTCTTTAATTGTGAGAGCAGAAGCTTTTTCAGAAGCCTCTGGAGGCTTTGGCTTACATTACACATCATCCTAGTGTCACGGGGCCAACCCTCACTCCAAGACAGCCTGGGAAATGACTCTTCTGGGAGGCAGGTGAGAGTGGGTATTGAGCAGTCTGGCTATCTGGGTTCTTTCTTTATTAAAACACTTCCATATAGATTTCCCCTGATTCCTAACCTTTTAAAATATACTTAAAAGATGCTTAGTAACTGCTAGAGACAATGTTTATGTCCCTCCAAATTTATAAGTTGAATTCTAATGTCCAATGTGATGGTATTTGGAGGTGAGGCCTTTAGGACGTGGTCCTTCAGTAATGAGGGCAGACACCTCATGAATGGGATCGGTGCCCCAATAAAAGAGACTCCAGGGTGCTCCCTTGCTCTTTCTACCATGTGAGGACCTGATGAGAAGATGGGCATTTGTGAATTAGAAAGCTGGCCTTCACCAGACACTGAATCTGCTGGTGCCTTGATCTTCAGCATCCAGCCTCTAGAACAGTGAGAAATAAATTTGTGTTATTTGTAAACCACCTTGTCTATGGTATATGCTTATAGTAGCCCAAAAGCACTAAAGGCAGTTACCCTTTGAAGGTTTACTTAGCTGCTCCAATGGGCCCATTGTTTTTTTATAGCTCTTATATCACACAAGACTAATATGATCTTCAATATTACACGAAATATAATTGTGGGTAAATAAACTCAGCTTTCAATTCTTTAAGAAAATGTTTAAATTTTTACTGAACACAGACGGCTCCACTTAAGTAACTTGAGCTCTTAAATACTTTAATTTATATTTAATTAGGTCTCAGTGAAGGAATTAGATGTTGGGAATAACAGGTCAAAGGGAACATGGGAATGTTAATCCCCTGGCTATAAATAGAAGACTAGTGATACACAGTAAACACAGATCAAAATTAAGTTCAAAAGGCATGCCTGAAATAGACTTTTGCAAATGGGGCTTCTAAAGAGGAATTATTTTAGTAAAAATAACTCCTGATCCTATTTTAAGAAATCATGTGTGTTACAGTAATACATTTAACTAGTGGCAAATAAATTAGTGGATGTCAATAAAATCGCACCAAAATTCTTCACACAAAAAAGCCAAGCAGATTTATCTAGTAAGGAAGTTTAAACATACTCTTTGGAAATGGGAGAAACAAAACTCATTTCAGTATAAATTAATTTTAATTAATATTAAATATCAATAATAAAATCAGATTTCAATTATTCAAAACTATAGTGACATGTTTACCAACTTTACTTAATGAATCATTCAGTCTACATACATGGGATCTTTAAATAGTCTACTAGAGGTCATGAACTAAACTTCCAAGTCAACATAATTACCTCTGCGTCCTAGGACAGTATGAACCAAAAAAAAAAAAAAAAAAGAGAGTGAGAGAGAATCCACTTCCAGAGATGATATGTACAGACATGGCTTTGGCTTTAGATACAACTTTGGATTTAAAACCTGTGTCTGCCACCTTCTTCAGCTGCCTGACCCCAGACTCTTCCCAAACCCTGTTGCCAATTTTGACCATATAGGATTGTTTTGAGGGTTAAATGGGAGGATGTAGGTAAGGTGTCAAGTATGCAGTAGGTTCTCCGAAACATTCTTCTCTTCTTTGTATCTTTCAGAGAATACCCCCTCTGCTTTCAGTTATTGCTTGGTTTTCTAATATTAGAATATTAGAAAGGTGATCTGAGGGAAAGTATAGTACGGAAGACCATGAAATCCTAACAGTGTGATTCTATTATTTTAAAGTATTGTAAGTCCCCAGGACATCTGAGATAAAGACTAGAATAACATTTAAAAGCAAATGTAAATGTTTTCACAATTCTCTTTCATCATTTGGAACTCTCAGTCTTTAGTAAACTTTGCCATAGTACAGATAACTGAGAGCTGAAAAATTCCATAGGCTAGATTAGGCTCTAGGATAGCTTGTTTTGCTTCATACTTTAAGTAATATCTTTTAAAAAATTCATATCAATTAGTGCCAGAACTTAAGAAGTCTCACAGAAAAGAGAACTTAGGCAGCAGAGGTCATTTCCAAAGAAAGTGTGTGTGTCAATACTGCAGAAATGAGAAGCAACTTCCTTCTTGATGCTTTGAAGCAAAATTGACACATTCACTATTATGGCAATTTTACACAGGCTGGTTTCTTCTGCATTAGAGTGATCATTGTTGCCAATTCTTTTTATGGTTATAAAAATGATCATATTCTTGATGCAGGATTAAGGCATGCAGGGGGTCGGGGGGCACAAATTATTCATTATCTCCTATGAGCATATGATTAAGGCTTTGGGGCTCTTCGGGGATTTAAAAAATATTTAAGAACAGAAATAAAATTTGTGAGATCAAAAATACAAAGTAAGAACTGTAAAATAGAAATGAATAAATGTTTAATTAAATGTCCAGAAAGTCTAAATTATGTCAACTTTAATAAATAATGCATTTAGTATCCATAAACATTTCATTACATTTGAAAACCATCTGTAAGTTATGACTGCTGAGAAATTATAAGCAATTCATAAATCAAAATTTACTTGTGGCCAAATATCATAAAACATAGTTGTAAAATCTTTAACTTTTTTTACAACAATGAATTATGCTTGCTGTCGGATGTGGGTTTGTTTTAATATGTTTTATATAATGTAGAATGGAGACTCCAAAAGTAAGAGCATGTTTAGACCAGCCCTGGTGGTAAAGACTTGGTTGCATATAAAAAAAGTATGAGTTGGTGAGCACCCATCTTATAGAATTCCTGTAACTGAATAATAAGATTAGTATTTGATGTTCAATTATTGCAGTTATTGGCAGAAGAAATCTCAACATCTTATGCTTTAATGAAAACATTTATCTTCAAAATCATCTCTCAATACCCTGTCCTCTGTACAAAATTCTTACTGATTCCACAGTTTAAGACTCCTTAAATATAAATTCTAGGCTTAGTTTTCATGGAGTGTCATAACTTCCTCCTAATTGACCCAGTTCTCTACACCTGTCACACTAACACTTTGTCCTCTCAGCATCAACATTGCCATTTCTGGTTGCCCTTCTAAAAATTTTTCACTGGAATAATGCTCCTCCTCCTGATCCTCATTCATTCATGAGTACATTCAGCGTTTATTGAGCCTACTTTGTGGCAGGCAGTGTATTAGTTTTGGGGACTGCGAAGGTGAATGAAATGGCCTCTGCCTTAGAGAACTAATAATTCCTCACCTTGTTACTCAAAGTATGGTCTCTGGACCAGCAGCATCACCTTATAGAAATGCAGAATCTCAGGTCCTACCCCAGACGTGGTGAACCAGACTCTGTCCTATAACAAGACTCCCAGATGATTCATATTCTGAGAAGCACTGCAGAGCAAGCAATAATAGACAGGTGAATACCTAACTGTAAAAAGAATGGTATGTTATGCAACAGGTGAATGTGCTGTTCAAGTGCTACTGATTGGGCTCAGCTTCCACTTCGAGCACGTAGCCATTTCCACCCACTCCAATTTACAATTCCTATTTCTGAATGTCTACAGTGCAGCTTTCTATCACCCAGCTCGGCTCTTAATCATAGACCTTTCTCTTTTTTGCTGTTGTTTTCAGCATGGAGTGCCCTTCTTCCCAAATGGAGTTTCCATTTGCCAACAGTATGGGTAGGGACTTACACTTTTGTACCCCATGAAAGCAAGGGACATTTGCTCAGCTATATAATTAGCACATCCCTTTCCTTCATCAGTTTAGTAAACTACTAAGATAAAGTAGTTGAGGAGTCTAGAGAATATACCAGCTGATAATATTCATGGAAGTCGAAGTATCCTCAGAGATTGGATTGGGCCTATTTATCTGTCTGAATGAAAATGAAGTCACATTATTTTCCAACTACCTAGGATTGCTGTTATGCAAACATGAGCAACTGACTAAGCAGACATACCCCAGGCCTACTGGAGCACTGTGTATTGGAGAGGGGGGACTCAAGGGAACAGGAGCAGTGACCAGTGTGCATGTCTCTAGGGCAGTGCACAGCAATCTGGAAGGACTGGACATCAGACCCATAGGAGAAGGGGAAAAATAAAATAGGAAGGAAACTTTATTCAAAGGACAGAAGAAAGAGAAAAGGGAAAAAGAGAAAAGAAAAATTGCAACAAAGGAAAAGCAGATTATAAGTTGGAAAAATAAACCCAAATAGTTTGTAATTACAATAATTTAATTATAACTCACTCTCTAGTTAAAAAGCAATGATCACCAGGCTGAATTAAAAAAAAACTTTTATAAATTATGTTGTTTACAGGAAAAACATATATAAAACAAAAGAGCACAGAAATGTTGAAAGCAAGATGATTGGAAAGGTAATATGGGACAAATATTAATCAAAAGAAAGTTGGTATATCCATGGTAATATCAGTCAAAATAGACTTTAAGGCAAAATATATTACTAAGAGGGCCATTAAATACTAATAGAAGGTTTAATGCATCAGAATATTTAAGAATTTAAAACTTATATTGTCTAATAACATAACTTTGAAATCTATAAAACAAATGTTGATGGAATTATAAGAAGAAATAGCGAACTTACAATCATAGGGATAACTTTCACCTTTCCTTATCAATAATTCATAGAGGAAGAAAACCATAATGATATGGAATATATCATGACCAAACTTGGTCATATATATGTGGGGACAGAGAGGGGGA
>CM052552.1:66983904-66998896 GCA_028533065.1 Trachops cirrhosus
TGTAACTGGAAGGCAACTCCCCCTGGTTACAGCACTTGGATGAGAGCTTGGAGATGACTGGCTCCACACCATGGGCTACACTTGCCTGGACTTACTATGGCAGCCCAGTAAAGCTGGAAGAATACGGGAATGCGGGCAGGTGTAGCTGACTGTGGGAGGAGTCAGAAATGAAGCTGCAGAGGAAGATTGGTGCTGGGATGTAAACCCAGGCGCAGCAGCCATGCGGGCTTTTTGGGACCACGCAGCTTTGGTGCAAGTTGGGATCCTGCAGCTTTAGGGTGTGTCCTTTTTGCCACGTGGCTTAGGAAGCAGTAGAGACTTTGTCTGGAAGAAAGGGGTGAAAGGATTCTTGCTGGTGGGCCATGAGAAGGTGCCACATAGTTTTGGATTAACTGGAGATCTCGGTGGTAACACAGCTGATGGTGCTGGAACTGAGGGGCTGCCTGAACCATGGACTTCTACTTCTTTTCCTGAGATACTGTACCCCTGACTGGGCAAAGGGGAGAAGGAAGGACTGTGCATTTGTGGGTATTCTAAAGGACTTTAGTATTTTTAATGAAGATTAGGTCCTTACTGTAAGTCTGTATAACCTTTTAAATAAATAATCCCAATCTCTGGTGTTGAGAGATATCTTTCCCTGGCAGTGGGCAAGGAGAACCTGGTATGTAGCAGGGAGGGCCCCGGAGCACAAGGGTGGGTCCATTTGTTAATAGTATATCATTTGCCCCACCCCTGGGTCTGTTCTGTAACAAGTACAGGAAACAACAACAAAAAAAAACTGTACAATACATATTCTTTTCAAGGATACATGGAACTTTACAAAATCTGGCCACTGGAACATAAAATAATTTCAACAAATGTCAAAAATTATTATCATACATTTTTTAAAAATTGCAATTACATTAGAATTCAAGAACAAGCAAAACAATAGAAAACAAAAACATAATCTACATTTTTGAAAATTACAAAAATTAAAATATATATACAGTTCAAAGGAGAAATAATATTGGAAATTTGAAAGTACTTATAATTTCTATTCACAGGTTCAGAGCCCTCCCCGTTTTAGAAGGGATTTCTCTAAATTTCCTGGATGCCAGTACCTTCTGATGAACACCTTCAAGGACAAAGTCTCTGCCAGTGTTTTAGTCTTTAAAATAAGTGGGGTAAGGAGTTGATAGGAACTGACCTTATGGAAAAGAGGTTAATGATTTCCAGTGGAAATGGTTTCAAAGTAAAAAAAAAGAAGAAAAAAATACTTACAACTTAAAAATATTAAACATACTACACATACAATTTAGGGAATGCAGCTAAAATGGTATTTAATGGGAAATTTATAGACTCAGATGCTTATAAGAGAAAAGACTAAAAGTAAATGAAACTTCTAAATGAAGAAGTCATAAATGAAACAGAATAAGCACAAAGAATATAGAAGGATAAGAATAGTAGAGATAATGGAAATAAAAAGAAAGATATAATAAAGTAGATGAAAATAAAAGCCAAGTTATTTATTTTAAAAGACTAACACTAGTGACAAGCAACTGACAATACTCATAAAATAGAGAAGGCATCCCCTTACTATGAAGAATATAGAAATGACTAACAACAGATGCCAAAGAGATTTAAAAGCTAATGAGAACCACTGGATTAAAGCATGGACAGCTCTTGTGCAAGAGGCTAGAAGAAAGAGTACATGGCATAGATTAGTGCTGAGACAAAGAGGAAAAAGTCTCATTTTTCTCCGTGAAATAGGAAACAAGGACCTCAGATGAGAATGAAGAGGGCAAGTAGGGAGTTATAGCTCCTTAACTGTCTTGCAAATCACAGACTGATCTTTTGAATGCATCCTCACCCAAATTTACTCTAAAAAAGTACATGTATTCCCTTTGACAAAGAGTCGGGAGGCATTACGTCCAGCAGAGATAATGCCTTCATTCAGAGGATTTAGGCAATGCCTCTTCTGAAATCATGCCTTGCACAATGGTGCTGAGTGCTTTGAGAATGTATTTAATTTTTGACTTAGATAAAATCCACTTAAATCAACCCTAATGAGAAAAGTGAGTCAATGCCCTGTCTGCTGTAGCTCAGTTGGTTGGGTGTCATCCTGTAAAGCAAAAGATTGTCAGTTTAACTCCCAGTCAGGGCACACGCCTGGATTGCAGGTTCAGTCCCTGGTCAGGACACGTATGAGAGACAACCAATCGATGTCTTCTCTCTCACATCAATGTTTCTCTGCCTCTCTTTTTCCCTCCCTTCCCTTCTCTCTAAAATAAATAAATAAATAAAATAAAAAGAAACTCTGCCTTAAAAAAAAAGAAAGGTGAGTCAAGGTGAAAAACGTATTTTGAATCAAAATAATATTAAATTTAAAATAAAGAAACAAATGTTATTTGATTTTAAACTGACACTGGAGGCCCTGTGTACATAGGATTTTTACATATTTTAAGCAATAGAATACAATGCATACCACCTCCATAGATAGTTATGTTGGAAGACTCACTCAGCTGGCAGGGTTTTTTTTTTTAAGATTTTATTTATTTATTTTTAGACAGACGGGAAGGGAGGGAGAAAGAGAGGGAGAGAAACATCCATGTGTGGTTGCCTCTCACGCATCCCACACTGGAGAACCTGGCCTGCAACCCAGGCACGTGCCCTGGCTGGGAATTGAACCGGCAAAGCCTTTGGTTCACAGGCTGGTGCTCAATCCACTGAGCCACAGCAGCCAGGGCTCTGCTGGCAGGTTTTTAAGAATAAAATAAAATTTCCTTACTCAACATAATTACACATTTAATATTTGTTGGATTGAGGAAACATTAATATTTAATACTTCATATGTGCTCAATAAATGGCAGCTATTTTATCAAGGTTTAATATCTTTAATATATCTTATATATTAAAGAAACATATGGTTCTTACACTGAAGAGTATATTTCTTGATAATCCATTAAATAAAGACAGCAATAGACTGGGGTATACACTATTATCTTTAGTTTCAGTATCTGAGTGATATTTAAAGAAATTACACGCACCTGTAGTGATCATAAAGGGTTTTTTTATGTCCAATAAGATGATTAATCCCTCTGTTCGTTATTATGAGCTTTTTTTTTCTGTGCTTGTCTTCCCAGATTAGTGTAACATCTTGCCAACGAGTTGAATTAAATGACTTGGAACTGGAGGTTGATTTTCCTCATACCAACGGAAAGTAAGGAACAACGTCAGTGGTATCAGAGCCATCAGATTTTTCTAGCTCAGTTTATGTTACCACTGTTCCTTTCCTGATGTTTTACAGTACTAACATGTTTTCTACTCTCAGTACAAGACCGTAAATTGATTGGAATAGTGTAAATGCAGTAGCAGGTTTATTAGTCACTTTAAGTTTATGGCATCGTAAACATCACATAGCTGTATATTCAGACTTGAAACTGATTTGTCCAAGTATTGGGCATGTGGATAGGACAAACATTTGTGTCCAATCTTCCTCTTTATGCAACCAGTAGCTCACAGAGCAGTGCTTTTTTCCATTAGGATTCTGTCATTTATTTTGTTTATCACTTCCTGGCCCTTTCCCACGGGATGACCCTAAACTGATGACTCAGGTTTAAAAAAGCCACTCAATAAGTCAAAGATAAAGTTACTTCTCTGCTTTTGCTAGCCCCCACCTCCTTGCATGCTTTGTTTTCATGTTAACGATGTTGAACTGCATTACAACACATGCTCAGTGACAAAATATGAACAAGCCCTTTGCAACTTGTCTCTCCATCTGCCAAAACAGAGAGTACATTTTTAGTCCAAAGTCAGAAATGTTGGCATCAAGAAAAAAAATCTTTTTTTGGTTCCTGCATACATAGAATAATTAGTACCATAAAGCCATAGGACCAACCCAGGTTGCTAAGATTAAGTCAGAGGCTCGAGTTCTAGGCCCAAGTCTAGAATATGTCTTGTAATTTCAATAGTCAATGTCCTCTTTCCTTCCTTCCTCGTTGGTCACTCACCTGCCCCTACAACATGTTATACAGCTGTGTGAGATATGGCATGAACACACTGCCAAGTTCCCAGGAAGAAAGCTAATGGAAAAGGCATTACCAGTAATTGCCCATGGAAAAACTTCAGTGTCAGTGTTCTGTGTACTTCTGGAAGGGTTCATGTTTTTAACATCGCAGGTGAAACCATTAATGGTTAAAAATTATTGTTCTCTTTGTCTGAATACAAGTAATTTTGGAGTTCTTTTAAAAATTAATTTCCTATATTTTATAAATATTTGCCTTCAGTCTAATAAGACATACTATAAATTGTGTCAAAATAGCAATAATATTTAAGAAACCCAGATGTGCTGTTTTATGTGAAAGAGTGAAGATTTTCCTTGTTTATGTTGGCAGATGAGCAAAACAGGTGAACCCTCCATTTGGCCCCACAAAAGCAGTTAACAATTTCTCTTCCATTAAAACAGGAAGGAAATTTCTAGGGCAGCCTTCCTGCATGGGGACTATCTTGTCCTCAGGCCCTCGAAATGTAGTTCTCAGACTGTTATCACATGACCTCCGGCTGACCCCATTTTCCAGAGATGAAATGGGGGCTAAGCGTGTCCAGTAATTAAGAGGGTCTGGTTACATTGACCATAGATCCCCAGAATTTGGATGATCTCCCCCAAAGTCACACAAATGGCTAAGTAAGCTATAAAAGGTCCAAAGACAAAAGCTAACAGATAATCGTTAGGTGGGTTTAATGGGTGGGCCATTTCTCTTTGTACTCTCCCTTCCTCTCTAATTCCAATACAGTGCCTGCAGGCTTCTGACACTGGGTGGCAGGCACTACTGTCCACCTGGGAGCTAGAGTCCCCTCTGTTTCTGTAATGCATTTAATATCTGGAGGGAAACAAGTCATTTGTAAGGTCCAGTCCCTTGCTCTCTCACAGCGCACTGTGGTAAGGCATCAATCTTGTTATCTGTGACACTCTGATAAGGAAGCAGACCTAAGGGGACTGGAATGGCCTGCTGGGATCACCCAGCAAGTCCCAAACAGAGCAGGAACTAGAATCTTCTATCTGCCTCTTGGCCTGTTCTATATCATTGCCTTCACAAAGGAGCCACAAGCTGATTCACAGCTGCCAGAACATGACATCACACCATAAAGACACTCTGCTGCCCTATACACCCGTTGTTTTATGAGACCAAACTTTAAGCTTTTGATTTCATTATTTAGTCCTCAGATCCACAACTGAGTTGCTTATATGTACCATCTCCTACATTACCCATTTAAAAAATTGTATTGTTCTCCTTTATTTTCCTCTCACACTACACCACCCTAACATGTTCAATATATGTTTTTACATATGAGTGTACCCTTGAAAAAAATCTTCTTTCATAGTCCACTACTATCATCAGTCCAGGCAATATCTCCTTCCTCTTTTATTTTGTTAATTTTCTTCTTAATTCTCTACCCTGCCTTAAGCATACACTCTAGTGTGGATAATATATATAATCTTTGGATAAGAATGTATCCTGGGAAAGTATTCATTGGTGTTTTATATCTTCATATTTATGGTTTCAATTTACATAAATACTGCTGTATTCTAGATTGGATTCTGTTTCTTATGATTTTACTTAACTCTGTGTTTTTAATATCTATCCACTTTTATGTACTTTTAGTCATGATCACTGCTTTGTTTTTCATGGGTGACTTTCATTTTTGGATTTTTAATTCATTTGGAGGTCACTTTTGTGCAGTGGTTTGAGATAACAATGCAAACTATTTTTCTTTATAAATTGAGCTAATTTTCCCAGTGTTGTCCAGGGAACATTATTGTTCCTGGTTTTGAATGGAATAAGTCAGGGTCCTCTCTCTTCCCTTATTTAAAAAAATTAAGTTGAATGGACAAAACTAGGGGGGTTGGAAAGGGGAGGGAGGAGGGGAGGAATGGGTGGGTGGGCTGGAATGGGAATAAAGGATAGAAACTGTGCTGAATAAACTAAAATAAAAAAATTAAAAAAAATTAAGTTGAAGTTAATTTCAAATGTTTAACATAGCACCTTAAATATCTTGCTTTATTTTCTGATGTGGCTCAAAAAAACTAGGTGCAGTCAATTCAGTTAAATGAATATTTCTTGAGCACCCTCTCAGAGCTAAGTATTGTGCTGAGTACTAGGAAACTGAGATGAGTTAAAGCCAATGTTCTTTTTTTACTTTATAGTCTAGTAGAACAGACACTTGCACACTAGGAACATAATGTTGAAAATGCAATAATGAAGGAATGCACTGAAGGTTATGAGAACCAAGAGGGAGACTTCATAGAAGTGATGTTCAAGCTAGGCCTTGGTTCTTGAAGCAGGTGTGTTAGTAATGTTTAAAGAGGTCATAGTTCACATTCCAAAAAGAGGGAAGGGCCTCTTTAAGATACTGAGGTGTGAAAAGAGGAGGTGTGTTTTAATAGCAGCCAGGCATGTCATTAGAAGAATGGAAGGGTGTGAGTATGGAATGCTAAGTAAGGCTAGATTGTGGCTGGTTAAGACCACACATGCTTTTGACAGCTGGTTGTGGTCATTATGGTGATTAACTGGCAGAGCATCCTGATAAAGTTTGAATTTCTGAAACAAAACTCTGGTGGCCAAGTGAATGCACAACATAGCACTTCTCTGAGTTGCACCTTGGTAATGAAGATGAAGAGATTCTGTGCCTCCAACCTGGTGCAAAGTAGTTTAAATACAAAGATAGCAAGAAGCCTAGACGTAACAGAAGATGCAGGAGTTTAGGTGAAGAGGAACAGTTGTTTACTATTACAACGCAGACAGCCAGAAATCCTTAAAAATACTGGGGTAATGCCAGGCAGGGGTGGTGAACTGAAAGAGACACTAGACTGAAGTTACTTTACTTGGATACTCAAGGGAAGGGTAACCCAGCAGGTCGGAAGACTTGGCCACAAGAATCCTATATACAAAGAATCTAAACCCAGCTTGGGGTGACTTTGTGTGGCCCCATTTTCCTCAATGACTGAAGGCAGATGGGTTATACTGGTGCCAAGATAACTTCTGGTTGTAAAATTCTCTTATTCTAAACTAACCTGGTTGTTTGGCTTTAAGAACTAACATGATAAATCTTGCAAATGGTTTTCAGGGGAGTTTTTTGGTCCATCATATTGTACACTAGTGTGAAATGTGTTCCTTTGGTATTTTCCTCCTTATTGCCTCTTTGATGCTTATATTTCACTTAAGTGGGGGAATGTGCCTAATTAATCCCCCCAAATCTTCAATCAGTTCAAATTTTTTGTGTAACCACAAAAAAGGAAATGCTGAATTTTTAAAAAATCACAATTATTTAAATTATTCACTTCATAGCTGGGGATATTCAGTTTTTCCTTTTGCTAGGGGGAGGTGTTTCTCTCTGCTCTGACCAAGGTCTTGTAAGTTCTAGACTACAGAGCGTACCTCCTTCCTCAGTTCCATTTTATGTGACTTGCACTCCTCTATGACAATTCTGGAATTCCTAAAGCACCTTCTCTAGGCTGACCCTTTACTTCCCTTCTTGTTCTTTGGGGTGACTGCTTTTTTTTTTTTCAAGTTGTGGACTTAAGATTGCTTTCAAAATAACTTTTATTATGAAGTTTATGTTTCTCCTCATTGTACCAGAAGTGAGGTGGGCAAAATATACACTATTTTTATTTTCTAAAATAAAAAAATAGTTGCAGAGGAAAAGGATTTGCTTGTCCTTTTGTAGCCAGTGGTAAAAAGAAAATACAGTTTTATTTAACTTCCATAATTCTCATTGGCAGTTATAGTTTGTAGACTGTAGCTGCTATCATATGCACGGATGGGTTGTCAAAGGGTCTCTTGAAAATAGAAACATTGGAACATGTCCATTCAAAACTCAAGGTCTAAATCAATGCAGTTGTACCCTCAACAAGCAGTTTGAAATTGCAGTGAGCTGAATGTTTATGTTTCCCCCAAATTCATATGTTGAAATCCTACCCCACAATGTGATGGTATTATGAATGGGACTAGTGATCTTATTTTTAAAAAGACCCCAGAATGAGCCCTTGTCCTCTTTTTGCCATGGGAGGACACAACCAGGAGACAGCCATCTGCAATTTGGAAGAGGGTCCTCACCAGAACGTAACCATGTTGGCACCGTGATCTTGGATTTCTAGCCTCCAGAACTGTGAGACATAAATTTCTGTCGTTTATAAGCCTTCAGTTTATGACATTTTGTTATAGCAGCCTGAACTGACTAAGATAGGAGTTTTGGAATGAATTCTACAAAGAGAAAGTTAAGGAGAGTGGTGAGCTCTGTAAGGAGCTGGTTAGTGTTGCTCTGTAGCAGTGTGAGTTCCTGTGAGCCAAGAAAGGCTTCTGGCTGTGTCCTTGGGAGATAATTGCCAGAGAGCTAGGTGTCAAGGGCCTGTGTGACTCATTTCTTAAGTAGCATGCACCAGATTCTTGGCCATGGGCATGAGATAATGATATAATTGCCAGGAGAAAAATGTACCTTTAACCGGGAGCGAGTGCTGACTCCCAGTAGGAAAGGGCACCCTAGGAGGAAGGGCATTTGGCTAGTGGATAGACCTTAAATTGCTTTCTTCAGCACTGTGTATACCAGCTTTTCCATCAGAATTTATATTTTCTGTAGCATAATATGCTAAAGCGTGACCTGATTAATGGAGAAATAGTAGTTAAATGAACAATTTTATTTGAAACCTTCCTCAGTATCTTATGGCCTTTGGATGTGATCATCCAGTATTTATCTTGCTTGTTGAGAGTTGAGGGTGGACTCTTTAAGACTTGCCTGAGTTCAAGGCTCCTGACGTTATTCACTGAGAAGTTACATCACCTTAAAAATCATTTGGAAAACATATACAGGAGAAAGCTAGGTAGGCATATTTATAATAACATCTATATGTACACTATGTGCATATATATGTATGTCTATGTATACATGTATGTGTCTATAAGTATGCATAGATGTTCAGAAAAATGATTGAGAGACATTATAGAATATTATTTAGAAGAGAAATTATTTAGAAGAGAAATCTATTCTTATTTTTTGCTTTAAGTAACCTAGTAGCCTAAATTAAATCTATAAGAAATTATGTAGTGAGACAATTATATTTTTAGTTCCTTTGGTGAAATTTAGTCTGCTTCCATTCAAAGTACTTCCTTTAGAAAAAAAATTGGCATCAAAATGTGTCTGAGGAAACAGAACTCATCAAATGTAAATCATTTACATAATATTCAAGTTGAAGATGCAACAGTACTAGGCAACTAGATAAAAGCAAAGTAGTATAAGAAAGCGAATAAATTCAAAGAATAGTATTAACTTGAAACTATCTTTGCCAAAACATGAAGAATAATAAAACAGCTATTTTACATTTGATAAAAAAATTTGAGTTAACAAGAGAAGTCTGGTCCAACAAGGACCACCGGACTAGCAGCTAAAGATAGTGCTAAGAACACACTTAGTTCACCAACTCACATTTTTGTGGTGACTCAGTAACAAAGGGAAAGCTTACGGCATCTTTTTTGTTGTTGCAAAAGAATATGTCTTAGCATAGAGGGCAAAGCTCATTTTCTTATATATTATAAGATCATTGGTGCATGTCTTTTGTGGAAAAATATATAAATATTTTGGTTTATTTCTCAGAATTGTCCTGCTCGTCTCCATGCCAAGTGTTACTTATACTTTCCACAGAGTAAGTATGTTCAACTTCAAAAGAGGCACCATTCACGAGAAATGTTTTCATAAAATCACAAATGGATTATTTGAGAGCCCTGTGTGAAAGTCAAGACAGTTCACAGAGGAAAAAAAAGTCCTCAGTACCCACGATGCATTGTGTGTACATGCTATGCAGGAAAAAAATTGGGTGGCCATCATGAAATTAATAAACGTTCTAAAGACCAGTTTCACTTCAGAAAAAACTTTTTGATGGAAATTTCTATTAGAGAATTTTCCTAGAATTGTAAAAATAAATGGAAATATTATAATGAGTGACTCTTTATAAACAGAAACAATTAGAAAGAAAGAAATTGAAGTATGAATTATGAGCAGTCAAAAATACTTCCTGTTTTCTATCAGCTGATAAACCTATCAAAACACAGAATAAAGAGTGATGGGAGTAATTGTACTTATTAATTTAAATGCACATTGAGTGTTCACCATGTGTCAGACACAGTTCAAACCATTTTACAAGTACTAACTCCTTGAATTTTTATAATAGCCCAAGAGCAAAGATGGCTATTGTCCCAAATTTTAGCAGAGGAAATGGAGGCGCAGATGGTAAGGAGCACAGCTGGAATTCAAACCCATCGCCCACGCTTGTTGCCCATTATTCTATTGTCTCTTAGACATACTTTGCTATCTGTATGATTTGATGGGAGGTGACCCTTGAAGAAGAAAACAATGTAAATTATTTAGCAATGCAGTATTCAACAGCCAGCCATGCTTGTAACAGGGGAACTGAGAGAGCTTTCTCTTTTGTCATCTCTCATTGCCTCTCTCTGCACCCCTTCTGAGAGGGTACAAACTCCTTTGCAACTTCTGCCTGCAACTTCTGACTTGCTACTTTTTTATTTCCCTGCCTTCCCAAGTTTCTATTTCTAAAAGCCCAGTTGGGTTGAGAGGAAACAATCTGGGTTGATAAAATGTCTTGCCTTCACCCATTCTCCTCTCAGCTCTCAGTCTTTATTCTAAACAATTATTTTCTGGGAACTATGAATTTATGTTTGAGATTCATAGATAATTGGGGTAAAGTTCCTGGCCCCAGTATGAATCTACTGATATGCATAAACTTTATTTGTTCCAAGAGTCAGTATCTTCATTAATCTTGCTTGGTTCAGCCCCACTTTTAAAAAGCATTTTTCTGTCATCTCTACAGTGCTGCAATACTCAGGAAATTCATTACAAAGCTGCTATTTTCCATGTCAGTTTTTTGTATAACTGCTCAGCACTCTTGTTTAATTCCCCTTGTGGTTTCTGTGGAAATAATGAGGCAAATGGCTTAGAAATTTTGCTCTGTAAAATTTCCTTCAAAGTATAACAACTAATAAAAGTTATATGTTGAAGCTTTGCTTCATAAGACACATTTATTTTCTTTTAAAAACCGATTCTACCATTAGGGCCATGGCATTTGATATTTACATAGTTCTCACTCATTGTGGATGAGTGAGTGAACAAAGATGGCTGACATGTTACTGGAATTTTATCATCGTCCCCACAATCAGACTAGCAAGAGAAAGGAGCTGAGGTTATTTAGAGATTTGAACGAAGTATCATGGTTAGTTGGAGTCAGGAGCAGTTTCTTGAATCTTGGAGTCATGTTTAATTAGTCCATTTACTGCTAATCATTTGAATTTTCTTGGATGTTTATGACCAAGAAATCATGACACTGGGGCTGATCTTTATAACCCAAGGTGAAATAGACTCCAGGAAATACCTTAAAAGATTTGGACAGATGAATTTGGGTAACACTCATTGATATCTCATAGATCTCCCCTCTCCCCAAATAGATAGTCCCTTTGAATGTTTATTTTCCTTCCCCAAAATAGAGTGTTTTATTTCCCCCTTGAGTTATTGGGATAACTGTAGCTCTGTTGACCTAGCCTCAGAAAACTGGAGAGGATCCTGACTTCCATTTCAGCACCAGTTTCTGGACCTTGTCAAGTCTTGTATTTATTTAAAAGATGATATATTTTGAGGTCAAATTAGTCTAAGCACCAAATTTAGGATTTTGCAAAAGAAAAAAAAAGCATAAGGGCAAAGGTTTGCAAAACCTAATATGAACAACAATGTTTGTGTAAGGTTTTTAAAGAATTAATGAAAACATGGGAGGTCATTGAAATACTGCCTCTGCAGGGCTGTGAACCCAGCTGACAGCAGTGTCTGAAAGCATGAGAACTAGAAAGCGAGCATGCCCTTAAAGGCGAATGTAATGCAGGATGTCAGCCAATGACACATATGCCAAAACTATATTTAGTTCTGGAAACTATATTTTGAGTGTAAGTGAGGTATTTTTACAAAGAATATTTTAAAATCACAGAAGTATTCTCTTTTCAGGGAGATTATAGATCTGTGGGTTGAAAATGAAATACCTGGCCTTGTAAAGGTAAAAGCCACTGCATTTACCCCAAGGCAAGTGGGTAAAGCCTCTAACAGGTACCTTAAGAGAAGCCAGACTTTGCTTTTGTCTTAAGGTCAGTGAAGCATGCCTTTGGGAAAGTGTAAGGGATATTAAGGCTCAACCTTTACTTGGCCATGGTTACTCCTGGTATTGTAGGTCACTACCATTTGCCTTGGGTTATCGTCTTAGTCTGAGTTCCCTAAAGACAAATGGAAATCAAATTGGCTACCACATCCAAAAAAAGGTCTTTTATCATCACTGTAGCAAAAGCAGCCTACCAGCCCCTCTATAGTGCATATTAGTTTTTGAAATTATATATTAACTCATTAACATATTTATTATGTGCCTCATTTACAAATTGATAACTTTTTTAAAGGTAGGGAGATTTAATTTCCTGTTTACTGCTATATTCTAGCATATAGGAGAATTCCTAGTACATAAACGGTTACTCCATATTTATTGACTGTCTAACTAGGGCTATAAAGACATGGTCACCCATTTTGAGGTAAATATCTTAAGTCATACTTTGACAAGAATTTGGAGGCTTAGACCCACCTAATGAAAACTATATCTGACTTGGGTCACATTAGTCCGGAGTTCTGTGCCAAAGCTCCTCTTTCTCTATAAAGGTCATATGAGAAAAATTGGTATTTCCAAGGTGTACTATGGTTGCCACATGAAAGGGGCTCTACATTGGGGAAGTTTCATCTCCTTTAATACTTTAGCAGTAGAGCATAAAAGCTGACCCCCCCAAAAAAAATAAACCCCAGAAATTGTCTTTCTCACCAACAGGTACTTTCATTGGGGTTTCAATCTTATCAGATGGAGAGCTCACTGTGTTCAGTGCCTTCCTTTCAAAAGTTGATGATCAAACAAGGGTTGGCAAAAATGCAAAGAAAAGAGAACGGTCCTGCACTGTTGGTGGGAATGCAAATTAGTACAGGCACTGTGAAAAACAGTTTGGAGGGTCCTTGAAAAATTAAAAATGAAACTGCCTTATGACCCATGATTCCACTTCTGGAAATATATCCAAAGAAACCCAAAATACTAATCTGAAAGAATATAGGCACCCATATGTTTATTGCAGTGTTATGTATAATAGCCAAGATGCAGAAGCAACCCAAGTGCCCATTAATAGGCAAATAGATAAAAAAAAATTGGTAGTACATAGCTCTGGCCAGATGGCTCAGTTGGTTGGAGCATCATTCCATGCACCAAAGGGTTTTTAGTTCAACCCTCGGTCAAGGCACATACTTGGGTTGCAGGTTCAATCCCCAGTTGGGGACATACCAGAGGCAACCCATCAATGTCTTTCTCCCACTTCCCCCCTTCCCTGTCTCTCTAAAGTCAATAAACATATTCTTGGTGAGGATTAAAGAAGAGAAAAAATGGTGGTACATATACACAATGGAATATTACTTGGCCATAAAAAGAAGGAAATCTTACCTTTTTCAACAGCATAGATGGATCTAGAGGGTATTATGCTCAGTGAAATAAGTTAGACAGAGAAAGACAAATACCATATGATTTCACTTATACGTAGAATCTAAAGAGCAAAATAAACTAATGAAAAAACAGAAACAGACTCATAAATACAGAGAACAGACTGATGGTTGACAGAGGAGAGGGTGGTTAGGAGGCTGGTGAAAGAGGTAAAAGGATTGAGAAGTACAAATTGGCAGTTAATGAATAGTCACTGAGATATTAAGTACAGCACAGGGAATATAGTCAATAATATTGTAATAACTATGTATGGTGCCAGGTGGGTACTTGACATATTGGGGGGATATGATTGTCTAACCATTATGCTGCATACCTGAAACTAAAACAAAATGATATTCAATGTAAACTGTAATTGAAAAATAAAATTTAAAACAATTGATGATATTCTGCATTAGGCTAATAATTTGAGCTCCTAGAAGAGAAAGAAGCCAGTTGACCATGGATTAAATCTTTTCAGTTCCTGGGTCTCTGGGCTGTTCAGGGCTACAGAAGGAGGATCAAGATCCCTATATCAATTACTCTGTTCCTCCAGGGCAATTTGGGATTATGTTTTATCTGGCCCTCTCATTTCCAGTGTTTTTAATTTGTCTTTTAAAACAACAGTTAATGTGAAACCAGGACACTAAAGCAATCTGTGAAAGCAAATACTTTATCTTGCTGGGAATCGGTATTAATAAATTCATCTGGCTTCTTTTTAGAATTCTTAGCCTCTGGATCTGGTCAATTATTGGACAATCCCATGACTCTCCTTCAGAAGCTTTTTTTCCTAGCAAGATTCTGACTCAAAAGAGCAATCTTCTCATCACTGTCACCATTTCTCCACTAAGTTAAAAATGTATCAAAAAATCCTTTTTTAGTTATAGCCAATATATATTTTGGAAACTCATTTCTCAATGAGTCTCAAGTGATGCATTTACAAACAAATCAAGAGATGGGTTCCAAAACTAGTTTAACTGTGCATGTTCACCTTGTTTCCCAACAAATCTTTAAGCAGATTTTAAATAAATATATGTAACTAAGCTCTATTTGTCTAAATTGAGTTAAAATAAACTGAGCTAAAAATGGGCAAATTTTATGGTATGTAGCTTACATCTCAATAAAGATATTTTAAAAAATGAAATGAGCTGAATGAATTATGCAATTGAGAATAACGTTAGTGTGTCAGGTGGCAAGAATTCTAGCTCCATTAATCGCTCATTCATTTGCTCACTCATTTTTAATTTTTTTTGTAAATTTTTTATTTTAGTTTATGCAGTACAGTTTCTATCCTTTATTCCCATTCCAGCCCGCCCACCCATTCCTCCCCTCCTCCCTCCCCTGTCCAACCCCCCTAGTTTTGTCCATGTGTCCTCTATATTTGTTCTTGTAAACCCTTCCCTTCTCCCCTGAAAT
>CM052552.1:66999396-67032339 GCA_028533065.1 Trachops cirrhosus
GTTGCAAAGGGTATGAGTTCCTTCTTTCTTTCAGCTGCATAGAATTCCATTGTGTAAATGTACCATAGTTTTTTGATCCATTCATTTACTGATGGGCACCTAGGTTGTTTCCAGCACTTAGCTATTGTAAATTGTGCTGCTATGAACATTGGGGTGCATAGGTTCTTTTGGATTGGTGTTTCAGGGTTCTTAGGATATATTCCCAGCAGTGGAATTGCTGGATCAAAGAGCAGGTCCATTTTTAGTTTTCTGAGGAAGTTCCATACTGTTTTCCACAGTGGTCGTACTAGTCTGCAATCCCACCAACAGTGCACTAGGGTCCCTTTTTCTCCACAACCTCTCCAACACTTGTTGTCTGTTGTTTTATTTATGATGGCCATTCTGACTGGTGTGAAGTGATATCTCATTGTGGTTTTAATTTGCATCTCTCTGATAGCTATGCTCACTCATTTTTTAAAAATTTTATTAGCGCCTATCTTGTATCAGGCACTGTGGAGAACTCTGGGGTTAAACAAAATGAATGGGACATAATCTCTTATATCATGGACATGTCACTTGCCATTTCTGTGCCATAGCTTTCTCCATTTCTTTTTTTTTTTCAAAGATTTTATTTATTTACTTTTTAGAGGGTGGGGGAGGGAGAAAGAGAGTTAGAGCAACATCAATGTGTGAGAGATATATTGACCTGCTCCCTCCCACACTCTCCCAACTGGGGACCTGGCTCTCAACCCAGGGAATTAAAGCAGGCTGGTGCTCAATCCACTGAGCCACACCAGCCAGGGCTTCATTTCTTAAGTAAATGAACTAAATGCTGTGCTTCTCCTACTTGTATGAGTCTCATTGCTGGTAGAGGTACTAAAAACTAGGTCAAAGAGAGAACCGTAGACTTGGGGACATACTGAATGCATAAAAAATTGCCTAGGCAGCTACTGAGATGTATGCGCTTACTGTCAATAAAGGATATGTGTGTGTGTGTGTGTGTGTGGAATTCAAGACTTCTGCATAAAAGTTTTATGCAATCAAATGAAAGTTGATAATTTTCTCCAATCAGGCTCTCAAGTAGTTTAAACATATTTTTTCCATTATCTTAACGATCCACCTTGTGTCTCATTCTTGAGCCAAATAGATTGTTTCTTGGCCCTCTGCTTTATCAGATCAGTCTCCATTTAGAAAGGCACTGTTGGATCCAGCATGCAAGTGGAAATGCCCTGAGGATTATTTGGCTCAAGAATACTGACTTTCCATTGATGACAACTCATGTGGGCAAAAGGAGCTGTTCTGGACAATACAAAGTAATTTAGTAACAGTAACTTCTCATAACCTTAGGACCCAATTTGTCTTCCCTTCACTTTATAGATCAGAAGAATTTGATGTACTTACCACCACCCTCAGGACATCAGGCAAATCATAAAAAGGTGAATAAAAGCCTTCTATTCAATTTCCTACTTGGCACACACAAATCAAAATAACATAGTTTGAATATGTTCCTTTTAGAGTGTTGTGTCCAGTTTGGAGCTTCACAGCTTAAGAGGAATATGCAGCATATGAAAAATGCCCAAAAGAGCACATTTAAAGCACTAGGTAGAGATACTAGGAAAAAATGTGAAGATTTACTCTGAAGGAAAGAAAGCTAGGACTCTTTCAATAGTAAAAATATGCATGAGAAACAGAGCTATGGCAGTCTAATTCCCATCTACATTCAGAAAGTATGAAAGGCAAGTTCAAGTTAGGGGTATGATATTCCTGTTCATATTCTATGATGACCATGATCTTTTTTTTTTAAAGCCAGATTCAACATTCACAAAGTGTGGTGGGAATTAGATGGATTTTGATATTGGGTAGATGTGGGTATGAATCAATGATTTATAAAATGGTAATAAGAATATTCACATCACAGCAATATTATATAGAAATAATCTGTGTTAAGTTCTTGGCACAGAATAGGTACTTGGGAAATGTTAAGCCCTCCTTCTGTTCTTCCTCCATGCCTGACCCCCACATTCAGACACCCCCAGTCCTGGCTACGTGGTCTACATTGGGTGAATGGAAAGACTAGCATGACTTTTCTTTTTGTCACACTTCCTCCATGGAAAACACATTTTAAAAACCCAGTTGGTATTGTGTGTTGGGATTAGTTTATTGGCTCCAACATTGACCAACTAATTTGGGAAAATCCTGACTCTACTGTTTACTACTAGCTCACTTAGGCAAGTTTTTAACCTTTTAGTGACCCAGTTTCCTCCGTTGGACAATGAAAATAATAACAACCTCATCAAGTTGTGAGGATTAAATAAGATGCAAGCCATTTAAAGCACTTGGCAAAGTACTTGATGCATATTAAGTAAGGGTTGGCTATTACTACTATTATTGTTATTAGGTATTTGATTTTATGATGGTAGATACATATAAACAAGTATAGAGAAGCCATACTATGTAACTTATTTCTATAATTCATGATAATAAATTTTGTTAATAATAGGCAACAGATATTATGTCAGATATTATGTTTCTTCTATGTCAGAAAATGTACTAAATGCTTTGTATCTTAAAACTGTTAATTCCATGTATCAGGGGAAGAACTCAGTCTCTGAAGAATTGAATAACTTTATCTAAGGTTGGTTGGTCTGTTCTCTCTCTCTCTCTCACACACACACACACACACACACACACACACACCCCTAGGACTCAAACTTGCAGATGTCCCTTTCAAAGGCCATGCATTTAATAAAATATCAATAGTTTTGATAAGCAGATGCCTATATTATTATTGCTTATTTTAGTCCTTCCACAACAAGTCAAATCAATAAAGATATCTTCCACTGATGCCTGAGAATAATCCCAAGTTTGCTGAGACACAGAAGGCAAGAGCCATCAGGGACCCGAAGAGCCAAAATTCTGATGAGGAAACTGGGGCTAAGAGCTCAATTTACAATTATTGATTGACCTCCTATTATGTTTTTTAACGATTTTATTTTACCTTTTAGAGAGAGGGGAAGGAAAGAAGAAAGAGAGGGAGGGAAACATTAACTGGTTGCCTTTTGCAGGTCTCCATCTGGGGACCTGGCCCACAACCCAGGCATGTGCCCTTATCAGGTATCAAAACAGTGACCTCTTGGTTGGCAGACCAGTGCTCAATCCACTGAGCCACACCAGCAGGGCTACCTCCTATTCTTATATGATAGGAGCTGCTCAGCACTGGGAATTCATGGGGAAACCAATCAGTGATGTCACTTGCTTCATGAAGCATATGATCTTGGGAATATTAGAGCTTGAACATACATAACTACACTAATGAATACCATATAGTTATCCTTTTGGTAAGTACTATCATGAAGGAAAAGTCTGAGAGTAAGAGAGCATATAACATGAACCTAATTTAGCTGCAGAAGGAGAAGTTGGGGAGAGCTTCTTAAAAGAGTGATGTTTAAGCCAAGACCCAGAAGGTGAGTAGGAATTTATTTTGCACAGGGTGAGTTGACTGGGCTAGTTAGCAGCTGAGCCTGTACTAACAATGAGGTCTATGGTTCTCATTCGTGGGTTTTGCCCACTGCTCCTAAACCATCAACAACTTTGGCAGTTTGCATTTGCCAACTCCATGACACTGCTTATTGAAGCCATTTCCATTTTTAAAAGGAGAAAAACCCTTAAATTTAGCTCCCTGATCTACAACCTGCTGTTATAATCTGTGAGTGATTGTTTTCATTCATGTGTCTTTAAAGGGGGTGGGGCTGGGAGTTCTTTGGTATGTCTCTAATCTGTGTCACGCCACAAAGCAGTGAACTGTGAAAAATACCTGAGGAATTCCCAATAAATTGTACAGGAGGCAAATGAAGGGCATGCAGCTGTGAGCTTGAGCAGCTCTGCCTTTTCAATTGGATCTCTGGAGGTTCTGTCTAGAGAAAACCTTACTGGGCTTTGATTTTTCATATCTGTTGATGGGTTTCATCAGCTCTCATCTGTCCTTTCAAAAGCGTTTCTCTTGAGCCTGCCTGTTCTGGCATTTGAACTCATTTGTATTTCAGGTGTGTGCTCAGCCCCTTTAATGCCGTGAATTAAACACCAGAAAAGGTAAACTAAAGCATTTCAGCTCTCCAGATTTGAGTTTCTGTTTCTGGCTTGAGTCAGTGACACACTTCTGTGTGCCTTTGATCAATTACAAAATCAGGCTCCAAACACTTTTCTCAAAACAGATGCACAGAAGGGTAGGAGCTTCCCAAGGGGAGAACTGAAGTCCATTCTACAGCGACGGCTACCATGATGAGTGGGACCCAGCTGCAGCTAAGCTGCTGCTATGACAATGATCTCACCGTGCTTCGTTACCTAGGCAGGATGTCTGGTCGATTTATCATCCTTCTCCTTTCTTTTAGAATGAAATATACATGTATACATGTGTACATCAGCCACTTTCTTTCCTTATTTTTAAATTCTCTGAGATTGCTTTATGATCAATTAAATCCTTGGCTCTGGGTTTTATTTAATTGTTAGAAAGAATGAGAGCCAAGCTGTGGCATGCTATGCTTAAAAGGTGTAACAAATTACCACAAACTGGGTGGCTTAAAACAATAGAAATTTATTCTCTCACAATTAAGGAGGCCAGACACCCAAAATCAAGGTGTCAGAATGCTTGGTTCCTTCTGGAGGCTCTAAGAGATAATTCATTTCATGCTTCTCATTTTGCTTCTGGTGGTTGCCTGCAATCCTTGGTATTCCTTGGCTTGTGAACACATTATTCCCATCTCTCTCTGCCTCCATTTTCACACGGCCTTTGCCCCCTGTGTATGTGTGCATGTGTGTTTATCCTGTAAAGACTCCAGTCCTTGGATTTAGGACCCACCCTACTCCCCTAATGCAGTGTGACCTAATCTTAACTTGATTCCATCTGAAAGGACCCTATTTCCAAATAAGGTCACATTCATCAGTACCACAGATTAGGGTTTGGACATATATTTTGGGGAGATACAATCAAACCCATCACAAGAGGTGAAAAAGCTCTGCTCTCTATTTCTCTTTCCTTTTGTATATTGACTGAAGGCACAGTTTAACCATTACATGGTGCAGAATCTAGTTGTCAATGTTCATGGAGCATTAATAAAAGCATACCCACTAGGTGATGTGAGTGCTCTGAATCTTAATACTGTCGCTGGCTTTACAAGTGTACATAGCTGTGAAAACTCACTGGTACAGTTTATTACATGTAGATTATTCCTCAATAAGTACATGCAAAGAACTCAAGACACAGCACCAGTTTTCGTTTTCCCATCTCCTTTTCATACCCTGCCCTATCTTGTCAGTAGAAGCACATGTTGGACAAATAGTTTCTCCCATTTCTATTCAATATAAAAGAGTGAAGATTCTGGGGGCAAAATGAAAATTTTTGAGGGAAAAATCCACATTAGTTAGTTACTTTGAAAATTTAGAAATATTGAAAACTTTAGATTATGAAAATTTTAGAGTAACAAAATATTAAAAATTATTTACATTATTACATACTTCATCCTCAAAAGTAGTTCTAAAACATGTGCTATGGGAAGATGTTAAACACTACTTTAATCAACTAAGTACAGCTGAGCCATATGCTACATTCGGGTAAAATGTACAAACTTTGAGACTCCAAGTCCACCTCTACCCACAAAGACAGAAGAAAGTGAAACTTACAAAGAAGGGATGCCACTGGCACAGAGTGCACATTCAAAAATGTTGATAAACTGTTATTAAATTCGGTTGTTAGACAACTTGTATTATTATTAAAAGTCTCTTGAGTTTCAAAGCCAAAAACAAGTGACGATGGTCACACATTTAGGATTTGAATGTTGGAATATTTTTTCAAATGCTAGCTGCAGGTAACCAACAATTGTTTGTTTCAGGAGTGGCCCTGCAACTTGGCTGAAGATTTTTATCCAGCCTTGCTTTGCAGCTGCCTCACTAACGGGTACCTAAAAAACAGAAGGGTTGATATTAATAAATACTGTACTTAGCCAGCTGGAAAAATAAACATGTAAGTGAAATGGTAAAACACTGTGCCTTTGCAAACTGTTTTTAGAAGATAAGGATGAAACACTATAACACGTAGGACACGTTGCTAATATTCACACAGAAAATGAGAAAATGGACAGTGTTGCAAGTGGATTTTGTTTTGTGTTCAGTGCAGGTGCTGACACAGAAACAGGAATCTTTTTTCTCTTCCCCAATTTTGATTTTTCTAAAGATCATGATTAGTTAGGGATGGTGAAATTAGACACATGGAGTGGGGAGAAAGTGAGAAAGATGAATAAAAACAGTCATTTAGTTTTCTGAATATAATGTCAGAAGAAATTGTTACAGATATTGGTCTTTACTGGATGGATATGAAAACATCAACTGGGTACTTGTTTTAAAGAGAGGGTTCATGGTTCCAATTTTGGACAATGTGAAATTAAACCAAAATATTGAGCCAATAAACTGGCCTGTTAATATATAAATGTAATAAAAGGCAAAAAATTTCTGAATATAGAAAACCCCAAGTTGTCTTTTATTTAACCCAAGAAAGTGCCCTGATTTGAAAAAAGCCCATGTTGGTATTATTTAGTTGGTACAGAGAACACCTGATTAAAATTTGGAAAGAGTGGTAAAAAATCCAAGCTATTGACTTTTCACCAGGTTGACCATAGGTTTTTTTCCAATGAATTTTAAGCAAGCAATTCATTAACACATAAGAAAGATTTGAGTAGTTCTTCTGGTATAAGACCAGGTGAACTCGCATTAAGGATGATCATTCAACATAATTTTAATTTTATGGATTTTGTATACATTACAGTAATAACTCCCATCATTATGCTCATTCTCTCTAGAATGTTCTGTGCTGCATACATTAGGTCCATTACTCATCTCCTCACCTTCTGAAGTGGACATGATTTTGCAGATGGAAAGTAAGAATAAAAGTTGTGAAATGATGTGTCCAAGATCACATAGCTAGATAAGAAATCAACAAGTTGAAATCTGTTCAGAAAGGGTCTCAAAGCACTTACAAATAGAATAGCTCCTTAATTTGCAATTCTAGTCCTGCAAGAGTTAGAGGTCAAGGTTAAATCACATAGATCTGAATACTATCTCTGCCACTTAACAAGGGTGACCTGTGGGACTGGTCTAGGTCTTGGTTTTCTTCATTTATGAAATGGGGGTTAAGTACTATAGTTTTATATGCATGTGTGTGACTGTTGATTTGGATAATGTACGTATGATTTTATCCTGGTGCCTGCTACACAGTAAGTCCCAGTAAGTGTGAGTTGTTTCTGTATTGTTATGATTAAAGGGTCTGGACCAAGCTGTCTGAGCAGGTGATCTTGAGTATGACACTAAATCCATATTAGCAAATGGTATACACATGTTCAGTGCCTTTTCCCTTTAGTGTTGGCATGAAGTCTTTTTTTCCTGAATATCTATTTTGGTATTATAATATTAAATTGTTCTCTAAGGTGGAGAGTGAAACTTACATCTTTGTCTTCTCACATTATAGTACCAGTTAGGACTCAAGCTCTCAAATACCCTTATGTCCCACCAACCATTATATTTACCTTCTGGAGAATTACTATGATGACACTTTCATCTTCGGAAAATGATCACTGTTCCTCAACGCTGGGTTGGTGTTTAAGAAAGTGAGTTTTTATTAATCTTACCTGTATGAACTTATCCTGCAACTGTAGATTTACTGCCACTAACATCTATCAATTGTAGTTTAAGTCCCTGGGCAATTAAATTCATTCAGGAAAATCCTAGAAAATCCTAGAATCCAAAGAAACATTCTTAGTTCAGCTGCAAAACACCCCTTGGTTACAATCAAGAGGTAGTTTAAGCATGGGGCAATCTGGATGTTTAATGTAATTAGCATTCTTAAGCCCAGTAAAAGTTCTCCATATGTTTCTCATATATTCCACATAATGCAGATTAAAATCATGTTCTGCCCTGGCTGGTGTGGCTTAGTGGATTGAGCACTAGCCTGAGAACCAAAGAGTCGCTGGTTCGACTTCCAGTCAGGGCACATGCCTGGGTTATGGCCGGGTCCCCAGTTGGGGACACATGAGAGGCAACCACACATTGATGCTTCTCTTCCTCTCTTTCTCCCTCCCTTCCCCTCTGTCTAAAAATAAATCAATAAAGTCTTTAAAAAAGATATGTTTGCCCTGGCTGGTGTAGCTTACTGGATTAAGCACGGGCCTGTGAACCAAGAGATCACGGTTCGATTCCCAGTCAGGGCACATGCCTGGGTTGCAGGCCAGTTCCCAGCAGGGAATGCACAGGAAGCAACCATACATTGATATTTCTCTCCCTCTCTCCTTCCCTTCCCCTCTGAAGATAAATAAATAAAAAATCTTTTAAAAAATATGTTTAAAAACATAAAGTCATGTTCCTCTTTTCATGTTTCAGAAGCTTAGAAGCAGAATCCTTATCTTCTTCTATGGGACCATGAGATGCTGTGAACTTTCACTCCTACATACCACTAAGAATGTAGAAATGATATCAGAGGGATCAGAATCTGAGAGACACAGGCAGAATGAAACAAAAATCAGTGATGCTGACTAAGAGTTGGGAGCCAATCAGATAGAAATCTGAAATATTATATGGAAGTCCATCAGGAAGATCAGTGTGATTTGGGACTACATAAACCATGGGATTATATAACAAATGAAGGCAGAATAGGATGCCCTAACCTTAAGCATTGGACCTCAGGACTGAAAAGGAATAAGTAATTGGAGGGAATCCAGAGGAGATCATCTACAATGATGGTTTTAAAGCAAAATATGAACTTTATAGTGTAGCCAAACCACAAAGTCAGACCCAAGAGGCATGATAAAAATCTACAAATAGCTCAAGGGTCTTAACACCAAGGGGAAAGAGGAATTTTGGCTGAAGATAACAAAAATTTCAAGGGATAAAGTTAAGAAAAGGGAAAGTTAGGTTTCATAGACTATATCATTTGGTAGTAAGATGTATGTGTTTGTAGAATAGTGTCTCAAGAAAATAGAAAGAAAACTGATGAGTTATTTAGGATCCTTGATGTTAGATGAAGGACTCTAGAACTTTCATTAGACTGTTCCTGTGCTGTGACCAGATGGAACAGATTTTTTTTTTATTGTGAATTTCTAGGATAATTATAACAGGGAATAAATAGTGAACAGACTGTTCTGTCTTTTAATAAAAGGTATCCTTGCTTAAAAGCTTTATCCTTAAAGCTTTGATTAACTTCAGCTTTGAGGAAAAAAATAAACAAATATGGATACTGGTTTTCAATAGCAAAATGCCCTGATAAAGGAGCAAAGTCTTAGGGACCTGATTTTTAAAGTACATATATTCCAAATCATTTATTTCTAGACCAGCAGTTATAATGATTCTTAAGCAGGCTGATGAATTGTAAGAAAGATTCTGGGGATCAGTGTAACAACACCAGCCATTTTTGAAATTGGTAAATGAAACCCAGATCTTCCTTAATCAAGTTTGGCATAAGATGACAGTCAATCAGTAAAGCCAATGTGAGTAGGTCTATATAAGCAAGGGATCATATAACAAACAAGAGTAAAATAGGATGCCCTAAGAATGAATGAATATAACATAAGCCACAATGATTGAAAAATAAACCTAATGGCAATCAGGTTGGAAAATCAAAATAGTTTTTAAAATAGCATTTAAAAATCCAAATAATTTTCTTATAAAATCTTTTCTTTCAAGAACAGCCATTACATTCCCCCCCCCGTGTTTTAAAAGCATGTATACTTACATCAGGTTTTTAAAAAGGAGCCTGAGCTTAATATTTATGATTATTTAAAACAACTTATTCATTGTTTCCAACCATGAGGCAAGCCTCAGGCTAATGGAGGGAGAGTCAGGACCCCTTGGAAACAAGATGATGAATGAATTGAATGAGTTTGCTCCAAGCAGCAAGTGCCAATAGAAGTGTCCTTCTGCTCATTGGCTCTCCGATATGCATGACCAAGTATGTGTGAATTCGTTCCTGTAGGGCATTCTTATTAGTCCTACTTAATTATGGCAGGTTTGCATTTCCAACCCCATGGTTATCATATGGGCTTAGAGAAACAGAATGTATATGACTCCTCAATTACATTTGCTCAGCCACCTTGAGTTAAAAGTGATTCTATGAAGTGTGACTTTGTTAACCATCTACTCCAAATGCCAAAAACCAATGAGGCATAACCAATTTCACACAATGGTATTCAAATGGTAGAGACATTAAGTGTTTTCATTACTAGTGACAAGTTACAAGGTATTGCTAAGAAAAGGGCAGGAAAGACCCACGTTCTTTTACTTCTAATGTGACTTGTTTGAGGAGAGAATAAAACAAACACCAACAATATCCCAAAAGTAATTTGGTGTGTGTAGACAGGCAAGGAAGTAAGTGATTTTAAATGCTGTGCTTCTCCATAGCACACCTAATCACCAGCCACTGGGTAAGTGGAGAAGTTTCAGGGCAAGAAGAGAACATGGAGAGTGGTAAAATGGAAAATTTGTATCTCATTTGGTCTTCAGGCAGCAGATAGTTCATAAAGTTACTGAAGAAATGCCCTGGGTGCAAACCATCCTGCTACATTTACCAAAAAAATGTACATGAGAAATCCTGAGGTGGGAAAGAAGCAGCACATTTTTCTGTTAATTAGGTTTCACGATGTGCCTTCTCCTAGATAGTCAAGTATCTAGGAACATTGAGCACACTTTTTTAAAGACAAAGAAATTGATTTCCCCCTGAAAATTTTATAGGGAGTAAAAGAAGCTTTCCAAAATCAGAGTTGGACGATTCTGGTACATACAAAACAAAGCGAATGTTCGTGTCAAACACCTGTATTTATAAGTTCATCTTAAATTTTTTCTTTAATAAAAGAAATGGTAAAGGAAAGTCACCTTTACGTTCTCTGCACCTTGAAGTGGTAAAAGGGACACGCGAAAACCATTATACAAACTACGCTGGCATTTCCAGCATTATCTCTGCTCTCCCAATGAGAAGGTTGTAAAATGCGTTGCAAAACTTAAACGTTACGTCAAAAGCCCGCGGAGAGACAGGCGAGGCTTTGCGCTTTACAGATTCCAGCGGCGGGACGGTAGCGGGAGAAGCTGCTCCTAGACTGGTTTCCAAGCAGGGAATATTGACGTCGCCTGCATTTTCCAGCCTCCTAGGAATGTGGCCTTGGCGTGCTGCGCCCAGAGGCGTACAAGATCCGAACCAGAGACCGAGCGCTTTGAAAGCACTAATCTCCGCAGTCTCCAGGCTGACGCTGCGTCCAGTGCCTGCCCCAGGTCTGGAGGCGCCTGACCCCGCCCGGCCTCACTTACCCCTCCTTCTGGAGTACATTTTCGGAGCAAGGCTTCCCCCCACCGCCCCAGCACTTACTAGGTCCTATCTCCAGCTCTTTTGAACTGAATCTCTATCTTTCCTGTTTAAAAAGCAAAAACAGCAGGGGCGGTGGGTCGGGGGGAGCAGTGGGGAAGGAAGGCAGGACATTTAACTTCAACTTCAGAGCAACTGTCCTGGGTTGCCAATCTAACACCAGTGGGTGGGGTGCAATCTGACACTTCCTTTCCTTTCCAGAAACGTGAGTGGAGCTGGCGCCCCCCTCGATCTGGGGGAGGAGAGGCCGGGGAGAAGGTCCGCACTTCCGTCCTCACAGCTTTCTCCCCAGGAGACCGGGTATTAGGGGCGGCTCCCAGGTTGGGCGCCTGGAAAACTTCTCCAGGTTCTGCTTTCTCCTGCTCCTGGCTCCGCCTCAGCTTGAGACCTGGCTTCCCTCCCGCCCTACCAGTCCCGGCTGCCCCCTTCCTGCTGCCTCTAGCCTGAGCGTGCATGCGGGGTCATCTCCGCGCCTGCCCTGGGCCCAAAGCTGGGCTGCGAATATCAAGAGTCCCTCCGAACGGACCATGGGTATCTGCCTCTAGGGTTCTCTCCTTAGCTTCCTGAGCACTGCCAGGAATTCTCTCCCACTGTAGACACTCAGCCCTTGGAAGGCCCTGGGCGAAGCGGGTTCCGTGTCCCCGCTTTGTGGCAAGATTGGCACTCTGCGGAACCTGGAGCTTGGAGATACCCTTGTGCCTAACCAGTTGAAGGATTGGGCGCAGCAGCCAAGTGCAGGCCAGACACGCAGCTTCAGGGGCCCCGGGAGACGGCGACTGTACTCCCGCGGCACAGCCCGGGAGCCCAGCTCCATCGCTGGAGGAAGTCCCTCTCGCTGCCCTGGGAGCACGGACGCGCCCTGGGCGCACGCCCAGGAGGCCTCCTCCCCAGCCCACCGCGACGGTCCTTAGGGTGCAAGGAAGAGCTTGCTGGAGACTTCGAGGCTGCCCAGCGCCGGGGAGCAGGAGCCCAGAGTCTCTTTCCTCAGCTGGGAAGCAGGAGTAGCGCTAGCGCACTGGAGCTGGGAACACGGCGAGCGCCTGACCTTCCTCCTCCTATTCCTTTCTGTCTCCTTCGCAACTTCGGCTCCGGGGGAAGGCTCTAGCCGCAGTAGGCGCCCTGGACCCTTTTCTTAGAAGGCTGGTGATGGATCTCCTGCTTCTGCCCCTTGTAGTGCCCTAGTGGCATGTGAGCCTGGCACTGCCCACCACCACCCTCCGAGCCTGGCAGCATCTCCTGGGTCCCTTTTCTTTCCGCGGCACAAATCGCCAGTATTCCCAGACCGGGAAGAAGGTGGCCCTCGGGCATAGCCCTGCCGTGATGTCTGCGCAAAGCCTGCTCCACAGTGTCTTCTCCTGCTCCTCACCAGCCTCGGGTGGCTCGGCCTCAGCCCAGGGGTTCTCCAAGAGGAAGCTGCGCCAGACCCGCAGCCTGGACCCAGCCCTGATCGGCGGCAGCGGGGGCGAGGTGGGCGTGGAGGGCGGCTCGCCGGGGGCCACCAGGGGCCGCCTATGGTCCCCATTGTCCCCGGCTGAAGGCCTTGGGCCCCGCTCAGCGTCCTCTTCCAGGGGCCCACACCCCCGAGCCAACCGACTCCCACCCCCTAGACCCCTGTGCCCATCCTTCTCTACTCCAAGCACCCCACAGGAGAAGTCGCTGTCTGGCAGCTTCCACTTTGACTATGAGGTCCCCTTGGGTCGCAGCAGCCTCAAGAAGAGCATGGCTTGGGACCTGCCTTCGGTCCTGGCTGGGCCAGGCAGTGGCCGCAGCGCCATCCTCTGCTCCTCCGGGGGAGGCTCCAACAGCATCTTCGCTTCTCCCAGGAGGTGGCTCCAGCAGAGAAAGTTCCAGTCCCCACCCAACAGCCATGGCCACCCCTACATCGTGTGGAAGTCCGAGGTAGGGTCTGGTGCCATGGGTCCTCATGGCCCAAGGATGGACACCTGGAAAGTTCTTTAATGTCATCACATTTACAGAGCCAGGGGCCCACTGAGGGGTTTCCGGGGTGTGACTGTTTCTCTTTGGCTGGTGAATGGTTCCTGGAAATGGGTCCTAGTGGCCACACGTGTGCCTCTTGTTAGGGCTTCTTGGCTCCACTTGGAGCAGTGTTGGGAGCTGGAGGAAGACTTGGTGTTCTGCTTTCCTGTTTGCTTGCAGGCCATTCCAAAGGGTCCTCTTATCTCCTCACCAAAAGTTGATATGTTTAGGAACGCAAATGATCTATTTCTAAGTGGTTTGTAAGGGTTAGATAAAATATACCTGCCATCTGGTTGTTCTACAGATAATTCAGGAACATTATTTTGGAGGGTGTTGTTGTACTTCTGTGTGTTTGGGTAGTAGGGGGGAGTAACTACCAAAATTCTCTAGTTTTGATATCGTCTTCTGAAATTAGAACTCTATGGTATGGAGTACTCGTTTAATATAGGGAAAAGACTCTCTGGTTAAGGCTATGAAAAGTAATGGAAACGTGCTGAAATTCCACTAAAGACAACTAGCAGTTGTCCTTATTTCACTTCTTTTACTTATTTCATTAGTGAAATATATGTGAATCGGGAATCATTAATAAATAAGGTCTCGGAGCTCTCTGATTAGGAAGAATGAAAAACAGAGCTATTGGGAAACTGGTTGATGGGTAGTTGGAAAGCAACATGCTTTTGCAAAATAAATAGTAGTTGTTTTTAAAATGAACAGCTCCTATCTCAGTGCACAAACTCTATAGATTTGCCTTGGATCTGTTTCCATAAAGGAAGGGAGATTCCATCGGTTGTAATTAAATATTTTAAAGTACAGTTAGAATTACAGAAATGAAATGCAATACCATGTAATTGCTGGAGATTTAGACTAAATAAAGGAAACAGAACCAAGAAAAACGTTTGAAAATAACATCCAAAATCATACCTCACTCTGTTAATATAACTATGAGATTTTGGTTTTTAATAAATTGCCTTAGAAAAATCAGCAGTAGTTATCAGAAATATTAGCATCACATACTAACAAAATATTAGTTTAACTGTGTCAAAGTAATAGCTGCTGTTGGGTGGGGAGTATGGATTACAAAAACTAACAAACATTGCTGATTATTCTTCCCATTTTCTTGAGGAAGATAGGCAGGAGAAAGAAAAGTCAATTCAGAGAGCAAGACATTTTCTCCAAACCAGGGAACTCAGCATTAGAAAGACTCAAATATCAAAAATCTAAATATTGAATTTCTCTTGGTCTCTGGAAGGGGCTGGATTCCCGCTGTATATCAGAAGCACGTACTATCAGATTAATCTGTTGGAGTTGAGAGAAAGAGACAGAAATGCAAAAGCAAGCCAAGTTCTTGGATTAGATAGCCACTGACATCACCTTTAAACCTAATTGCATCGTTAAGAAAGTTCCCATTTTCTATAGCATCCATACATATTTGGAATGTAATATATAGGAGCTGTTTGTCACTGTTATGACCAAAAGACATTCTATTGTAGATGATCACAACTGGCCAGAAATTATTTTTTTGGCCATTAAATCTCATAATCAATGGACAAGTATCTGAACTGCAGCTATACTGGTGGCTTTAAACTGTTTTAAGAGTATTTGGGCAGTCTGCAAGCTTATCTCCTGGGACTTTCACCTCTTTGCAATGGTTAAAACTAAGTACATAGCCATCTAGCAAAAGAACAAAATTTTCTCATAAAGTGTTCATCTGTGTGTGTGTGTGATCCATTTATCCTTGAGGCAGACATAGAGTGAATGTATAGAATCCTGGCATGAAGATCCAAAGCTGATTTTGTTTAGTAGAGGCCCAGATATCCTAAAGTAACCCCTGGGTCTGTAATTTAATGGCCTGGATTACCTTTCAAAGGTTTAATGCCTTGGAACCCTCTCAAAAACCAAGGAAATCCATCTTATTGAGCACTGCTTGTCCTTCTCACTGGCAAGCAAGCCAGGTCCTTTGTCCTAAAAGAGAATTTTTACTAATGATGTCAAAAGTCCAGCAGATGAGGACCTTGCAAGGCTACTTATGGGCCCTGAGGGCTGAGATCTGGTTCATACAGATTTGATTCTTGTGCTTTTCCTGGTTGTTCTGGCTCAAGGTTTATCAGCCTCTGCCCTATTGACACTTGTGGCTGAATAATTCTTTGGGCCGGGGCTGTCCTGTGCATTGTAGGATGTTTAACAGCATCCTGGACCTCTACTCACTAGCACCTATCCCCACCAGTGTGACAATGAAAAATGTCTAAAGATACTACCCTAGGTGTCAAAATTGCCCTAGCTGAGAATCACTGTGCCGGTGAGTATGAATGTAGCGTCCCATGCTGGCTGTCTAGTGAGTGCTTCAGAAGTGCTTTGGGCTGGTATAACGTTTCCCTGGGGCCTCCATCCAATTTCAAAACTATGTGGATCCCGCTCCATGGACCCTTTAGGGTTTATTCAACTTTTCTGTTTCTCTTCTATTGAATCCATAGGCAGACCTGATAATTCACCTTCCTTCAGATTTAACCAGTGATGGATTGCATCCATTTCTACTTAGTTCTTTCAGCAGATTCTCTGGTTTTAAATTTAATGCTGTTACAATGGCTCCTGCTCCCAATAGTCTCATAAGTGCCTGTAGCTCTATGACTTATGCTCACTCAAAGCTCACAAATGGCCCAAAACCTGGAGGTGTTAGTTGAAGTCATCTATGACTCTATTAATATTTCCTCCCTATGTATTTTAGGATTGCTTTAACAAACTCTGATTCATGGACATGCTGGGTAGAATGTCTGTTGAGTAGAAAAAGGGTAAATGATGCATGATATAACTGGTACATGCTTCTAAACTTGTATTCTTAGCAGCCAAGTTATGTCCCTGATTCTGATCACAGACAAGGTGTCATTCCAACTGTGGGGTTCTCCTAATTTTCTTGGATCAGAGCTGGGATTATGCTCATAGCTGATCTGGAGTTTCCCAGCTTTGATAAACCATAATTAAATAGATTTTTCTTTATCTATGACTTTTTTTCTTCATTCATGCCACAAGCACTTATTGAGCACAAGCTTTTCTCTAACTACCAGGAATGCAGAGAGGCTAAAATATGGTGCCAGCTCTTAAAGAGCTCAGAGTCTACTGAGGAGGATGGATGAATCAACCAATAGGTACAGTGCACAAGGATCACAACACAATGAGAGACAGGGATGGGGGGATGGTGGTGTGATGGTTCACTATGCTTTGGGGAGTCTTTGGAAACCTTCACTTGATCTCAAGTAGAGAACAGTTGAGCTTGATCTCGAGGATGACTGCCATTTATAAGAAGAAGGAAAGTGATTCCTTGATGAAAGAGAAAAGAGTAGACACACCCACAGGTGTTGGTGATGCCAGTTTCCTATGAAGAGGACTTAGAGGGGCTTAGGAGCAATGATTTTTTTGGAGGAGGAGGTTAGGGCATCTGTGGTTTAATATGTGCTGCAACCACATAGATTTTTATGTAGTAAGCTAATGAAAGCAGAAATTGGACATGCAGTTAGAAGATGACTAACTATGGACATGGACAAAAATGGCAGGAGGGTGAAAGCACATTGTCTACCCTTCAAGGCACCTCTTGGCATCAGATCTGCAGAGAGATGAAACATGTCAAGTGTGTTTGAAGTTAGAAGTTTGGTGTGCCTGGAGTATAGGCTGTATCTTGCTCTGTGTTGGATACTAGTACAACAGGTTGGGCAGCATTAATTATGAAGATCACACTGTGCACATCTCAGGAATTTGGACTGTATGTTTTGCAGAACAGTATAGTTCAAAACTGGAGGCAGCTTTGTCCCCAGGGCACATTTAGAAATGGCTGAGGACAGTTTTGGTTGACACAGCTAGGGATAGTGATGTATTAGTTATCTACTACTGCTGTAGCAAATTACCCCAAACTTAGTAGCATAGAGCAGAACAAATTTATTATCTTACATTTCTGGAGGACAGAAATGAAATGGTCCCTGGGCTGAAGTCAAGGTGTTGGCAGGGCTGTGTCCCCTCTGAGGGCTCTAGGATCTGTATATTTTGCTTTTCCAGTGGCCCATTTTCTTCATTTTCAAAGCTAGCCATGTTGCAATCTCCTTGACTTTCTTCCACATAGCCATTTCTCCCTCTTAAGCACGCTCGTGATAACATTGGGCTCGCTTGAATAATGCAGGATAATCTAATTATCTTAAGGTCAGTTGATTACTAACCTTTAATTCCATCTGCAACCTTATTTTTCTTTTGCCATGTAACTTAACGTATTCACAGGTTCCAGAGATTAGGGTATGGATATCTTTGGTGAGACATAATTTCGCCTACTACAGGGGAGGTTCTACTGGCATCTAGTGGTTAGACACCAGCGATGCTGCTGGACACTCTACCATATATAGGACAGCCCCCACAACAGAGTCATCTGGTCCTCAATGTCAAGAATGCCCAGGCTGAGAAACCCTGTGGTAGAGAATGGGGGAAATTGGTGATTTTTAAAGCACCAGGGTGTAACATGATCAGATATGTGTTTTAGAGAGGTCACTCTGATGTCTGGGGGGCGGGGAGGAAGGCACGTGTTAGTAGAGTGAAACAAGGGGGAGGATAAATACTCAGAGGAGGTGGGCTTGGGGAAACCATTCCAAGGATCCTATAAACAAATGGGAGTTGGCCTATACACATAATACTTCTATCTTTTCTTACTTTTCCATTTTTAGCAGACTGTTCTCTTGCACCATTGAACTACTTCTAATGAGTTGGTCTCTGTGGACCATTGGTTCCCAACTGGCAGCAAGGTGGCATCCTCTGCACATTTGGCGATGCCTGGTGCCATTTTTGATTGCCAGAGCTGAGATTGGGGGATGCTACTGGCATCTAGTGGGTAGAGGCCAGGGATGCTGTTAATCATCCTACAGTGCATAGAATAGCTTCCCCAACAAATAACTATCCTGCTCAAAATTTCAATAGCACCAGGGTTGAGAAAGCTTGTGTAATATGCTACTTTATACAAGAAACTGAAATCTAGGTTGCTTTCCAGTATCATCTTCTCTCATGTTTCTGTCTTTACTCTTTGCCATTTTCTTCTTCTTCTTTGGTATATATCAACCAAGGCTCTGAATTTGGGGGGGGGGAAAGCCTTTTCTAAAGGTATTGCGTATAGGAAAAAATACGAGGTATCTAAATATATGTGTAGGGAAGAATTGATGATAAATATGTAATGATGGAAACTGGAATTAAAATTTAAAACATGAGTAGAGAGGAATATTGTGATTTAAAATAGAGGCTTTCCCATATCACTGAAGAGGAAGTAATTAGAGTAAGACAGCTTCACAGTGGAAATTGACAAAGGGCATTTTATATGGAATTATGTCTGAAATCAGCACAATACCATAAGAATTATAAATTAGGAATACAGCTATTCAACTTTCATTTGCTTTCTTTTGTGTTATCTGGGCTAGAATTTGTTTCTAAGGAAATTTTTAACTTAAATAGAGAATAACATGGAGACAGCTTCTCAGATACCTTGGAATTGAGCTTCACCTGAATTTTGAGATTTGAGGGTTGGAAAGAGCCAAGTTTAGACTCAGAAAGGATCTTGGGTACCATCTAGCTGCAGCCTTCTTATTTTACAGTTAAAGAAAGGGACTAAAAGGTTTAAACTCAAACTCAGACAATGTACTGAGGGCAGAGCCATCCTGAAATCTTTCTTGACTCTTAATATAAACTGCCAAACTTCTGGGGGAAAAATAAAGTGACCAGGAGCACCTTAAATCTTACAGATCTCTTTTCCATTCCCTTTAGTTACTAAGACAGTTCTCTCAAAGGTGCCCAATTCCAAGACTCTTCTTAGACGTCCTTTCATGGACTTCTGGGCAGAACTGCTGGCACTGTTCTGCCCACCCCCTCCTTTCCCCACCACACACACAGGAGTCTCAATTTCCTCTTTACTGCTTGCCTCTCCATATCTGACATCTCTTTCTGCTCTTCTGTGTCTGTGCTTGTCTTTGTCCACTCATCCCCATGGTTCTGCTTTTTTTCTCTCTTTAAATCATTTTCTCTTGATCTCATTCACTTTTGTGACTTCAGCTATTATCCCTTTCCAGGACACTCCTAACTCTGTGTCTAACTGTGATTTTGCAACGAGTTCCTCATATTTATTTCTGATTTTCTGCAAGACATTTGCCCACAATGCTCACTGGACTCCTCATATTCTCTATGTTTGAGGCAGAACAGATCAACACCCCCTTCTTCTGAGCATGTTTCATTTTTTTATAGTTCTTATTCGAGTTAGAGTCACCATTTTTCCGCATGCTTAGTTTACCAGAGATGGCTGGAGATGTCTCCAGTCCCTGCCGCCCCCTGCTTTTTTTCCTCCTGTCTTCAATAAACTATCAAGTTCCGTTGTACTTACTTCTCTGTTCTAGAAAGGATTTGTAGTGGAATGTATCCAAGTTCTTACATCTTTCTCCAGCTGTTCCTTCTCATTGCCACTGCGTAGTTTGGGGCCTTCTTTGCTTGGTCACCCTGCCTTCAGTTTCTCTGTCTCCATCTGGCTTATTGGCCTTCTACTCCAAACACATAATTGTAATCCTGTTAACTCCCTGAGCACAAACCAAACTGCTTAGCCTGTTATTTCATAGTCCTTTACAATATAATCTTAGCCTACATCCTCCCCTTCCCCCAGGAACTCTCGTCCAGGAAAACCAAACTGGCCGCTCAGCCAGGCAGCCATCAAATATTTGTTGAGTGCTGTCTATACCCTTGGCATTGAGGATGTATGTGGAACAATCATGCGGGGCCCCACAACATGCTTACCCTTTGATGAAAGCAATACTTTCAAATAAAGAAGTCCTTGCACTTGTTCAGAATACTGTGGCAATGTGATACAAGGACTCTGGTAAACAGAACAATGGCCTCAAAAAGATGTCCATGTCCTAATCCCCAGAACCTGTAGATATGCTACCTTAAATGGTAAAAGGGACTTTGCAGATGTGAGTAAAATTAAGGATCTTGAAGTGGCAAGATTATCATGGAATATCTGGGTGAGCTAATGTAATCACAAAAGTCCTTTAAGAGGGAGGCAAGAAGGTCAGAGTTACAGAAGGAGATAATGAGGATAGAATTAGCAAGGGAAGGGAGGAGGGTCGGGGAGGCAGAGAGATTTGGAAAATGCTATACTGTGGGTTTTGAAAATGGGGGATGGAGTCTTCAGACAAGGAGTGGGGCAGCCTCTAAAAGCTAGAAAGCACAAGGAAATGGATTTTTGCCTAGAACCTGCAGAATGAATGCAGTTCTGCTGACATCTTAGTCTTACTCCAGTGAGACTTCTGACCTCCAAAACTGTAAATGAATACATGTGTGTTGTCTTAAGCCACGACTTGTGGTAATTTGTTATAGTAGCCATAGGGAACTGATACAAGGATTAAGGAGGTCTGAGACACCTAACTGAAACCAATGGATGAGGCAGCTTTGGCCAAACAGAAAGAAGGGAAGAAGCATTCCAGCTAGAAGAAGCAACCTGCAGTTAAGAGGGAATATAGTACAGTAGTCCCCCCTCATCTGTGGTTTCACTCTCCACAGTTTCAGTTATCCACAGTTTGAAAATATTAAATGGAAAGTTCCAGAAATAACAATTCATAGGTTTTAAATTGCATGCAGTCCTGAGTAGTATGATGAAATTCTGCTCCATCCTGCCTGGGGTATGACTCATCCCTTTGTCCAGCGCATCCACACTATAGATGCTCCCTGCCCTTTACTCACTTAGTAGCCACCTTGGTTATCAGATCCACTGTCCTGGTATCACAGTGCTTGTGTTCAGGTTCCCAGTATTTTACTTAATAATGGCTCTAAAGCACATGAGAAGCATTGCTGACCATTTGGATATGCCAAAGAGAAGCCATAAAGTGCTCTCCTCTAAGTGAAAAGATGAAAGTTCTTGACTTAATTAGGAAAGAAAAAATCATATGCTGAGGTTGCTGATACTTACAGTGAGAATGGATCTTCTATCCATGAAATTGTGAAGAACAAACAAAAAATCATGCTAGTTTGCTGAGCGAGAGAGACCAGATTCACATAATTTTTGTTATAGTATATTGTTATAATTGTTCTATTTTATTAGTTATTTCTGTTAATCTCTTACTGTACCTAACTTATAAATTAAACTTTATCATAGGTATGTATGTATAGGAAAAATCAGTATAAATAGGGTTCAGGACTATCTGTGGTCTTAGAAGTCCACTGGGGGTCTTAAAATGTATCCCTGTAGGATTTAGAGAAATTCAACTGGAACGAAGTATCGGAGTGGGAAGATGGCAAACAATAAATCTGTCTGGGCCTTCAGGTTCATGATACAGATTTTATGATTTAATGTAAAGGTTCCCTGCAGAGGGAACCCTTTATTTTTCTCTCCTTCTTATTCTGCTTTTGATCACTTGGTCTTATGTCTATCTAAGAAAGCTCCATTTCTACTTTATGACTCAACCAGATGTCACCATCAGATAAATAACCTTTGACTATGGTATGCATCATGACACATTCAGGATTTGCAGAAATGTGAGCTCAGTTTTCCATAGTAGAACTCGATTCTTCCAATCTGGTGCCCTCATAAGGGAAAGTGTATTTCATATCAAAATCCCGTCAATGTCCTAGGGAATCTGTGTTCTGACAATGATTCTACAAGTCCTGGAGACACAGCTTTGAGGCGTGACATCATATTCTATAACTTACTACATCCTCTCTGAGCCGTTGCTTTTAATAAAGGGAGAGATACTGTAACTGCAACTATGTTTCAATAGCACCAAAGAAATAGAATGTAATGTGTGAGAAAATGAAATTAGTCATTTGGTTATCTGGTAAAGAATGATGTTTTTGTTATGTATTGGAGAAATACAAATCAAAACCACAATGAGATATCACTTCATACCCACTAGGATAGCTATAATAAAAGAGATAATGACAAGTGTTGGCGAGGATGCAGACAAAGTAAAACCCATACACTGCTGTTGAGAATGTAATATGGTGCAGCACCTTTACAAAATACTTTAGCAATTTCTCAATAGTTATAGTTAGAGTTACTCTATGACCCAACAGTTTCATCTCTAGGTACATACAGAAGAGAAGTGAAAACATGTCCACACAAAAACTTGTACATGAATGTTCATATCAGCATTATTCATAATAACCAAAATTGTGGTAACAATAAAATGCCCATCCACAGAGGAATGGATAAACAAAATGTGGTCTACCCATATAATGCAAAATTATTTAGCAATAAAAACAAATGAAATTCTGGTATGTGCTATAACATGGATCAACCTTGAAAACATTATACTCAGTGAAAGAAGCCAGCTACAAAGGTCCACATATTGTATGATTTCATCTGTATGAAAGGGTCAGAATAGGCAAATTCATAGAGACTGAAAGTAGATTAGTGGCTGCCAGAGGCTGACAGTAGGGAGGGGTAGGGAGTGACTTCTAATGGGCACTGGGTTTCTCTTTGGGATGATGAAAATATTCTAAAACTAGATAATGGTGATGGTTGTACAACCTGGTGAATATGCCAAAAATCACTGAATTGTATACTTTAAGATTTTATTTACTTATTTTTAAGAGAGAGGAAGGGAGGGAGAAAGAGAGGGAGAGAAACATCTGTGTGCAAGAGATACATTGATCCGTTGCCTCTTGCACGCCCCCAGTGGGGGACCTGGCCGGAAACCCTGGCATGTGCTGTGTCCCGGAACTGAACCATCAACCTCTCAGGTCGCAGGCTGGCACTCAATCCACTGAGCCACAGCAGCCAGGGTATGAATTGTACACTTCAAAAGGGTGAACTTCATGATAGGTGAATTTTGGTGTCAATTTAAAAAATGGAATTTATGACTTTTAGAAAATATATCAATATTGTTGCAACATCAGTTTTTCAATAAAACATAAACATAAATATAGAGGAATGGTTATGTAGTAGGCCCAGACCTAATGTCCATTAGATGTTATTCTGAAAGATGCAACAAGGGAGGTTGTAATGGATCTGGCAGATTGAATGGAAGAATCAACAGCCAGCCTGGGATTTTCTGAGATTGGTTACTGTGGAAATTCTGTGTCCTTATTATTATATTTTGGAAGCAAGAGCAAGGAAGCTATTACAAAGATTGTTTTCAGAATAGTCAGAGACTTTAAAAACTATTTACAATCTTGAAATTGCCTAGCCATATCATACCAGAGCTGTTAAGCAGCCGAAGATTTTCAAGAGCCACTGGAGTTAAAAGCAACTTGAGAAACCACCCAGCAAGTGGTGGGCTGAGGGACCCAAGAGAAGTTTGAGCTTAGCATATCCATATCTTTGGAGAAATTGGAAGTGAATTGAGTTGAGTGGACTATGGATCAAGGAAAATAACATGTTTTTGTTTCTGTATTCCTGGACAGCTCATGAAAACAGGCAAATTAACGCCACTTCCAGGAACTGAAATGTGAATAAACATCAGATCAATTCTCAGCTTGCACTGGCAATAACTTCATCTCTCAGAAGTTGAGAAACTCCAGGGGTGGGTGGAAATGGGAGGGAGGAGGGGAGGGCTGGGTGGGTGGGCTGAGATGGGAGTAAAAGATAGAAAATTGTACTTTAACAACAATTAAAATAAAATTTTAAAAAAAGAAGTTGAGAAACTATTAGGCAAGATGGTACTCTGAGAACCAAATGTGGATGGAGAAAGGAAAAGAGAAACCTAAGGTGACAATAGCCATGTTGCCTTGGGGGTTATTATAAAAGGCCTCTTCTATAGCTAATAATTTTGCCCAGGGAGATCCTGGAATGGGCCATTAGGTTTTCTGGCTTTTGAGCAAGGTATCATTCTGATCAGATTGGAACTTCTGATTGATTCCTTGCTCACTTATTTCAGTTGATGGGTGATGATAATAATGATAAGCAGAACAACAAGTAGTATTTGTAGAATGCTCACCAGTTTTTTGTTATTACAATTGTGCGGGGTGATAGTATTAATCTTCATTTTGTATATGAGGATACTGAGATTCTGATTAAGAAGTAGGCAGATTTAGTTGGAGAGGAAATGACGTGAATGGGTTAGAGCTGGACTCTGATCCAGACTGCCTGGGTTCAAATCCCAGCTTTGCTGTATAACCTTGAAGAAGTTACAAAGCATATTTATGCTTCAGTTTCCTCACCTGTCAAAGGGGGGATAACTAAAGTGCCTATATGAAAGACTTTTTGTGAGGAACTCAGGACTTAATTACAGTCATGCACCACATAAGAGTATTTCGGTCAATGACAGACTGCATATACAATGGTGGTCCCATAAGATTATAATGGAGCTGAAAAATTCCTATCACCTAGTGACACTGTAGCTATCATGTCTCACTATTTAGATATGTTTAGATACACAAATACTTAGCATTGTGTTACCATTGCCTACGGTATTTAGTATAGTAACATGCTGTATAGGTTTGTAGCCTAGGAGCAATAGGCTGTATCATGAACCCTAAGGGTGTAATAGACTATACCATGTAGGTTTGTGTAAGTGTTCTGTACGATGTTCTCACAATGACAAAATCACCTAACAGCACATTTCTCAAAACGTATCCCCATCATTAAGCAGTGCACGACTGAACTTGGAAAGTGCCCAGCACACAGGAAATAGTAAAAGATGATAAAAAGAGCAAGGTTAAATAAAATGGAAGATTTGCCCAGGTCACACAGCTAGGAGGCAGCAAGGTAAGGCTGAGATTAAAGTATTACTTTAGTAAAACAAATATTTGTTCCACATATATAGTGTGTGACAGGAACCTTCGTCTTTCCACCATGGCAGTTGAAGAAGGCTTAGGTGATCACCAAGTGAATGAGTAGACACAACTAAGTTGGACAACAGCCGAAGACAATTGGAAATTTATTTTGCAAGTTGTTAAGTAAGGTATATAGTTCATGATAGGCACTAGAGCAACAGCAGGCTGTCACCCCAGGCGTTTTGGCCTAGTGACTTAGAACACAGGAATCTGCAAGCCTTGCATTGTGGATTTGGTGTAACCCAAGACATGCCAACAGGCCGAGGGGTAGCCTTTATTCCCACACACTAGTCACAGGAACTTCATTGCATCAGACACCTTTTGTTTGTAGGATATTTAGAATGTTGGAAACTGGATAGCTCCCAGTCCAGCCCTGATTCTCTAGCTGGTACATGGCAGTGTACTTTTCCCCCTCACTCCTGGTGTTCTTCTCACTTCGTCATGCTACTTCATGCCACTACTATCATGTGCAATCAAGTTGACTGTTTTTCATGGCTCTTTTCATTGACATCTTTTCAAGGTAAAAAGGTAGCATCTCTAAGTTGAGACAATACTATTTACACTCAATTTTTTTGTTCAAAATCTAACTGTAATGCCCATGAACATTTCTAGAGTGACTTCAGCATCCTATGAACAAAACAGAATATTAGCAGGGAAAAGTTCTTTAAAAAGTTTTCTATCTAGTCTGGACTCCATGTGATAATTAAATCCTATCTATAACATCCCCAGTCTATGCCCAGCCCCCACAAATGGAGACATTTACAGTTCTGCCTATAGATTATAATGGATGTGGAAATTGTTCCTGGAATTGTGTTAAAAAAAAAAACAGCCTCCCTGGTACGTTTATTATGCTACAACAAATTTTGCCTCTCTGGTTATATAGATAATTTTCAACATCATGTTATCATTGTTGGTAAAGAAGTGCAAGTTGGCTTAACTTTCTTACTGAGCATTAACACAAAGTTTGGTCATATTTTCTCTTTGGCAGGTAGGAATTGTGAATATATCAAACTAGAATTGAGGAATGATTTAAAGTTAAACTACTGACCTAAAGTTATCTTGCAAACTACTTACAGAAATCGAGGATTAGAACTCACTGTCTCCACATTCTCACTGCCGATCTAATGTGTCTGGTGTCCTCCTTGCATGATTTATAAGGGAGCTCAAAGGCAGATGCAGTTTTCCTACTACATCACAGAGTATTGCTTTGGGTCTTTCAGCATTCCCCCAAAGAGGCATGTTGAATCTGGATTCTCATCTTAATACATTGTAAATAAATGGTGTTGTTAGAATGTGTTTGTCAAAATGTCAAGAAAATAAATGTGAAAGTTGATATGGAGATGGTAAGCAGAGTTGAAGGTCAAGAAGTGTGATATGAGTCCCAGACTAACTTCAGAAGCTCTGGGTCATGAACTCAGCAAATATGTATTTGTTCTGCTGAAATGGCAATATTTTAACTTTTTAATTTATGATTAAATTGGAAATATATTACTTTTTCTCATATAGCTGAGAGTATGATGTTAAAAATTAGTAAAGTGTTATGGAAATGATCAAATATTTAGGCTCTTGTTGAGGGTTCTTTAAGTTGAAATAGTTTATTCAGAGTTATGAGTTTTAAAAAAATAAAATAGTTTATTTTTTTTTGCAATATTATTCTCAGTTTTGGTTCTCCCTTGGGGGAGCTAGATGCACAAAAGTCAACGGGTCCTGATTATCTAGTTTGCCTTTCTTCATCTTGAACTATCCCTTTTACATAAAATGCTTAAAATTCTGCTAAGGTGTTTCAGTCTCCTCATAAGGTATCATTTCTAATTTATATAAAGATATGGTAGGTGTAGCTTATGTAAACATTTATTCAAATCTAAAACTGTTTTAAAGAAGTAAAGCTATTTTTTACAGTTCATTGAATAAGAAAGTTGAATGGTCAAGAAGAAAACTAATTTGGTATAGCTACAAAGATTCCCTTTAAGCCATTAATTAAACATTTCTATGTAATATTTTTGCAATGCAGAAAGGTTAATTTTTTTCCTTTATTTGGCAAGATTTTTTGCAGAGTTTTATATCACAAACTATTAGTGTAATTTCTCTCTCTGTCTATATATTATACACACAGTTTTTAACTTCATAACATTTTGCTTTAGAAATAAAAATCAATGGTTGGTTATTACCACGTATAATTGGAGCAATGTGGATAAATCGTTTTTATGAAAATATAAGCTGTTAAAACTCCATGAAACAATGTAGGAGAGGGAAAAGCTCTGTGTCTTAGTTTGAGTTCTTTCAAAGACAGAATTGGGTGAGTGGAGTTTCTTTGGGAGGTGATCCCAGGAAGCAGGAATGGAGAATAAGGGAGAATGAAATGCTATTGTAAGGTTGTGTCGTGGATGTCACAGCTGTGGACAAAGGGGTGACCAAGGTCCCACAAGGACCACTGGAAAACATATAGAATGCCTCTCAGGGTGATCTACCTCTGTTTTACTTACCTGTTACTTCATAACACTCCCTTCCACCCACCCCTGCCATGCAAGCTTACTGTTAGTATGATACTATGGGTCAAAAATTAGATCAGGGCTTAGCTGGGTAGTTCTGTTCCACAAGATATCAGCTAGGCTCATTTACTTGGTTGCCTTCAGCTGGTGTCTGGGAAGCCTGGTAAGTTCAGGATGTCTTCACTTACATGCCTGGTGCCTCAGTGTTCCTTCATGTTGCCCTTCTCAGTGGCTAGCTTGGGCTTCCTCACTGCATGGTAATCTCATCGTATTTGATCAAAGTGAGTCACAGGGTCAGCTAGGATTCAAGGACAAAGAAAATAGAATCCATCTCTTGATGGGAGAAGCAACAAAAAAAAATTTCTGGCCTGCTTTGATTTGTCAAAAAGTGGGGATCTGGAAAATGTCTCCATTGGTTTTCATCCTCCATTGTTTGAGGCTCCTTTCAGGGTTTTTAACTACCTTGTAATTTCCTACACATGACTGAGTGTTCACTAGAGATAGATCACTAGCAGCACAAGGTCAGTGTGAGCTTGCCCAGAACTTCCCAGAACAGTTTCAGCTGAACTCAAAATTTTTAGCACAAGCTCAAGGGGAGGAGCATATGGAATCAGTCACCCAAAATCTTAGCTAATTAAAAGCATAACTGAAGGAAAATACGACCATAAACTTTGGAGGTATCTAAGCCTCAGATCAAATCCCAGGGCCAGTACTTACAAGGTATGAATTTCAGCTTCTTCATCTCTAAGGGGACTATAATTGGGTTCACTTTGTAGGAGGTTGAGAAATCAGTTGGTGAGTGTACCCAGGACCCATGAGCTGTAAGCTTAAGCAGGGGTGCCTAAAGATACAATTTTGGGCTTTTAAAACTATAAGGAAAGTATACACTAGTTGTGGAATTATAATACAATATAGTTTTTCCTTTACATTTTAGCTTTTAAGATTTGTATACTATATTTTAAATTGTATCAAAAACAATGCAGTTTTATTTCTGTCAAATGCATATACCCATGGGTAAATGGCAAAAAGTACCCTCTCCTTTCTGCATTATATTCAGAGTTTGGGGGGAAAAAGTGAAGTAAAACTATCCATCTGGTCCTTTAGTAGTTGTTCATTAGATGAGAGTTATTATATCAACTTATCTGCTGCCCTTAGGGAATTTGTACACATTGTTCAATTGTCAATAACCGTAGCTCAGGTAACCCCCATTGGCTATAAGAGTATCATTGGGCAAGGTTACTTGTTCTTAGAACCTTTTGGTCTACTCCATAGAGATCCTTCCAAATGACTGGATGTTGATAAAACATAGAGCAACACAAACAGGTATCTCTGGTTTAGAACTAGCATTTCTAAAGCTTAGAGGCAAGGGGTCTCAAGTGAACAAATTTAATTTTTGCTATCATCAGTTGATAATGATAATCTATATCAGCTACTGAAGTATTATCTATCACTCTTACCGATTAATGCACTCATTCATTCATCAAACAATGAAGCATAACTTAAATGTCAAACTCTGGGTATAGCAAGATAATAATTATAATAACTGATATTATTGAATGCTTGCATTGACTAGTTGTCCCACCAAATGCTTTTAATGGCAGTGGACCATTAAAATTTTACAATAACCCAAGGAAGTCCAAAGCCAGTCCACCTCAGCGAACTCCACCCAGAAAAGTAGATACATATGGCTTGTTCTGAAAGTCCCCAGTCCAGAGCAGTGATTTTCTACCAGTGTGCTGTGGCATCCTGGTGTGCAATAAGAATTTTTAACATATGCAATACCTGACTATTTAGTCAGGGACCCTGACCTCTTTTCCCTTAGGTTGTCAAATAAAAAAAATGACAACAGTCAACACGACAATAGCTGCCTACTGTGAATGCCTTGTCTTGAACCATAAATATATAGGTCCTGTAATAGAGTTACATTCTGTTGGTCACATCACCTAATAAGGTTGGGCTTGGTTGGTTAATTCTTATTATACAAATATACATACCTGATTTTTTAAAAAGTCACTTTGGAGCAAAAATGGCAGGTTGTTATTATTATTATTATTATTATTTTGTAAATCAATTAAATTAACATTTTTGTCAGATCAGCAAAAAATACAATATAGTTTTTGGTGTGCCACAGAATTTTGGTAATTAGTTTATGTGTGCCATGAGATGAGAAAGGTTGAAAACTACTGATCTAGAGAGATATATAATAATCATAATAATAGCTAATAATTATTGAGCACTTACCTGGGTGCTCTCTTAGAATTACTTGTGTGAATTTATTTAGTTCTCATGTATCAACTGTAGGAGTTATGATTAGCCCCGTTTTCTGGACAAGGAAACTCAGGCACAGAGAATTAAGTAATTTGCTTAAGGTTACACAACTGGTAAGGGATTGGGCCAGGATTTGAATCCATCCAGATAACCTGGTTTTAGAGCTTTTGCTTATAACCATCACTCTAAGGTACTCGATTTAGTACCTTATCTGAGCTAAAACAGAGGTTTGTAGAAGAGGCTCTAAGAATGGATAAGAGGGAAAGCCAAACTCTTCCTGGGGAAAATGACTTTTGAGGTTAGTCTTAGAAAAAAGAGTATGTTGGGAAGCAAGGATGGGGAGGAAGGCAAGAAGAAGAAACAGAATGAGCAAAGGCATGGAAGAATTAAATAAGCAAGGCATAGTCCAGAAACTAAAAGTTGTCTGATGTGGTTAGAAGATGGGTCATGAATTCTGGAATTGTTTCATATATAAGTGAATCTCATGCCCAACCAGCCATTAAGATCCAAAGAATAGGACAGACCATAAATATGTAATAACTTGTTAGCTTTTTATTTTGAAGTTATTTTAGATTTACATAGATAGTATAGAGCCTTCCCATATACCCTTCACCCAGCTTCCCCTAATGTTAATATCTTATGTAACCATGGTATATTATGAAAACTAAAAAATAAACCTTGGTAACAGGTTTGTTGCCAAGGTAATCTTGACGAGCTCTTTAAATGCAGGACTTCTAACTGAAATACAGAATTTACCTGGAGTCACTAGTTTTCTGACTAATGCCCTTTTTCAATTCCATAATCCCACTCAGGACCCCACATTGTATTTAGTTAGCATGGCTTCTTAGTCTCCTTCAATCAGTCTTACTTTGTCTTTTCTGACTTTTCTTGTTTGTAGAATATTCCTCAGTTTTGGTTTGTGTGATGTTTTCTTCTCATTAAAATGGGGTAATGGGAAGAATACATGTGATATCATTTGAATGCCAAGTGTCACTGTAATCTACATTAGTAAAATAAGCTATATTTGTTAATGGTGCTACTTTTCTTACAGTCAGCCCCATTCCCCTGTCCTGTCTGCATTGTAGCATGGCTATATGCTTGTTGGGCAGATGCAACATTGAGGTTATACACTGTGGCTAAGGGAGTTAAGAAAGCCACCTCGTAATGGTGACCTCACTAGCAACCAATTGACTTTGATTGGCCTTTCAGTCATATACTCTCTCTGTACTTTGGATTTGTCCACCCTTTTTCTCCTTCACATGGATGAAAAATGGTGAAGGAATTAACCAAAGAACATTTATGCAAGACCCATGGACACAGACAACGATGTAGGGATTGACTGAGGGAGGGGAGAGTGTGGGGCTGGGTGGAGGTGGGAAAAAAGAAAAAGAGGGAACAGCAGTAATAGCATAAACAATAAAAAATAAAAACTAGAAAGAAAGAAAGAAAGAAAGAAAAGAAAACCCTTTCATAGGGTCCTGCTTTGTCTGCCCTTATTGCCACCCTCAGCCATCAACAAGTATTTCTTGGGGTGCTCCATTTGTTGGTGTGTGAGGCTGGGAGAAATTGAAGATCAAAATGCTCTTTGCCATTCCCCTATCAGAGAGGGAAGGAAGAACTGGGCTTTGAGTAAATATTCATTTACATCAGCAGCATTCCTTTGCACTCATTTGATGCTTACTTCTCTCTTGTTAACAGTGCTAGAATAAACACATAATTCTACCAAAATATTAGCAGTGTGTACTGTTTTCTTTCACTTGCCAAGATTGTTTTATAATAAATACCAGTGGAAAAAATACAATTGGCTGGCATCCTCAGCCGTTGCATTATATTAGAGGACAAAGTATGGATTTAGGAGGTGCTTTGCAAAGAGAAGCTAAAAATGCTTGGTTTTTTACTGAATTCTTTGACTATACTGATCTTGAATTTGAGCTTGATTTTAACTTAAAATATTTTTCTTGGTTGACAAAAATGATGTCATTATTTCCTGTGATATTCACTAATTAAATATTTTTAAAAGGTAAATCTAACATAAGGTTTCTTTTAAAACTGGTGGTATAGGTGTTCGTAATGTGCTTTCATGGTGAAAATTTGTAGATTATATTGGATATTCATGTTTGTCAAAATAATTTTAGTCAAATTGAAGCAGTGGGTTTTCTCAACAATTTTGTTCACTTGGCTAGTACTTTGTCTTAGTTTCAACTATCACCTCAGGCTAGCTCAGGCTTGTACTCATGGTGGATGCAGAGCTGTAGGAGAGGTAGAAGATGCTCCAAAGCCTCTTGAGGAGTAGCCTGAAAACTGCTCATGATCATTTCTGCTTTCTTCTGTTGGTCAATTCACAGGCCAGGCCAGATTCAAAAGATCAATAGACTCCGCCTATTAATGCAAAGTTCTGTCACAATACAAGTGGCCAGTTCCCGATCAGTCTACAGGTGTGTGTATGTGTCTGTGTATGACTTAGAATTTTGAAGTGGCATAAAAAAGAGAATCAGAAAGGAATACAACAAAATATCATTATCATATGTCTAGATGAATTTACATTCTCTTTTTGCATTTTTGTATTTTCAGTTCTTCTGAAATAAACAGGTATTACTTGTATAAGTTAAACAATAGTAAAAAATTAACAAAGTGTGTTGGAAGCATAGAAGAGGGAGTGGTTACTTCTGTCTGTGAGGAAGGTGCGAACATTTCTTCCCAAATACCAAGAATTATAAATTGTAGCTCTCTTTGAGGTAAACTTCCGTAGATTTTTTTTGCATGTAAAATGCTAAATACACTATTTTTGGATGGAAGCCTCTGTTTTTTAATCAAACTTTCACAATTTTTTATACGTACTTTTCACAATAGCTGCCTTCCAAGAAGAGAGAATGTACAAGAAGAGACATTCTAGTGTTAGCTCCTAAATCTGGGAGACTGGAATCATACAAGAGAAGGAACTTTGTGCGGTGGACTGTTCTGTTTGACTGTTGTTGGGTGGACAGCTGGATGGTGGATCCGTGGATGGGACAATGGCTAAGAAAATCTCTTTTCTTCCCCAGTACTTTCTGGAAGATCTGAAATATGTTCTTC
>CM052552.1:67032839-67065257 GCA_028533065.1 Trachops cirrhosus
ATAGGTTGGCTATCTCTTGGTCACTTAAAAGGATGAGTTTGGGGGCTTTCAATTGGTCTATTTGAGCCATCTCTTTGGTTTTGTTTGTTTTTGGTTTTTTTTGTTTTTTTTTTTTTTGGTCTGTTGCATTTGTTACGTGTGAGGGGCGGAGCCTTAGGTGTTCACCAGGGCAGGGCGCCCCAGTTGCTTGGTTGTGACGCTGTATGTGGGGGGCGGGTCTGAGAAGGAACAATGGCGCTTGCTCCGCTCTGTGGCGGACCTCCCTCCCTTTACCCGCTTTCCCGGAGCAAACTGGGCCCCTCTGGTGCCAATTCCCGTGTGGGTGGGCTTGTGTACCCCGTGGGACCTTCCTTTTCAATCAGTGCCCCAAGGCTCTGTTTCCCGGCGCTGGGACCCTGAGTTGTGCAGTGCCTTGCTTCACAATCGCCGCCTCACCGGGGCCCAGCCAGCCACCACTTAGGCACTCAGGGTCTGCCCGCTGCGGTCATGCGCACCACCCCGGTTGCCTTGCGCGTCCCAGTTGCCTTACGAGCTTTCGGTCCCAACGTTCTCTGCTCTCTGCTCTGCCACCCGCACCTGGCTGCCCGACTCCGTCCCTCCTACCGGTCTGGATGAACGTGTCCAATTCAACTCCTTGGGTGCCCAACCTCCATACAGATCAATTTTCTGCCAGTTCTGGTTGTTATTTTGTTTCTAAATTGTTGTTGTCCCTATCTTGGTTGTGGGAGGAGGCACGGTGTGCGTCCACCTATGCCTCCATCTTGGCCGGAAGCTGGCTAGCCGCTGTTTTCTTTAATTTTTAAAAAAAGCTTTGTTGAGATATAATTCACACACCATGCAATTTACCCATTTAAAGTGAAGAAGTCTATGTTTTCTAGTATAGGCATAAAGTTGTGCAACCATCAATTTTAGAACATTTTAATCACCCAGTTCCTTCTTGCCCCTATCCCCTGGCAACCACTAATCTGCCCTATCTTTCCGTCTCCTTAGATTTGCCTATTTTGGACATTTCATATAAATGCAATTATGCAATATGTAGTATTTTGTGTCTGGCTTCTTTCACTTAGCATAATTTTTTCAAGGTTCATCCACATTGTAGGCTGGCTCAGTACTTCATTTCTTTTTGTTGCTGAATAGTGTTCCATTGTGTGAATGGACCATATCTTGTTTATCCATTCATTGGTGGATAGAACTTTGTTTCCATTCTTTGGCTATTGTGACTAATGCTGCTTTGACCACTCTTGTACAGTCTTTGTGCGGGCATACCTTTTCAGTTCTCTTGAGTGTGTACCAGGAGTGGGATTTCTGGATACACTGAGGTTTAAAAAAATTCATGGATTAAGCTCCTTTGGCAAATATGAGTTTGTTTTACTGTCAATATAATTCTTTGGCCTAACCAAAGTGTGACTATAAGGTGTGTTATGAGTAAACATCTCAGGAGAGTTTTCAAAAAGTAGCTCTAGAGATGCTTTAAGTGACAGCACCAAAGTTGGCATAGGTCTGAGGTGTCAAACTCATTTTCACCAGGGACCACATCAGCCTTGGGGCTGCCTTCAAAGGGCCGAATGTAATTTCAACTCCTTAACAGTTAAGGAGTCGTTACATTTATACAGTCCTAAAATTATTTCAGCCCTTTGAGGGCAACCACAAGGCTGATGTGACCCACAGTGAAAATGAGTTTGACACCCCTGGCGTAGGTGCTTAGAATCTTGAGGTATTTTGAACTGATTGTATAAATTCTGCTGCTTCTTTTGAAAATGCACTGCATATAAGAAAATGAAAACATATTTAATGTTGAATATATGGTATATTGCTTGGTATTACTATGCATACATGGTGAATTGGAAAAGATGAAATGGTTCTGTGCTCGTGAACTGAAAATGAATAAAGCAAAGGGTAAAGTTTTAAACTATTCATTGGTCTGTCAAGCAATGTAGAAAAAGTCTGGATATTTTTTTAAATGGCATTTTTCTATAGGGAGAAAAGTATAGTGAGAAAAAAAAAAAGATGGGAAAGCAAGTGATGTCAAACTTTTGCCAGAATGATATGATTGATAATTACCTGCAGCTGAGCAGAAACCACAAGGGCATGCTTAGAATTTGTTTAAGCAGTTTCTAGGCTTTTCTCCCTGCAGGCTGTTAAAATTCTTTTGCCTAAGAGCACTCGAATAGGAGAATATTATATTGCCTTTTTAAAATTATGAAGTCTATTCAGGCATGCAGAATGTATGTTTTGCTGAGGTGCTGCAAATACGGGTTGTAGAAATATTTGCAATGTACGTATCAGTTTATTCACATAATTGACATGCATGCTTCCTACATTTTTATTTTTGTATGAAGTTTTTCAATGTCTGTATGAGTGAATTTATTGTATCATCTGTTACTTTATCAAGATATGACATGTGGTATGACCTTTTTAAGGCAGAAAGTGACTATTCAGCATATCACAACTAAAAGGTTCTTCTCCTTTGAGCTACTTGCCACACTGGTTTGCATGCCAAGTCCTAGGCTGCTGTAGCTGAAGAACAAAATAAATGGCTTTAGAAGAAGTTTTCTCCCATCTGGGCAATCTTCTTAAAACCACATAGGCCCCCTTCTTTCATTTGAGGGAATAGATTGTACTGTCCCATCTCCCTTTGTGTATAGTTTTGGTAAGTCCTCGTCACTGTTAATTAAGGGGGCTGCTGATTTGAAAGATGTGGTGGATATCAAAGTGAGGCAGAATCTGATTTTTATGCTGTGACCCTGTGTGAAATCAGATGATTAGGTGACTGCTTGTGCCAAGGACAAGTCTTTTGCCTGTACTTTCTCCTCGTTACCAACCAGGAAAACAATGGATCCATCAGTCCATCTAATAGCAAGTTATTTGTCAAGCATCCATGACTTTGTCACTGTCCAAAATCTTGTGATGTAAAGCTGCCCAAGTTTAATACAGATTACTATTCTGATTGGATAGTGCACAGGAAAAAAATAGAGAATAACAGAAGTATTATTAGGGTAAAACTCTACTAGGATGCCTGATAATTCCATCTAAATAGAGAGAAGGGAGAATTTAGGATGCTTGGGAGTGATCAAAGAAGATCTCATAGAAGGGGGGATGTTGAGCTGCCTTTGGAAGTAGATAGAGTGCGAATATATGAAGAGGAGACTCTTCCAAGCATTCAAGGTTTGGGAAGAAAGATGAATAGTAGCTCTGAGAAAGAAGCAGCCTAAACAACTGTTCCAAAGAAGAAGCAATCGCTGTACACATGAAAGTACAACTGGAGTCCCAGTAATAGCGTAAAAGAGCAAACCAGAAAGCATTTTCAAGCATTTGAGCAAACCTCTTATTTTCTTGCTATGTCCTTGTCTTCCCTCATTGCGTACTTTACAACAGAAGGTCATTTAAGGTGAGGGCAGCACTGTTCTTCGCTAGATGTGCATTCATGGATTCAATGTTTAAAACACCATGACTTTCAGAAGCAAACAAAAGCAGAGTTAGGATGAACACCCAATTCTAGTGTAGGAGAATTTTCCTTCTTCAATTCAATGAACAGATTAGTATTTGAAGCCAAATACAGACACAAGCCTAGAAGGCAGTGCAGATGCCAAGTTTATGTTTTCTTGAGTAATGGATGTGGCATCAACAACTCTAGCCTGATGAGGGAGCATGAATTAGAGAGTGGAATATCTCTTCCCCAGGGCATTGCTCGTATACCTCTTTTCCATTTAAAAAAAAATTTTAAACTATAGAATCAGAAGCGTATCAAAAACATTACTGTAAGAGCAGAACTCAGTAAGATAGTAGAGATTGGATTCATTTCTTCAGTAACATCAGCAGTCATCCAAATGTACTTCTTTTTCTGTCATAAAATCATAGCTTTAGGATGACTTTCTTACTTACTAAAGCCACTTAAAATGTTAATAAAAATAGGTGGAAACTTAAAAAACAAGGCTTTAAAATGTTACGTATGATTCCCATCTACTGTGAAAACTCAATGGTTAAAGCCACGGGCATAGGGGTTGGGAGCTGATGGTGAAGCAGGTTGGTGATGTCTCTCAACATTTCTCCTCTCTGTTTCTCTCTCTCTCTGTCTCTCTCTCTCTCACACACATACTCTAAATTATATGACAAAAATAAAATTCAGAATTGTACAGTTGTCTAATCTAGAAGGAATTATTTTAAAAAATAATTTATACTCTTTATAATCTGCCTCAGTGTCCCCTGCTTTTTATCTGTGTCCTTCTACTCCTATTGCCTTGTCATTCTTTCACTCTGTCACACATTTCTTAGACTCTGGGTTACAGTTCCCAATTGTTGGCATTCAGAAATCCTTCCAGATGAGACTGTCAATTCATGCTTCCTGAAACCTCTAGTTTTCAGATTAGCTAAATTGCAAACTTTCCCATTTACAAATAATGGCAATGTTCTGCAGCCTAACATTTGTCTAAAGATAGTGTTTATTATCCATTTGGTCTTATTCATTCTAGTATACAAAATTAGTACTTTAACCTCTCTTTCTTACCATCTAATACGTTTCTAAATTTAAAAATTTAAGTCTTGTATTACTAGTTAGTCTGGGGCTACATACGATTTTTCTTTCATCTGCTGGAAATTAATATTTTTTTCTTTTGGATAGGGGATTAACACTTGAATTTAATGTGGATGGAGTAGTATTTGGGCCTGTTTTCTCTGAGAACAGAACAGTGAAGAGCTATATAGCCAGCTGCTCCTTGTTCTCTAGACAGATACCAGGAACAATTATTGTTGCAACTGAAAACAAGTGGATATTTTAATGGAGGACACAACAATAATCACTACAATATCTGAACAGTTCAGGCAAATTAGTTGTTTGGTCTGGTAGATAATTCATCTAAATGACTGAAATTTGGTTATTTGCACACTCAGCCTGAATATTTTTTCAAGCTTCAGTTTTTATTATATGCCACCTTGCAAACAACTTTTAAAGATTTAGGTTTTGGGCACATTACCTCTGACCACTGAATTTGCATTGCTTCTCTCTACCTTTTTCACTGTTATACTTGCTCTTTTTTCACTTTACCATTTTGTTTAGTGCAACTGTAAACATTATTCACTATTTATTTTGCATTGAAGTAGATGATACTAGATACCAAAATGCTTAAGAACAGCCTCTTCTTCCCACTTTTGTTTCTTCTAGTGTCACTTACTTGTATTTTGCTTTCAAATGGTGCCCCACCACTATATGGCAAACTGGTTCTGTTAAGCTCTCTCTATCTGCCAAATCCTATACCTAAGGGTTTGTTTCCTTATGGGAATTAAATATAGGATTTGTCCTGATTTCATTGAAAACTGTCAGTCTTTTAGTTCTGGCCATATTGTTTTGACAGGAAAGCAACCTATTTGTATTACTGAACTTTCCCACTTTTCCTTCTTTGTGAGGATAAATTCATCACTACTTATTACCTAAACATTTATGAAACTGATCAAACACTAATTTCAGAGAGTCCCAAAAGATTTATTTTAATTTAAGTCACCAAGCCACTGGTAATTAGGAACATTTTGAAATGCCAATAAAAGCATTATCAAAATTTGTATTTGTTACAGCTAACACTTCATAGGAAAGGGTAAGAACAATTACAGAAGAAATTGATTATATTTGGGAAGCACTTGGGGAACAGAAACTTACTGAAATTCAGTGAAGTGACTTTTTGAGCTTTTCACACAGAGACAACTTGAGTTAAAAACTCTACTTACTATATCATGGACATGGACAACAGTGTGGGGATTGACTGTGGAAGCAGGGCATGGGCTGGGTGGAGAAGGGGGGAAGGGGGAAAATGCAACATCTGTAATAGCACAAAGAATAAAAAAAGTTAATTTTGTCTTTGTTTTGTATTAGTGTAATAGGCTTTTCTCTTGAATAGGAGTTCAAATAATTAGGTTAGTGATTTTTGCTGCCATACATTATTAGAGGAGTAATTCAGATGGAATGAAAGTGAAAGGAAAATTTAGATTACAATATTTTATATAATCTAGGCACTGTTAAAATTAGTTGATGTGGTCTCAGCAGTCTTGGACAATGGCAGGATATTATCACTCTTGCCTTTTTGCCAGATTTTAATGGAATTGGCTGCACTAAGCATCAATTGACCATTTTAACTTTTATGTTTCAGGTCTGCTGCCAGCACAGTCAGGCCATGATGTGTTGAGTAATGAATGCTATGCAACAAGGATTTTTAAAGATAGCTCTTCTTCAAAAAAATCTCTATCTTGCTGTTAATTGCATATTGGTTAATAGATTATTTTTCCCTTTCTGGTCAAGCTTTTAAATTTAAAACTAACAAGTTTATAAATAAGGCACTACCTTGAAGCAACATTTTTATTAGAAGATAGATAGTTCAATTTTGGTATTACAGAGCCTTTCTCGAAGTGAAATTATGCACATATTTTTTAAAGATTTCATTTATTTATTTTTAGAGAGAGGAAGGGAGGGAGAAAGAAGGAGAGAAACATCAATGTGTGGTTGCCTCTCACACACCCCCAGTTGGGGACCTGGCCTGCAACCCAGGCATGTGTCCTGACTGGGAATCGAACCAGTGATTCTTTGCTTTGCAGTCTGGTGCTCAATCCACTGAGCCATGCCAGCCAGGGCTATGCACATATTTTTATCAAACTGATCGTGGCTTAAAAATTTCTGTAACATACAGAATGGGGCAAAAGTAGGTTTATAGTTGCATATGAAACATACTTTATTGTTGTATTATTATTTATTAATTATTGTATTACTTTCCATATGAACAACTGTAAACCTACTTTTCCTCCACCCTGTATTTGCTTGTGCAAAGTTACTGTTAAATTTTGCCTGACCTAAATTTGTATTTTATATTCCATGGTTACCAGTGAACTCTCTGTGGCAAGTTGTCATTTTCTTGTGATGGCAACAATGCTGAATGATTTAGTACTTCCAGTTTGACATTGTTCTGAGAAATCATGGTGCCTAACTGAGGTGTGATATGATAACCATGGAGATGGCAGCCTCCTCCCAAAATCTTGATTGATTGCAGGCAAGCAAGTCATTGAATTATGTGTGCCTTAGACTCTAATTCTTAGAAGAAGGCTAGAGGAGAAACCTCATCTCAATTCTTGCCCTGGAGGATCCTAGAAAACCTATATAATTCCCTTCCCCAAGCCAGGAAATAAAGACCTCAGTCCAACACCCCTCAATGAACTGAATCCATATTCTTCCCCAGCTGAGCCTCCAGATGAGGCTCCAGCCTCAGGGGACACCTTGATTACAGCTTTGTGAGGCCCTGAGCAGAGGTACCAGCCAAGTTGTGCCTGGATTCCTGACCCACAAAATCTATGACATAATAAATGTGTGTTGTTTAAGCCTCTCAGTTTTGAGGTAATTTATTATATAGCAATAGATGACTAATACAATTAGAAAAAGGTCTCATTTATAGTTTTATAACATTTTATATAATACTCATTAAAATTATTAAAAATGTGATTTTTAATGGCTGCCAAGAAAATATAGTAAAGATGTGCCATATTTCAACTATGCTTATGTTGTTGGCTATTTAGATTTCTAATTACTATCTACTATAAATAATCCTCATACATCTATTTTCACTACACATTTTATTATTCCACTAAGAGTCATCACTAAAAGAGGAATCAATGAGTCAAAGTATATGGATAATGTTAAGGATTTAGGACTATTGGCAAATTAGTTTCCAGAAAGATTAGGCCATTTAACATGTCTCTGAGTATTTTAACTGGCCAACATTGAATAGTTAAAAAAACATGCCAACTTGAGAAGCTTTATCTCTTTGTTATTTTAATTTTTATTTCTCTCATTATATCTTCACATGACTATTATTTGGTTGAAGCTTACTAAACATTTAAATAAAAATAATCAGTCAAGTATTTAGCTTAAACCACTAGATCTACAAGTAAATGCGTAAATGTGAGTATGTTTGTAAGTAATGTTTATCAAGTACTCCTTATATGTTTTACAAATATTAACATTTTTGATTTTCAAGACGATGCTAAGTAAGCTGCCACTGTCATCCTTATTTTACTGAAAATAGGCTAAGAATAACTTGCTGAGGGCAGCACAGATAGAGAAACCATGTCTTAAACTACATGTAGCATTACAATTATCTTACCTTGGGTTGTTACAACAAAATATCATAGAGTGGGTATCTTGCAGGTGGCTGCTTTCTTGCTATGTCTTCTCACAGTAGAGCGAGAGCTCTGGTCTTTTTCTCTTCTTGTAAGGACACTAATTCCTTTATGGAGGCCTCATTCTCATGACCTCATCTAATCCTAATTATCTCCCAAAGGCTCTACCTCCAAATAACATCACATTGGGATTACTGCTTCAATATATGAAGTTTAGTGTAGACACAAACATTTAGTCCATAGCAATAGTATATCAACAGAATGAACAATATCCATTTATATACTGCTTCCATGTATTTGTGACAATTGGAAAAGATTTAAATTTGACAGTTTAGCAGAAGTCCCTGCTGAGTTTTAATGTACCAAATAGAAGTAGAGATTATATTTAAATTCTTTACACTGTGATCATTTATGCAGAATCTGCAGGAGGTAGATTTAAGTCAATTAAAAATGCAATTTCCTAAAGGAAAATAAACAATACAAATAATTCCAAGTCTCTAACTTAGAGGATTAATGTTCAAATCAAATTGGAGCTTTTCCAATTGTAAATTAAGCTATGGTTTGGGAATTTCAATCCTCTGCCTCCAAAGTCAGGATCTTAAAAAATATTATTCAATTTATTGGGGTGACATTCATCAGTAAAATTATATGTTTCAAGTGTATAATTGTAGAACATATCATCTGTATATTATATATTCATCACCCCAAATCAAGTCTCCTTCCATCACCATTTATCCCCTCTTTTCCCTCTATTACCTCCCCAACACTCTTTTCCCTCTGGTAATCACCATACTGTTGTCTTTGTCTGTGAGGTTTTTAAAAAAATTCCTTCCCCTTTTTCACCCAATCTCCCAGCCCTGCTCCCCTCTGACAGCTGTCAGTCTCTTCTCTGTATCTATGAGCCTGTTTCTTTTTTGTTTGTTAATTTATTTTATTCATTAGACTCCAGATATAAGTGAAATCACATGGTATTTGTGTTTCTCTGACTGGCTTATTTCACTTAGCATAATAGTCTCCATCCATTAAAGGGAGCTATGGAAAAAGTAATCCCAAAGGCTTTCTAACAGCAGGTAATAGTCATCATGTATTTTTATTTATGTATTATTTATTATATTGGGAAATGAAATATGCTTTTCTAACAGTCATCACTCTAAAATGCACTTCAACAGTTAATCAGAAACCAGAAGAAAATAGTTTTATTTTTCTTTTATTTCTTAACCTGATATTTTCAAATTGGTGTCTAGTAGCAAACACCTGCCTGTCTTAAGTACTCCCAAACTTCACTAATAAAGTAGTTGATAATAGTGCTTCACTTCTAGGTAAAATATTAAATATTAAACTCTTTTCACTATTTAAGGAATTTTTGCTAAAGGAAGAATTATATAATCCAGCAACAGTAAAGAATTACAAAATTAAAGAAAAAAATGCTTTAAATTTTTGTACATTGTTGAAAAATTTTTCTTAGAGTCTATAAAACATTAACTCATTTTTATATTTTACAATTTTTTTGTGTTTTTGTTGTTTTTTAAAGTCAACAAATAATCTAGGACTAGCAATATGTTTGCTAGACCTGGCATTTTCTCAGTACATAATGTTCAAAAGTTCCTTTTAAAATGTATTTTATGTTTTGTAATTTTTTCTATAATATTTCCATTTTTCAATGTTTAGATATTTTTTCTCCAGTGAGGCACGAGTTTCTTCCTGTGGTCCCTAGTTAATTTTAAAATTGGAACCATTGCGGCATAGTTAATGGCTTTCTGATAGCCCCTTGAGCCTGGCAGGCTTCTAGTACAGCTACAGCTTCGTCAACTTTAGAACGGAGAGACTCTGGAGACTCAAGCATATGAAGAAGTTCTGAATTATCCATCTCCAAAACCATGCCAGTAATTTTATTAGCAAGAGTAGGTTGCATGGCTTGAATTAGAGGAAACAGCCACTTGCCCAAAATTTGCTTTTGCTGTTGAGGAGGGGCAGATGCCAGCCTGGAAGCAATCAAAGATGTCTCATTTTGTACACGAACAGCAGGCTGCTTAGTGGTAGCTTGTGGCTGTGTATTAAGTTGTCGAGGATTGCAGACTCCTTCAGTATATTCATACCGTAGAATGGTGCGGACAGCAGTAGTAGGTGAAGCGGCAGCAGCTGCAGGAGGTGGACTTACTGTCGCTGTTGATGTGTTAGCAACGCACTGTGGCTCTGTTGAGGTGACTTGTGGAAGCTGTGAAGAAGCTGGTTTCATGGTACTGAATGGTGGATTAGGAGTGGCTGGGCCAACAGCATTGGGCATATCTTGGAATGGATGAGGTCTGGCACCCTGATCAACACAGTGAGGACTTGGTGTTAGTTGAGTAGCTTGGCCAAGAGGAGAGTATGCAACCCAGTCCGCAGTCTGTGGGACAGCTGGCATCAAGGAACCTGGAGGTGCTGCCTGGCAGGGGTTGATTTCTGGGTTGAACATAGCTGTCACAGTTGGCATTGTCTGCATGTAGTAGGTAGCGAGGTGAGCTTGGCGTTCTTCTCTGTACTGAGCAAAGGATACATACAATGGCTTGGTGGACAAAATTTTACCATTCATTTCTGCTACTGCTTTAGTGGCTTCTTCTCGGGAAGAAAAACATACAAAACCAAAACCTTTTGTTTGACCGTCCTTCATCATAACCTTTGCTCTAGTGACTGTACCAAATGAAGAGAACTCTTTAAAGAGACGTTCATCATCAATATCATCAGCAAGATTTTTCACATAAAGGTTAACACTGTGGTCTTGGTTGAGCCTATTTTGCTTAATCTCGTCTAATTTCTGCTGAAGTTCTTTCTGCCTTTCCTTTTTTCTCTGAGCTCGGGAAACATAAATTGTTGTATTATCAAGCTCTTTCCCATCCATCTCATCCACAGCTTTCTGTGCATCTTCATGGCATTGGAACCTTACAAATCCAAAACCTTTGGATTTCCCACTTTCATCAGTCATTACTTTGACACTTAAGATAGGTCCAAACTTGGCAAAGACATCCTCAAGGCGCTCATCATTTACCCTTTCCCCAAAATTTTTGATGTAAACATTGGTGAACTCTTTTGCCCTATCTTTGCGCTCTACCTCTCGTTGGTTAGGAGACTTATATCGCCCAACGTATATTTTGCGATTATGTATAAGCTTGCCATTCATGTTTTCAATAGCTTTTTGAGCTGTTTCCTGTGTCTCAAAATGTACAAATCCATGACCCCTGGAACCATTTTCATCACAAATCACCTTACATGAAAGGATGTTACCAAATGCAGAAAACATATCATACAGTACTTTATGATCAATGGATTTGTCTAAATGATTAACGAATATGTTGCCCACACCACTTTTGCGAAGTGATGGGTCACGTTGACACCACATGATGCGAATTGGCTTGCCATTTATAATATCAAAATTCATTGTGTTCAAAGCACACTTCGCGTCCTCTGGCCGACAAAAGTTCACATACCCGTAGCCCAAGGAGTGGCCGGTGATCACATCTCTGCAGACCCGGATGGAGAGGATGGGCCCGGCTGGGCTGAACTTGCTGTAAAGCACTGCCTCAGTCACCTCCGGGTGTAGGTCTCCTACGTACAGCGAAGTCGAAGGGTAGCTGGAGGTGCAGGGGTCCATCTCGACAAGATCTGACAGGTCCATGGGGCTTAATCTTTCCATTAGAGCAGGAGAGCAGAGCGAGAGATAGGGCTGAGGGCCGGAGCCAGAGAAGGAGGGCAGTGAGGGCAAGCGCAGAGGGACAAAAATGTGTTACAGTCGAACGCTACTCAACGGTCACAGAGTCCTAGAACGATTGGCCAGTGACCTCCAGCTGGGGAGTGAGGGTGGCGGTGTCCAGTCCCATTTGCCAGAAGCCCTCGGTCTCTTGGTTCCTTCTTGCAGCTGCTATGGGGCCATGGGCGGATTGGTCCCTGTCTTGGCTGCTTCACTGGGTTACTTTATAAAAAGGAAGACAAAAAAGTCTCTGGTGGGCGAGATGAGGATTTTTTTTTGATAATTTTTTGGGGGCGTTGTAAAAAGATTTTTAAAAATAATAAATGTGTCAGGATAATTCCATCAAGACAATTCTGTTACCACAAGAACCCCTTTTTGCCCTTACAAAATCACACCCACTTCCTTCTCTACCCAATACCCACTCCCTTAACCCTGGAACCATTCATCTATTCTGCATTTCTGAAATGTCATTTCAAAAATGTTATATAAATGGAATCACACACTATGAAAACTTGTGGGATTGCTTTTGCCCCTCTATTTAATTCTCTGGAGATTCATACAAGTAAATGCATGTATCAATAGTGTGTTTCTTTCTATTGCTTAGTATTATTCCTTCATATGTGTGCACCAGAGTTTGTTTAACTATACACCTTGACTATGGTGGTGTATGCATGAACCTATACATATAATTTAATTGTATAAAACTAAATACATATACAAAGAAATAAGTACAAGTAAAACCAGGGATATCTGAATAAGATCAGTGAATTATATCAATATAAATATTGTGGTTGTAATACAGTATTATAGTTTTGTATAATGTTGGGAAGTACTGGATAAAACAGTCGACTCTTCTCTATGTATTATTTCTTACAATTACATGTGAATCTGTATCTGCCTCAGTGAGAATTTCAATTAAAAATAAAAAACAATAGTAAATGTGGGTTCTGAGTATAGAACCCACACTCTACACTCTCAGCACTAACCACCCAGGAAAAGAGGCTAAATTATAAACTTTTAAACCCTTTACATTGGACCATCAGGAGAACATAAATGTTGTATTTAAAACAAATGCTCCTGATTCATTAAAGGACTATGGTCAATACTAAAATAACTGTTTACTCTACACCAAGAGTCAATAAACTATGGATTTGGAACAAATGCAGGCTTTCATGCATTACTATATAGCCTGCTAACTAAGAATTGTTTTATGTATTTTAAATGGCTGTAAAAAATCAGAGGAAGAATATTTTTTCCTTTTTTTAATTGAATTTATTGGGGTGACGGTTCACAAAACCATGCAGGTTTCAAGTGTACAACTCAACAAAATATCATTTGCCCACTGCATTGTGCTCCAAAAAACTGGAAAATCTCTTGGAGAGAAAAAGAAGAATATTTTGTGATATGTGAAAATTACATGAAATTGAAATTTTAGTGTCCATAAATAAGTTTCATTGGAACATACACACATGCGTTTACTTATCTATTGTCTCTGGCTCCTTTCATGCTGTAACACCAGAGTTGAGTAGTTGTGACAGACCATATGACCCTCAAAGCCTAAAATAGTTACTATTTGATCCTTTATAGGAAATGTTTGCTGACCCCTGCTCTAGACTTGTGTGCCTCCCGTTGTCCACACTTTGCTGTATTTTAAAATAATGCTAGCATACACACAACATGGGGAATCATGCAGTGGTAAGAATAGACTTAATTTTATCTTTTTAAGGGAGACATGATCACAGTTCATCCTGAGGAACATTTTACTTAAAGGCATAATGCTACAACACACACAGAGAGCAAGATTTTTTATCTATGTATACTTGAAGTGATCAGAGATTTCCAGGAGCCTGAATTTTTTGAAGCTATCTCTGTTTCCTGTATGTGAGTGGCATGTCCTTTTGCACAGAGGTGATCTCTACTTTATAATCAACTCTGTTTATTTTATCTCCAGCATTTTATAATAAAAACACTGCCAGGTGGTCCAATGAATTCTTTCATTGTTATTTCATGTCATCTTCTCAACATTCCTCGAAGTAAATTTTACTTTTCCTTTTTAGTGATGAGGAAATGGACCCAGAAAGATGAGGTCATTTATATACCATTGCATAGCTAATCAAAGGTCACTCCAGGATCTACACCTTAACTCATCTAATTTCTCGGCTTTTCTTAAGATTTCATTTATTTATTTTTGGAGAGAGGGGAAGGGAGGGAGAAAGAGGAGAGAAGCATTGATCAGTTGCCTCTTGCACGCCCCCAACCTGGGACCCGGCCTGCAACCCAGGCGTGTGCCCTGACTCAGATTGGTGACCTTTTGGTTTGCAGGACAACCCCCAACCCACTGAGCCACAGCAGTCGGGGCTTCTCAGAGCATTCTGTTTTATTGCCAGCTAGAGGAAGAGCGTCATTAACACAGGTCAGAAATCTTCCCATAACTCGTTGATTATTTTCTACCCCTAACTTTTTCTCTACCTATCCAGATAAATACAAAACCATATGTATGCAGTCATCACCTTTCCATCCTTCCATTCATCCCTCCCCCCTCCCTCCCTCTCACTCCCAATTAATTCAAATGCCACATGTTTATTGACCACCTAGTTCATGCCAGCCATCATGCTAACTACACTAGGCACCAGGCATACAACTGTGAAGAGGAGAGACATGGTCCCTGACTTCATAAAGGTTATAGTCCTTTTTTCCCTGCCAGAGCCACACAGAGGATTAATTTTATTTGCCCACAGATCTCTAGGGCCCAGGCATTTCCATCACATGTAGAGTTTGATGTCTTCACAGTTCACACTGTACCCTTTAGGAAGTCACTTAAATTGGAGTTTTTGGATGGCTGTTTTGCTTTTTACAAATAGTCTGTATAGTGGAATGAAGATGTTATTTGATTTTTGAGTTTCAGGGTAAAAAATACAAGAGACATCAGCTTTTTAAAAACTAAATATAACACTTTATATAAATATTTCCCTCAGAGCTACTAAACACATGCCAGATTCTAACAATGATGTATAAATACACATAAAGATATAAAATATTTGTTTACACATTTTTCTTGATCCTATCCCAAAAGATTTTCATCTATTACTTGTTTTGAGAGAACAGAAGCTGGCAGGGGTAATTAATAGAGTTGACCTCTAGGGTAAACAAACATACACTAGTTGGGGGAGCCTTGGATTCTTTTCAAAGGACTTTGCTGGTGAAACTTGGAGGAGCCGTGTGGCTGCTGGGAGTTTTTGTTTTGGTAGTAGTTACTGGTTAGGCTTTGTAAATTTTCCTTTCAGACATCTGGCTGTTTCTCAAAAATTGCCTTTAAGAATTGTATTTTGTAAGTTAAGAGCAGAAGCTATTATTAGCTGTGTGTTTGTGGTTAAGACATGAGGTCAGATTTGGCAGGGAACTCTTAAGGCTGTGTGAAGGGGAGCCTCAGCCCAGCCATCCTGTGGCCACTCGGTGCCTTGGAGAGCAGCTTATTCCTGGGCTCAGAAGCAGTGACTCTGCCTTTCAATTTGTGGGAGCTTTAATAATGGAATGCTGCCTTTAGGAGTTAGGAGTGATTTGTAGCAAATTTCTTTCTTTTTCAGAATTCAATGTCCTAATGAGGATATTGAATTATATATAATAATAAAATATAATATATAAATGTTTATATTATATATAAAATATATACTATAAAATATATAAATATATAATATATATTTATATATAGTCATATATTTAACTTTGATGTATCAGGTTTTAGGTGGCATTTTCAGAGGAGTTCTGTAGGAATCGGTTATCATTATTGCAGTTCACAGTGGTACCTAAAGTTGTGTATGGTTAGAATTTCTTTACACTCTGATAATCAACTTGCTGTAGAGCAGGGGTATCAGACTCATTTTCACTGGGGGCCACATCAGCCTCGCAGTTGCCTTCAAAGGGCCGAATGTAACTTTAGGACTGTATAAATGCGACTGCTCCTTAACAATTAATCAAGAGCTGGGCGCTGCTGCCAGGTAGAAAGAAGGTGCCTGGCCAGATAAAACAAGGTGGAGGGCCTTGTGTTTGCCACCTGTGCTCTAGAATATCATAGAAGGGAACATAGTCTTGCTGCTGTTTGCACAGATGTAAAATATATCCAAAACATAGTATTTTAAAAGGAAACTTTTGTGAAAAGACTAGTTAGGCTTTAATAAGAAATCCTTTAAATCCTTGACAGTAGATAATAATACAATTCCTTTTAACAGATTCACTTATATCTTTCATAAATCAGAAAATGATATTGGGGGACAGTTGCTTTTGCAATGTTTTAGTAATATAATTTTCTGTTACTTTCAAATAATTGTCTATGAAATCATGTTGGATTCCTATTTCACGAGCTTTGCCTTGACAGCAAAATCATAAATAGTTTTCCTTATGTCAAACATTTTAGATGATGACTGGATCCACCTAGCACATATTGTTCTCCTCTGTAATCCCAAATATTACACAAGCCAGTCCTTTTCACAGTTGTGGCTTAATAAACAATTTGATAGCAAAGTGATTTATAGAAAAGACAGTGGCTTATCTTTGTTTCATTTCCCCCCCTCAAATTTACAGTGACATTCAGTACACTTTTATAATACATCATTAATGAAAATTTACCTATGGGTCTAAAAATAGAGACAAAAGACAGCCAGCTGACTGGAGAAGTAACTTTAGAATTTGAAATTTGTGGAAATAGTAGCTTTGTTCTGAATGTCGCATGCTACCCAAAGGCTTGAAGTTTGCTAATGCCACAGTCTCTCAACTCCAGAGGAAATAGTTTCTACAGTAACAATAATAATCATCACTTAATGAAGGATTATTACTTATCAGACCAGATACAGAGTGAATGAAATCAGTAATTACATTTTGTCCTCACATTAATCTTATGTAAATTCTGCTAATCCTCCCTTTACAGATGAGGAAACTGTGGCCCAGAAATTAGATAATATGCTCTAAGTCACAAAACCAGTGAGGGCAGAGCCAGTACTTGGAGGCAGGTTTGTGTTCCTAATTGCTTTGGCCTGATTACATTCTACCACTGTGTTATTATTGTTTGTTACAACTGGGAGAAACATGATAATAAGGACAATTTAAGCCCTGGCTAGTGTAGCTCAGTGGATTCAGTGCCGGCCCGAGAACCAAAGGGTTGCAGGTTTGATTCCCAGTCAGGGCACATGCCTGGGTTGCCGGCCAGGTCCCCAGTAGCGGGTGTGTGAGAGGCAACCACACACTGATGTTTCTCTCCTGTTCTTTCTTCCTCCCTTCCCTTCTGTCTGAAAATAAATAAATAAAATCTTTAAAAAAATAAAGACAATTTATTGTGACCTGTATACTTATGTATTTATGACTAAACAGAGCATTTGCATGTTTTTAAACAAGTCTCTATGAGTGGTGTTAATTTATAGGTATCACTCTGCAACATGCTTTTGTTGCTCATCATAGTTCTAATTATTCATGTTAACCATTATATAATATTTGATTCTATAAGTATAACATCAATTCCATTATCTTTTTTCTTGTTAATGAACTGGGTATTCTTCAAAATTTTCTTGGCTATTCTTGGACCTTTCTTTCTTGTAAGTTTTATGATATGCATATTAAGTTCCTGAACAATCACGTTACAATTTTGTTTGGAATGACTTTGAATTTATATATTAATTTGGGAAAATTGACCTGTGTATTATATTGAATCTTCCAGTCATGAAATGGTATACCACACCATTTACTAAAGTAATGTTATATATTCTTGGCAATATTTTAAAATTTTCTCAATTTGCCTGGTACTAAATTTGTTACACGTATTCTAGGTCTAAAGCTTCATATTATCCCAGATTTCTCAATAGGGAAATTGTTGACATTTTGGACTAGGTGATGCTTTGTTGTAAGGTAGTCTTGTGCTTTGTAGGGTACTTAACAGCATCCTTGGCCTCTACTTGCTAGATACTAGTAGCACTTCTTTCCCTTCACCTATGACCAAAAGTAACTCCAGATATTGCCAAATGTTCCCTGTGTACAAAGTCGTACAAAGTCGTACCCTCCCTCTTGCTCACTGAATGTAAATCCTGGAATTAATTGCCAGTAGTTGATTTTAACTTCCTTTAACAAGCAGAAGGATCCAAATCCAGTTCCTCTTTAGACCTAGAGTGTGAGTTAAGCTCTTCATACTAAGTAGAGGACTTTTAATACCCTTTGGAAAGCCATTGCCCCTTCCCACTGCCTGTTTAAGGGCCCAGCACCTTGTAACATCACACTGACCGTTACTGGTTCTTGAGGATATATGCCTTAGTTTGTGTTTTGCTGTTGTCTTTTAGTGTTCTTTTTATATTTCACTTATCACAACTACATATTTGCAGTAGAGAGGACACTATATGGCATGAACTTAAAATTATTTCTTACTTATAAATCATAGAAGAAAGTTTTACCAAAAAAATGAAAGTTGTTTTCACTGAGCTTCAGTTATTTTTCTTGATAGTTCAATTCCTTTAGATATTTTCTTATTGCCTTCCTGCCCTAACTTGATTGTGATTTTGTTTCATGTTTTTTGTATTTATAACCAATACCTCCATAAACCTGCTTTATTTTTAGTCAGATTTTGTATTTGGAGTATTGTTCAGACTAACTAAAACCTCTAGACACTTTTGAATGACTTAAACATTGACATCTCTCAATGCTTTATGTATTATCTCTTTGGGACTGAGCATAGGCATGACATGTTGCAAATTAAGAAAATGAGATTGTCATGCAAAGTAAGAAGTAGAGTTCTGTCTGTAGTTATAATGTAAAAGGACACTACAGACTATGAAGGAGAAGAGGGCAGCAGGAGGTTTAGACCTTGCTGGAAAATCTTCAGGAATGAAGCAAAATGTAGCCAAGTTGGAACCTACCCCAGCCCTTTCCCTCCATGTTAAAGTCAGTCAAGTCAATTCCAGCACCTATTTATAGTTAAGCCTTGGTTTTGATTAATGATGTTGGACAGGGGTAGAAGAGGGGAGGGCACTGCCAGAAGAAAGGGAGGAGGCAAAGCTGCCAAAACTGATATGCCGATCTGTTGTTTAGACCCTACTCTTCATCGCACACAGATTTCTGGCCAAACATAATGAAAATTATTTTTATTAGAGGGCAGTAATCCATGTCAACATTTTTACTACAAGCCAAGTGAAGACATCAAATTCCTAAACACTGAATAAACTATAGGTCAAATCATGCTGCCTTTTTTCATTGAGTCACCAGACATGCCTTGTCATGGACACAACCTAAGACTGAAATGTCTTTATAAGTTACTCTTTTATAGGTTAACAAAATGAAATTAATAAAACAAACCTGCATTGATGTCTAGACATACATTGTTTTTGAGCTGTAAAGAGGCATAGAGAGATCCACCTGGTCAAATACTTCACCATTATAGAGGAGAAAATCAAGTTTTATAAGAGCCCAAGGGACTTGCTTATAGCTGTATAGTATCTTGGTTCCAGGACAGGCACTAGATCCCACATCTTTCCTCCAATCCAGAGCTTTTGGTACTTATGCCCAAAGGGAACAATTTTAATTTTGGTAGCTAGCCACAAATACTATTCTGGTTGACTTTTGTTCTCTGCTTTTAAAGTTGGAAATAGATTAAAGTTTATAGTTCTCATAAATTAGCTTCAGTTACTAAGGAGATTAGGGTATTATTAATCTCTCCTATTAATTTTTTTTTTTTACTAAAACTCACCTTCCTTGAAATGTGATATTATCCAAAGGATTAACTCTCCAGCTCTGCACTCAAATATGGAGGATTGTGAATTGGGTTGGCCTGCATTTTAAAAATCTTTATTTGCCTGGGGATCACATGAGTTTAAATATTATAGAAATGTAGGACTTACAGTGACTATGCTTGTACTTCTACTTAGGTGTTTAGAGAAGATGTCCTCTTTGTATATGTGATTGTCATTCACCCAAAGCAATTTGCTTTTATGTCAGAATCTCAACAATATGGGTTGGGTAATGTCCGTTCGTTTGTCCACAGGATATAGTATTGCATATGAATGAAGTATGTCATAGGATGTGATGGTGATCTGGCTGTGATACCTGTCACCCTATTGATCACCAGGGTTGATTCAGCTGATCTGGCTGGCTAAGTGGGTGTCCCCTTCCTCCCTCCTTCATTTGCATCCCTCCTGGACAACCTTCTTGGGTAGAGAAGAGGACCATTCTTTGGTCAAGGGTATACAAGTAGCAGGCTAGAACCTCCAAACAAGCTCTCAAGGAAGTATATTATATAGGACAATTAATTTTTTGTATCTTAGTTTCATCTTTTTTCCCTTTAGTAATTTTTATTTGTGACCTCATGTATGTTGTGCAAATCAGTTAATCATGCATGGATGAAATACAGTGTACTTTTAGGCTATCCATTGTATTATAAATGAGGACATTATATAGATCCCCCATAATATACAAGCTATGTCAGTGAGTATGGTTAATCATAGTCATATAAATTTTGTAACTACTAAAATAGAGTAATATATTTTGGTAGAACCTCCAATTTTAAAGGAAAGTTGATGTGCAACATTATCTATCTTTGTGTGTATAATGCTGTATTAGTTTCTTATGGCTGCTGTAACAAATTACCACAGAATTAGTGGCTTAACACAGCACAGATTTATTATCTTATAGTTCTGGAGTTCACATGTCTAAATTGGGTATCAATGGGCTAAAAATAAGGTGTTGGTAGTGCTGTATTTCTTCTGGAAGCTCTAGAGGAGAGGTCTTTCAATTGCCTATCCCAACTTCTAGAAACTGCCTTCCTTCCTTAGCTTGTGACTTCTTTCTCGATTTTCAAAGCCAGCAGCATATTTTCTGGTTTCTCTCAGACACTGCTTCTGTTGTCAAATCCCTTTCTCTGGCTGTCTTGCCTCTCTGTTTCCCTTGTAAGGATTCATCCAGATATTCCAGTATCACCTCTCTATTTTAGGGTCATTAATTTAATCACATGTGCAAAGTACCTTTTGTCATGTAAAGTAACATATTTACTGGTTTCTATATGAGGATGTGGATATCATTGGGAGGTTTGAAATACTTTAAATATACTTTGACATACTTTAAAATAGCCTGTTATATAATCAATAAAAGAAAAAAGCATACAAAATATAACTGAAGACATTGAACTTAAGAACAATCTAACAATAGCCAGAGGGGAGGGGGAGGGGGCAGTGGGGGAAAGGGTTTTCAGGAACTACTATAAAGGACACATGGACAAAACCAAGGGGGAGGGTGGAAGCAAGGGAGGGAGGTGGGTTTGGCTGGGGTGGGGGAGGAATGGTGGAGGGAAAATGCTGACAACTGTAATTGAACAACAACAAAGTAATTTAAAAAATAGCCTGTTCTCATGCTACTTCATATAATAGATATAATATATACTTTTTCAACTAGATATTTTCTATAGCAGTAATCTCTATAGTACCAATGTCCAAAGAAATGTAATGCAAGCCACAAATGTGATCCATATGTAGAATTTAAAATTTCCCCAGAGCAACATTAAAAAATTAAAAAGAAGTAATATTAATTTTAATTATTTTATTTAATTCAGTAGATCCAAAATATTATTGTGTCAACATACATAAATATAAAACTGTTGCAAGAATTTATGTGCTTTATTTCACACTGTCGTCAAAATCCAGAGTGCAATTTATTTTCACAGCTTACCTCAATGTGGACTCAGTACCTCTAAGTGGCTCATGGCTCTGGTGTTGTAAAGCACAGTTTTCTGGCCAAAGTTTTTATAGTTCTCTACCTATTTCAGAATCAGGTTGTCTACTCAAAGGAATATGATATGGCTAACACACTGGACCATATCAAGGTTTCTCAGCCTCACCACTGTTGACATTCTGGGCCAGGGAATTATTGGTTATGGAGGTGTTTCCTCTACATAGTAGGATGCTTAGCAACATTCCTGGTCTCTCCCAGTTTATGCAGTAGCACCTTTTCCCCAGTTGTGACAACCAGAAAATATCTCCAGACATTGTCAAATGTCACCAAGGGAGCAAAATTGTCCCTTATTGAGAACCACTGGACTAGGCATAGGATGCTTAGGTTTGAATTCTATTCTCCATACATTATTCTCCAACCTTGAAAGAGTCCCTTGAACTTATTAAAATACATTTTTTAAAGACGGGGAAAATATTATCTAGGTTGCCCAAGCCTTGAAAGATAACAACTCTGTAAGCTGTAGGTATTGTGGAAAAGGAAGTCAGCAGTTTATATTTTATGTATGTTTATCACTTGAATTTAATGACAGCTATTTCAGTACTGATGTATTTTCTCATAATATTTGACTTATTTAAAAATGTCTTCTTATGACAAGTGGATTATAGTTTGGAGAGGATGTTTTAGGTATTTTTGTTTTCCTGGCTTTTGGTGCTTGTAGGGGCACAAAAATATGTAGAATTGGTTTTTTTCAGTGGATAGACCAACTTTCAAACAGTTAGGAGTTGCTTTGTGGCCTTCTCAGCTCTCTTAGGGTTTAAGTTGCACAACAAACTTACAAAGATATCCTATAAATTACTTTGATTGATTAACAGTTATTGAATACCTGTTCTTGCCAGGAACAATGCTAGGTCCTGAGGGTAGAAAACAGAATGAGCCGAAGTCCTATTCCTTAGACTGCTTGTAAGAGTAGTAGGAGAAAAGGCATCAACATAATAATGAAGAGTATTTAGATGGAAGTGGTGCTTGGGAAAGGGTCAGGGAAAGATAAAGAAAAAGTTTAGTTTGCAAAACAAACAGTGGTTTGGGGGAAGGTCTGGAAGGGTCTGAGAACCGTACAGAATGAACAAGTGCATAGACTAGCTTGACATTGACAGAAATGGAACATAACAGGGAGGAAAGAAATAGAAAAGGACAAAAGGGAGCATAGCCTCTGGGAAAAGTGAGTCCTCTTTTGCAAAGGACACTTTTGGGGAGGCGTCAATTGTGAGGTATCAGTAGCCTGCGTGTACACATCTGGGAATGGGTCCTCCAAAGGTAAGGGAGCCTGGGAACAGTGCCACAGCATCCACTACGGGCTCCAGTATTGTTTAACATTTTTTCCCTTAAGGATCGATCTATCTATCTATCTATCTATCTATCTATCTATCTATTTCTAGAGAGAGGGGAAGGGAGGGAGAAAGAGAGAGAGAGAAACATCAATGTGTGGTTGCCTCTTGCACACCCACTACAGGAGACCTGACCTATAATCCAGGCATGTGCCCTCACTGGGAATCGAACCAGTCACCCAAGAATCAACTTTCACCCCTTTTTTGAGGATGCATGCACTGAGCTCCTCACTAGTGAATTGTTTTGCTCTTGTCCTTGGTTCGGTTGACTCATAAAGGCCTTAATAATCACTTTGTGTTTCGTGGGGCTGCCCTGAAAATAACCCCTTTCTCAACTCTTGATGGAGGATACTGGATTTCGAATTTCTGAGAAGTGCAGCGGTTATGATCCTGCTTTCCCAACCAGGTTTTTGAGGTAAGGGTTGGGGTGCAGTTTTTTTGAGGCCATCTAGAAAGACCTGTTTGCTGAATTTGACATACAGAGAAGTAGGTGCTGCTAGCAAAGTTGCCTGCCCTGAAATGGACCATGAGTACCCATGGTACAGGAGCCCTGGGTGTGGTACCATGATAGTCTAGAGACCAAAACCCTTACTGTTTTTTGCCCAGTGCTCCTGGCTTCATCTGGATTATTTGAACCAGGCCTGGATAAAAACAAAGTAGACCGTTGTTTTCTCTTTTGCTATTTTTCTTTATACATGGGCCTTGCTCAGGAACTTGTAGGAGGTGAATAGGGGTAGATAGCAGGTAGGATTTAGTGCAGAGCTATTAAACAATGCCCACCATAGACTCTTCTTAAAACTGTGATCATGTTTCCTCTTTTCCAAAGAATGGCAACCTGGCTATAAACCATAGTGGCAGAAGTGTTATGAGACTGATGCTCAAAAACCTTATGGTTTAATTATAGATAGTAAATTTCCTATTAAGAAATGTGGGGAACCCTCATATTTGTCCTGTATCATCTACTGTGAGAAGTTCTGTCAGGGATTCCAATAACTTTACATGTTAGTTAAGATTTTGGTTGCTAATATCTAAGCTGACTGTAACCTAGGTAAAAGACATTTTATAAAAGTGTATAGGAATATCTGTGGATCCCAAGAGCAGAGATCTAGCAAGATCTCAGGAAAAGAAGGGAATCTGAAATTAGAATTATACTTGTATTGGTTTGGCCAAAAAGTCCATTTAGTTTTTTCTGTAAAATAAAAGGCACATTTTTCATTTTTACCAACAACTTTATTGATTTGAATATTTTGAATATGTTGGTTATCTCTCACGTGGTATAACCTTTATTGTTCTCAATGATTGTCTTGATTTGATCACTATTAACTTCATGTCATCTATCTGACCGTGCAGCATTGTCCAGCGAGAAATCCCTAGTACGAAACTTCACAAACCACTTTTGACATGTTCAGTTAGTCACGGAACCTTCTCCATACCCTGTACAAATCTTTTTTTTTTTTTTTTGCATTTTAGTTACATTTTTACTTTTCTTGAATAATAAAGCATAATATGCCAAACATGTTTCCTATTTTCTTCTATCTTCAGTATTAAAATGGCTACACAAAAATTCACCAGTTTTGATAAGTTGTTTTTTAAATGCATGTTGCTATGACAACTGTCACAGTACAATCTAACAAAATTGTTTTGAATGAAGTTAAAGACAACTAAGTGCTACTAGAGCCATCATGCAGAAAAAAACCAAATGAACTTTTTTGCCAACTGAATATTATTCTGATTCTCTTGTCCCTGTGCATCTATTTTATTTATTTTTCCCTGTTCACTATTCTCAGATTCTTGGTTCCTATGGTGCCCCAAATGTAGTCTACTCTCAGAGTTTTATCAAATGAGTCCTGTTCCCCACAGAGCCTGGTAGTAGCCCTTCAGCCTTATAGTCCCAATTCCTAGATGCGAGAGTGTGATTGACCCTGCTTAGGTTGGGTGAATGATCCAAGATGGTAGGTCCCAGACAAAATAACAATGAATTGTTGGCTTCTGAAGGTGTCCGACACAGACAGTGATCAATGATTTTCCCGCCCAGGATAAACCACTGAATTTCAGGAAATGTTGGGCATTTTGAATAATGAAAACTTTAGTGTTTAAATAATGTGCTTTCCTTAGTTTAAGTCTGTAGCTGGTAGGCCATTGTTAGTTGGTACATAACCAGAGAATAATAACTTGATTTGAGTTTAATTTTTGGTTATAGACTTTATTCTTAATTCTTAAACCAGAATTATTAGAAACATCTATGGATCCAAAAGGGAGTAACAATGCAGAAGGATTAGAAACAGAGTAGAATGATAGTTGCTAGTCACTGGTGGGGTGCGGGAGAAATGGGAAGATGTTGGAAGTATTAACTTCCAGTTACAAGATGAGTTATAGGTTCTGGGGATGTAACATACAGCATGGGGATCATAGTTAATAATACTATATTGTATACTTGAAGGCTTCCAAGTGAGTAGGTTCTTAATGTTCTCATCACAAAAAAGAAATGGTAACTATGTGATGTGATGTGATAGAGGTATTAGCCAACATTATGGTGGTAATCACTTTACAATATATAAATATCAAATCAACACATCGCACCCCTCAAACTTACATAATATTACGTGTCAATTAAATCTCAATTAACTAGGAAAAAAGAATGCAGAAGGATTAGCGGGATCATAACACTATTTCTGAAAGAACAAAAATTGAAATTGCATCTGTATGGATCCTGAGTTTTGGTAGAACTCTCCTCTGGGAGGAGAACTGTTCTCCCATCTCAAGGCAGGGTCCCAAGAAACATTTGTAGTATGTGTACTGACAGCTGATTGATTCAGAATCTGGTTTTCTCTTCTGAAATTCAGAATTGGGATTGGGAGACCTTTGTTAGTTTTGGTGTCTACAATGTGCCAGAAGCTATAGATTGAATGTACAGTATTAAACAAGAGAGAGGTTGTTGCTCCTATAAAGCCTGCATTTTGGCAAGCAGTTATGTTCAGCTAAGTGAAGATGAACAGTCATATGGAATTGTGATGATTGTTCATCCTCCCAAAGCCAGCTGTACACATGGCCCTTCTAGTTTTGTGAGATGGATTTTAAGCTAGTTTAAAGTGAATTTTTATTACTTATAAACCAAAAGTGTGTATGTATCTCTATATGTAAAATGTTTTTGATTATTTATTTGTATGCTGAAAAAGAGCCTCCTTTTTCAAAAGGGAGTAAGTTTCTTGAGGGTATAGGCCTTGTTGGTTTTTAGTATTTTCCTGTCCCCAGGGTATAACACTGGAAGATGTTATGGATACTCTACAGTGTAATCATTGTCTTAGATGATTTTGCCCAATTGTGAGATATTCTGAGCATGTTTAAGGTAGACTAGGCCGAGCTATGGTGTTCAGTAGGTCAGATGTATTAATTGCATTTTTGACTTGCAATATTTTCAATGTATAATGAGTTTATCAGTACATAACCCCATTGTAAGTCAAGGAGCATCTGTAAATAGTCTGTTTTATCCATGATATATAATTTAATACACATGGCTGATTTAATTCTTAAATTAGTGTATTTGAAGCAAATAGATCAATATGAGATTATTTGCCCTTATTTTCACTGTAGCCTATAATATTAGTTGTGCTGTTAAGATCTTGCTCTGGTTGACTCAGAACTATTGAAAGATGCCTTAAGATTACAAGTTATTTGTAGGCCCAGCTTTTTGGCTAGAATTAAACATAAATTTAAAGTAGAATATAAGGTCACTGTGACAAGCTATGCTTTTATACATGCCTGATTTAACAGTAACCAAGCAGCCAACAATAAGAACTAGATTACATTCCTTCATAGCTATTTTAAAATATATATTTACAAAGGAGATAGAGATTTTAAAATCCTGAACATAACCTCAGATCGTTAGTTACTTTTGTTGCCTGTAATTCTAAGTCTGTTAGCTTCATGAATTTTTCCTCTGGGCAACTGCAACATCACCTGACCTGTCTGAACACTAAATAATGGTGGGAATATGTTCTTAACTTGCTTTTAATTAAACAAAGTGTGTGGACTCAATGATTGTGCTATAATTGTCACCAGAAGTCCTGTTTTTATATCCACTCATGTCTAGATCTGGCTTTTTCAGGGAACTCTGGACAGGAAATGCTGCCTGTGAATGAACTGTGTAACTTGTGCATAGTGATTATCCACCATCTTTTTGGACTTCTGTAGATATTATCACTTGAGACAGTGCAAACCATAATAATAAAAATAAGGTTCTTTATAAGGCAGCACTGAATGCAGGAAGAGGTGAGAATTGTACATTGTCAAAATGCAGAGGGCCAAAAAAGTATAGTCTGCCAGGAACACATTTATACAGATTGTAATCTTAGCTCTATGTAGGTGACAGCGAAGCATTTAAAGATGCTCCCAGTATTTTAAATGTAGTCCATAAAGTTTACAGGAATTATGAATACAGTTCATGAATTAGCAACTATAAGAACAAAATCTACTTAAATTAATACTTACTGAGGGAGAATTATTTGAGCACCTTGTTGAGGGAAACAAGAACAAAGGAAATATAAAACAGTGGAAATATAAAACATTCAAGAAACATTGAATGAAGTGATTTTGCAATGTGGCATTTTTAATCAACACATTTTGAGCAACGTTTATATTTTGCTAAATGTCTTCCTAACATATTTAAGCTGTTAAATTCTGAGAGATAGACAGGTTTCATTTGAAAGTGAAAGAGGCACCTAAAATAAAAAATAACTAAATTTACTCTTGGGTCCAGATGGAGTTTTAAGATTTTAAAAAGTAAAACTGAGCCTCAAGGCATCTAAAAGCAATTTGAAAAATGGGGTCTTTTACACTAATAAGATGTTCCTACTGCTATTCCCCCAATATTCCCTGGAATAGGCTTAAGGGAGATCCTGACCATTGATTTTATTTTCACTTCAGCTGATAATGTGACCCCATGAAGATCCATCCATTCATTCTCTCAGGGTTCATTCATTGATCCTGTGCTCTACAAGAACTACTAAGGAGCTTGGATCTGTATGGACACCTCTTGCCCTCAAAGAGATCATAAATCATGCACACGCTATAAATAAATGGAAGCTGCAGGCCCTTCTAAGGGTTTTCAGGAGTTGGTAACAGAGCAAAGAGCTTGATGGGATGCCAGACAACACTTTGAGAACCATCAAAAGGACATCCACAAAGTGCTGCGCCTCTGTCCTTGCAAATCTTTATTATTATAGTTCTCTCATTTCACTTGTGTAACCTGGGTAAAGCTAATCCACTTCCTATCCAGTCCAGCTGAGTGTCCCTTTCAGATAAACACAAATCCAACAACCTCTAAAAGTAGAAAAGTAACTTGAATCTTTGTTACGATAAAAGAATTAGATTGCACTTTAAAGAATTTGTTGCACTTCAAAGAATTATAGTGAAGATAAGTTCCATGACACAAAAATATCTTCAGTGATCTAAGTCGCTAAATCCTACTCATCACAGCATGCTAACTATCTTTGTATAATTTGTCTCTTCCTTTCCACTATCCTCTCTTCCCTCTCCTCTCTTTGTTTTCCTTTCCCTAGTCAGACTCCTCAGGGTCTTGACCATTTCAAAGCACTGCCCCCCTCTCCCTTTCTGGATTTCTCTCCCTTTCTGGATAGAGTTGTTCTTGGCTGTCATATAGATCATGCTATCTTCTTTGGACTTACTTCAGTTCACCTTTCTACCCATTATCCAGATCAGTACAAACAAAGGCCAGACCCCGTACTCTCCAAGCATGCTGCTGGTTTTCCTGCAGAAGGAGAGAAGAGTGGGCAGCTCCCCAGCTCTGGGTCAACCTTTGTCATTTTGACTTGAAGCTTGGGTGTGGAGTTTGTCATGGAAACATAAGGGCCTTAGCTGCAGAGCTCAAACCCAATCCTAGGGATCAAATGGAGAATATCTGTCCCCCTCCCCTGTTCTACTTTGCTCTTCTCTGGTACAATCACGAACTCTTCTCTCCTCTTCCAGTTACTTAGCATAGATCCCCAAGCAGACTGGTGGGTACCAACTGTAGTGGATATTTTGGTGTTCTGTCCGGGCCCCTTTTCAGGGACAGCCTACTCAAGTCCAGCTGCTGGAAATGATACCTGCTGAAGGCTCACTGCTGTACCCCTCACTGGAATTGTCCTTGGCCCAGAAAACTGACTCTTCCAAGGTTAGAGTTCCTCTAAGAGGGCAATCTATATTCAATGATTGCCTGATTGGGAGTAAAAGGCTCGGCTTCTTTTCCTCTGAAGGGCCACCCTAACTCCAGAGCCCCTGGCCTGGTCATCTGAGGCCTCCAACACAACTGCATTTCAGGTCAGCTCCTCCCTCTGCCTGATCCTTCCCCCTTCTCTTCCTCATAGCTTTATCTCCTTAGAGGATTCTCTAAGAAATGTTCTGCTTGCAACTCCCTGGCTCAGAGTCCTTTTCCAGAGAACCCGATCCTAAGCGTACAACAAATGCTGCTATTTGGTGAGGATAGAGAACTTGGGGAGGCTCAAAATTGGCTAGGTTTGGGCCCAGTTGCACAATAAGTAACAGCTGTATCTTGCATGAAGTCTGTACATTTCATGTGGACACTGGGAATTTCTAGATGTCTGTAGAACCCAGACTTCTAAATTACACATGAAATGTGGAACTACGTTATGATGTAGGCATCAGTTTCTTACTCTTGGCAAACTCAGTGAGTACGTTGTTCATTTCTAGTTTCTCCACAAAACTGTTCCTCATGAAATGTGTTTTGATTGCTTGAGTGTTTTTGTTCTCTTGGGGCCATAATGATGGGCTGTTTGTACAGTGCGATGGCTTATGTTCTCAAATTTTCACTCTCTCCCATGCAATGTGATCTTGTACTGTACTAGCAGGGGTGTCCAAACTGTGGCTCATGGGTTGCATGCATCCCAGGATGGTCATGAATGTGGCCCAACACAAAATTTACTTAAAACATTATGAGATTTTTTGTGATTGCATGTCACAATGTATTTAATGCATGGCCCAAGACAACTCTTCTTCGTCCAGTGTGGTCCAGAGATGCCAAAAAGTTGGACACCCCTGGGTAGAGTATATTTTCACACCTTGTTGGTGTTGGGTTTGGCCACATGACTTGCTTTAGAAAATGGAAGGTTAGTGGATGCAATGCAAGTAGAAGTCTTACACATGCTTGCACAACTATGGTTGACCTCTCATCTCCATATGTTGCAGAGATTAAAGCATACCCCACATAGTGCTTACCTTCTTAGCCTGAGCTTCATAGAACAAATCTGGACCCAACCTGAAGCCAAGAGCTGAACCCAGCTGACCCCACCTGAAACAGAACCACCTAAGATGCATGAGCAAGAAAATAATGCTTGTTTTCATGAATTACAGAATTTTGGGGTTTGTTAATGTAATATTATTGCAGCTTTGATTGACAATATATATACTTATTTTTAAACCCATGGTTTTACATTCTTTGGCTTAATTCTCTTTTATCAAGTTTACCACATTTCTCTCATTTTTTCCTTTTCTACTTTTGACAAGCAATCCTAAAAGTTGTGGATAGCGGGGTATGCCAAATCAGCATCCCTTTCTTAGATTTGAGCAATACTCATAATGTGAGTTGTGATGCAAAGCAGATTCCCATCTCAATCTGCAGGAGCTAAAGGGGAAGATAGTTCACTTCCTACAGGTGGGCAGAGCAACGGCATAGGACCTAGAGTCAGCCAATCAGGTTTTTCTACCTGAGCTTAGACCCTTGAATGAGTGATGCTGAGAAAAGGAGCCTAACAATGAGTGGCAGGGTGGAGTGACTGCTCCAGTTCACTCCAGTGTACAGGCACGGTGGCGGTGTCATGTATCCAAGGTAGACACTTTTGTTACCTAGTCTCCATTTCTGAGCATTCTCCAAACTTGACTCCCTAGAAATCATTAATATTTTCCAATATATTGCAATATATCCTTTTATTTTTGAGTCAGATTTCTGTTGCTTGCAGTCAAGAATCCTGGTAGATACCTGGACATATGTTTTGTTTGATAAACTTTAAAGCACTGTACTAATGTGAGGTATTGATTTTTTTATTGAGATACATCAACATCTAAGAAATAAGTTAGAAATATTTATGAAGGATCCAAGATTAGACCTTTTAAAAGTATCAATTACATTTTAATGTTATAGCAAAATATGTACCTGTAGGGAATATTTATAATGTCCACATTTATGACATAAATATCCAGTTGTTTTTTGATCTTTAATCATCTCTTAAACTCACTACATTTACATTTTTACTCTGCAACCCACCCTGCACCCCCAACACACACAGTACACTATGACCAGCAAAACCACGTGGTTATTTTAGGTTCTTTGGAGTCTTTATCTTCCTTGTACTTTTTCTACCTCACTGGCCATTTGTTCTTGGATTTGTTAAAATTATTTCCTTTTGCTGGTTGTCCTTCAGATGCTGGAATTGCTTCGAGTTCTTCTGTTCTTAATGTTCAAACTCTCTGGACATCTTATCTGCCACTGTGGATTCTGCCAACATCTACAGTTGGTTGAAACTCTTAAATGAACTGATAGCTCCAAGGGGTAAAGGACTTCGCCCTTCATATTCACCACACATATCATTAGGGAATAACACAGTGCCTGGCACATAGTAGATATTTCAAAAAAAAATCTTTGTGTTAGTGTTTTGGGTTTCTTTTTTAAAAATATGTCTTATTGATTATGCTATTACACTTGTCCCATTTCCTTTCCCCCTTCAGTCCAATACTCCCATTCCCTCCAGCAGTCCCCCCACTTAGTTCATGTTCATGGATCATGCATATAAATTCTTTGGCTTCTCCATTTCCTGCACTATTCTTAACAGCCCCCTGACTATTTTGTGCCTACCATTTATGCTTTTTAATACCTGCACCTTTTCTACTATTCTCCCTCTTCCACCTCCCAGCTGCTGCTCCTCCCAATGATCTCCGTATCTGTGATTCTGTTCCTGTTCTGGTTGTTTGCTTAGTTTGTTTTTTTAGATTCAGTTGAGAATAGTTGTGAATTTGTTGCCATTTTAATATTCATAGCTTTGATCTTTGTTTCTTAAATAAGTCCCTTTAACATTTCATGTAATAATGTCCTGGTCACGATGATCTCTGTTAGCTTTACCTTTTCTGGGAAGCACTTTATCTGCCCTTCCATTCTATTTTTTTTTAAATATACTTTATTGATTATGCTATTACAGTTGTCCTATTATCCCCCCTTCATTCCCCTCCACCCTGAACACCCTCTCCCACCCACATTCCCCCCCTTTACTTCAGTCCATGTGTCATAAGTTCTTTGCTTCTACATTTCCCACACTATTCTTGCCCTCCCCGTCTATTTTCTATCTACCTTCATTGCTACTTATTCTTTGTATCTTTCCCCCACTCTCCTCCTCCCACTCCCCTGTTGCTAACCCTCCATGTGATCTCCATTTCTGTGGTCCTGTTCCTGTTCTACTTGTTGCT
>CM052552.1:67065757-67100254 GCA_028533065.1 Trachops cirrhosus
TTCTGTGAGTATCTTGATAACCAGTGCTTTGAACTGTGCATCTGATAGGTTGGCTATCTCTTGGTCGCTTAAAAGGATGGGTTCTGGGGCTTTCAGTTCTTCTTCTGTTTGAGCCATCTTTTTGCTGGTTTTTTTTTTTTTTTTTTTTTGGTCTTGTTGAGCTCCTGTAGTGAGGGGCGGGGCCTTAGGAGTTCACCTGGGCGGGGCACCCCAGTTGCAGGGTTGTGGCCTTGTATGTGGGGGTGGAGTCCGAGAAGGAACAATGGCACTTGCTCTGCTTTCTATAGGACCCCAGACCCTTCCGCCACTTTCCGCAAGCCAACCGGGCCCCTCTGGCCCCAATTCCGGTGTGGGTGGGCCTGTGCACCCCCTGGGACCTTCCCTTTCAGTCAGTGACCCAAAGCTCTATTTCCCGGTGCTGGGACAGTGCCCTGCTTCACAATGGCCGCTTCACTGGGTCTGCTGGTCGCCACCCCCTGGCCGGGGCCCACCAGCCACCACTGCTTGTGTGCCCAGGGTCTGCTAGGTCTGCCAGTCGCCACCCCCTGGCCGGGGCCCACCAGCCACCACTGCTTGTGCACCCAGGGTCTGCCTGCTGCGGGCTTGCGCGCGGCCCCGGGTGCTCAGCTCTCCGGTCCTCTTCCCTTGCCCGGCCCAACTCCGCCCCTCCTACGGGTCTGGATGAAAGTGTCTATTTTTAAATCCTTGGTTGTCCGACTTCCATACACTTTAATTTTCTGTCAGTTCTGGTTGTTATTTTGTTTCTATATCGTTGTTGTCCCTATCTTAGTTGTGCGAGGAGGCACAGTGCGTCTACCTATGCCTCTATCTTGGTCGGAAGTCTCTGCCCTTCCATTCTAAATGATAGCTTTGCCGGATAGAGTAATCTTGGTTGTAGGTCCTTGCTTCTCATGACTTTGAATACTTCTTGCCAATCCCTTCTTGCCTGCAAGGTTTCTTTTGAGAAATCAGCTGACAGTCTTATGAAAACTCCTTTGTAGATAATTCTCTGCATTTCTCTTGCTGCTGTTAAGATTTTCTTACCTTTAATCTTTGTCATTTTAATTCTATGTCTTGGTGTGGTCCTCTTTGTGTCCAACTTGTTTGGGACTCTCTGTGTTTCCTGGACTTGTATGTCTATTTCCTTCACCAAATTAGAGATGTTTTCCTTAATTACTTTTTTTCAAGTAAGTTTTTAATTTTTTGCCCTTCCTCTTCTCCTCCTGGCACTCCTATGATCTGGATGTCTGTATGTTTGGGGATGTCCCAGGGGCACCTTATATAATCCTCATTTTTTTAAAATTATTTTTTCTTCTTTTTCTGGTGGAATGCTTATTTCTTCCTAATGTTCCAAATTGTTGATTTGAATCCTGGCTTCATCTCCTCCACTGTTGGTTCCCTGTAGATTTTTCTTTATTTCGCTCAGTGAAACCCTCATTTCTGCCTGGGTCTTTTTTATTTTGTTGCCATACTCAATGAATTCTTTGAGCATCCTGATCACGAGTGTTTTGAACTCTGCATCTGATAGGTTGATTATATCCATTTCACTTAGTTCTTTTTCTGGGGTTTTGTTCTGTTCTTTCATTTCACCACATTTTTTGTCTCTTCAATTCGGCAGCCTCCCTGTGTTTGTTTCTGTGTATTAAGTAGAGCTGCTTTGACTCCCTGTCTTAGTACTGTGGCTTATTGTAGAAAAAGCACCTGTAAATTATGTGGGGAGGAGCCTTAGGTAATCACCAGGCAGGGCAACCTGCTTCACTGCTTTGTGGCTCTGTTTTTTGGGGGAGAACTCAAAGTGGGGACATTGCCATTGCCTGGCATCTGGAAATTTGCCTGGCACTTGCCCTGTGCAACTGGCACTCTTCTAGCAGTTGTCTTGGTGCTGAATCCCAGAGAGGGTGGGTCTGCATATGTTTTAAGTCTGTGCAGGCCCTTTAAGCCAAGTCTGTTGAAAATCTGGCAGTTTCTTTCGCTGCCCCAATCCCCACTGGTTTTTACAGCCGGAAGTTATGGGACTTACCTTCCTGGTGCTGGAACCCTGGGCTGTGCAGTCTGGCCTATGGCTGGGATCACTCACTTCCAAGGTATCCCTCCCAATTTTTATCTACCACACGTGAATGTGGGACCACTTGTTCCACTGCCGCCACCTCTGTGCACCACAGTGTGTCTCTGCCCCTCCTACCCATCTAGGTGAATGTGACTTCTTTTATTCCTTTATTGTCAGACTTCCATACAGCTTGATTTTCTGATGGTTTTGGGTGTTATTTGTTTTGAGGAGTAGTTATAATTTTTTCTGTGGTTGCATGAGGAAGTGAAGCATGTTTACCTATGCCTCCATCTTGACCAGAAGTGTGTTTTGGGTTTCTTTGGATATATTCCCAGAAGTGGAATCCCTTGGTCATAAGGCAGTTCCATTTTTAATTTTTGAGGACTGTCTGCAACATTTTCCATAGTGACTGCACCTATCTGTATTCCCACTAACAGTGCACTAGAGTTCCTTTTTCTCCACATCCTCACCAAATAATATAAGATGAGGCCTGTTCAGAAAAAGGCCAGCCATTGTTAAAATAATGAGAACAGTTTGAGCAACGTCAATGTAACCTGGTAGCCAAGGAGAGTGGACTGGAATGTGCGTGTGTGAACAATGACGACTTCACTGTACTAGTCAGTGGGGGTGGTAGACGCCATTGAGTGAGCATGTGTGCTGTGTGGCCATCGTATTCAAAATGACTGAGTGAGTAGAGCAACCAATCTGCATCAAATTTTGCATTATGCTTGAAGGGGGACTGAGGCATCATTATTGTATGTGCAATGTTTCTTGTATCTTCAATAATGTCTTGATTTTTCATAGTTCATGGCTGGATACTTTCTGGACAGGCTCTGTATGCACGCCCATGTTCAGTGCAGCATTATTTAGAATAGCCAAGATATGGAAGCAACCCAAGTGCCCATCAATAGATGACTGGATAAAAAAAGCTCTTGTACAGATATACAATGGAATACTACTCAGCCATATAAATGAATGAAATCGTACCATTTGCAACAGCATGGATGGACCTACAGGGTACTGTGCTATGTGAAATACATCAGACAGAGAAAGACAAATACCATATGATCTCACCTATATGTGGAATCTCCAGAGAACAGACTAATGGTTGACAGATAGGAGGGGATTGGGGGACTGGGTGAAAAGGTGAAGGATTAAGAAATATAAATTGGTAGTTACAGAATAGTCACAGAGATGTAAATTACAGCATAGGGAGTAGAATCAATAATACCTTAATAGTTATGATGGTGCCGTGTGGATACTTGAGATAGCAGGTGACCACTCTGTAAAGTACATGATTGTCTAACCACTATGCTATATATCTGAAACTAATACGGACTAATATTTAATGTAAACTCTAATTAACAAATAAAAAATCTTTGTGGAATTATTTTTTTCTTTGTATATTATGATGATATCAAATCTCTACCTTCAGCACAGCTTGCTTCTGAATTTCCACCCATTAGCGTCTAGACCATATTTCTACTTGGTTACCCCATAAGCCTTAAACTCAATATGTGTCAAAAATTAAGTTGTGGTACTTACTCTGGGGTGAAAATGGTCTGTCCCTGTGCGGCGTCCCAGGTGTAATTAACAGTGTAGCCATCTGTTTTCCTAAGTCAGACATATAAGAATCACCTTAAAATTTTTTAAAAAATTAAAAAATTTAAATTATAGTTTATATTCAATATTATTTTGTATTAGTTTCAGGTGTACAACATAATAGTTAGGCAATCATATGCTTTACAAGGTATTCTTCCTTATATTTCCAGGCCCGACCTGGTACTGTACATAGTTATTACAATATTATTCACTGCACTTCCTATGCTGTACTCTACATCCCCATGGCTATTTTGTAACTACCAATCTGTACTTCTTAATTCCTTCAACTTTTTTACCCAGTTCTCCAACCCTCCTCCCCTGTGGTAGTCATCAAAGAATCACCTTTTTTTGCAGGACTTTTACATAATTCATTGCATTCTCTTGATTCCATTTCTCTTTAGCTCTACTTTCTCTCCCTGGCATCTAGCCTGCACCAGTTCTCTTTTGTATGGGGCCAATAACCTCTCACCTAATGGGCCTCCATCAGATTCCTCCACCTAAAGCTCCTATCTCTCTCCCATAGCCCTCCCCAAATCCTGCTAGCTCCTGCTTGTTCTTTAGGACTTAGGAGGCATCATTCAGCCACTGGGAATTGCTCTCTGACACCCTTTTGTGGGGTTTGTGCCTTTCTGTAGTAGATGTCAGTGCCCCTGAGTGTTTCCCATTCCTATGCACCTTGACCCATTGGCTTCCATCTACTAACACATGCTCTCCGCCTCTCTGGACACCGCCATCTGCCTGGCCTCTGCATGGTGCATAATGGAGTTACCAGGCAGTCCACATCTGCCAGGATCAACCCTTTACCTTGACCAATGGGCATTGATACATAAATAAAATACACTAGCTTCCTTAGCTTTGTGGGGCTAAGTCTGAGGCATGTTCTACTCTGTATCCCAGAGGTCCCAAGCAAGACTGAACCCAAATTGTTCACAATGGTAATCTGCACTACTGGATACTTCCCCTTTCCTGTCTCACTTCACATTTGTCTACTAGTTCCCTTGGAACACATCCAAAATAAACTACATGCACTCAAATGCTTTCCTACTCTCCATAGCCAGGTTCAAGCCTGGCAGAAGACTTTGGGAGACAGTGTAGAACATCCCTCAGAGTTATCCCATTTAGGGCCTAGGAGACTGATGTATTTGCCCACTGACATCTTACTGGTTATTGGTAAGGGCTGCTTCCAGGGGCATTAACTTTCTGGTATTTCCAGCTTATCCTGAATGAGGAAGTCTTGCTCCTTCATCCAGAAAAATACCCCTAGGCAGAGATTTACAGGTGTTTCCAGCAGGCAGCTTTCAATAGGCAGAGGTGAAGGTCAAGGGCGGGGCATCAATAACATTGACTCTACAAGTTTCAATTTTGTAAAAGATTTTGTTATATTACTGCAACACAGAGGCTTTTACTGATTGTTTCTGGGCACAGAGTCTTGAAATAGAATGTAACATTTTTTTTTCATGTTGAACATTGAGAGCCTGTGATTATTTGACAATCTCATTGAGCTGGTGTGTTATCATCTAGATATGCTCTAGGATTCTTAGGTAGTCAAAATTATAATTTTCCTTCTGGATATCATTCTCTTTTGACTTCCTTGGATTCTCAGGAGTTCATGCATGGGCAGCACCTTGGCCTATGTTCTGGTCAAATGGCTTTTGAGAGTGGTGTGTGGTATTTTGGCTATTACCCAAAAAGTTTACAGGAAAAAAAGCTTTCCTAGAACACAGGACATTTTATCACTGAGAGCACAGACTTACTGAAATTTGACACCTCTTTTCCACTTACTTTCTGCATACTTTATTTTGTACAAGTGGAAATATTTGTTTTAAAACTGTATTTGATTGTTGAGCTGTTTCTTAAAGGAAAATATTTATTTGAATTATACATATGGCACTATAAACTGGGGTTCCTTGTAAGTTTTTGTCAACTTATATATCAAGCAGCTGAATTCATCGTCTTTCTCCAACCCCACCCAACCCTCTTCCGGAGTTCCCATACCCGTGAAGGGTACCAAGTACATCAATTGTTGAAGCTAGACACTTTAATGTCAATTTCAGGTATTCTCTCTCTCATGTTTCCACTCCATATCCAATCAGTTGTTAAGTGACATGTCTTCTACTTCTTAAACATCTCTCTTGTCTCCCTCTGTCCATCCCCATTACCCTATATTGGGTCACACATTGGCCTGTAACAGCCTCAACGTACTGGACTCTTTGCCTCTAACTTAACACATCAACAATGTACTCTCTCCTTCTGTTATTCCAGTGGTTTATCTGAAAATTAAGACCTGGCATCTACTTCTCTATTGAAATGCTTTGGTGCCTTTCCAATGCTCTTCAAATCAGTTCCACATTCCATGACCTTGTTTGTAAGACCCTCTGGGATCTGAATCCACCTCTTTAATTCTTCATCACGGGTCTATCACTAGCTATCCTCTTCTCATTTTTATCTCAAACAAAACAAACTCTTCAGCTCCTTGAATACGCTTCATGGTCTCTCACTTGTAAGTCTTTATACACACTCTTCCCTCTGCCTGGAACATTATTGCTTAGTCTTGATTGCTTGCTTTTCTCAAGAGCCAATCAAGTTCAAGCTGTGACCTGATGTCAGTTTTTGATTAAAAATGTTGATTTTGGCTTTGCTTTTTATATTACCAGTGATAAACTCCATAATTCCTCACAGTTTACAGAATATTTGTTTCCCCCATGGGGACTCAAAGTATTTTTGATGTAATATATTTGACAAAGAAAAAACAGCAAATTTAATATCCTACCACTACCACCAAGAGTAAATGCGGTAGAACAGATGTTAATCAGCTATTGTACATTAATTGTCCATAAACTTCAATCCTATTCAATTATTTCTTGGTGATCACAGATAAGCTGCAGACTCAGTTAACAAAGATTTCCCTACCTCTACCATATTTCTAAAAGCTATTCACATTCTGGCTTTGAACTTCTCTTTTTCTCTTCATGTCTAGGTTGCCAGGTACTAACAAACTATTTTGTCTAATTAGTATAGTACTTGGACCTTATGATGAATTCATAGAAAATCACTTTTGAAAATGGCTGTGTGAAAATACATTGACACAAATATATGTGATTAAAATTAGTCAAAAACATTTCTGAGTAAACATTATGCTTAAAACCCTGTGTTAAGTTTGTGAAAAACACAGATAAGTTCATAATTTACATCAATGTTTACAAGATGACCAACCATCCTTCTTTGCCTGGGGTATTGAAGTATGGGAGAAGTTCTGAGATGCAGAACTTTCAGTGGTAAAATCGAAAAGTCCCAGGCAAACTGGGATGGGTTGATCACCCTCGGTGCATATCAGAATATAGGTTCATAGCATGAGCTATTTTATGGAAAGTATCACACAATTAGTTTTAACAAAAATGATTTATTAAACGCTTGGATCAGGTGGGCAGAGAAGAGACGTCAAGACACTCACAAACCAGGAACATAGCATGATCCAAGACAGTATGGTGTGCAACCTTAGAATGGAGATTGCCTGGGCTTGAAGATAAGTGTACATGAGGAGACCAGAAAATTAAGAGGCCAAATTTGAAAAACTTAAATATTTCAAGCCTGGGAATGGGAGCTAGACCTTATATTCTAAGTGCTTAGGTGCTAATTTTGGATAGTTTGAATAATTTTGGAGAAGTTTGATCAAGATTATAAGAGTGATATTTTGGAGTAGTCTAAGCTTTGTTTTGATCTTTTATTTGTAAGGGAATAGAAAAATTGGCAGGGAATTATGTTCATCCAGAAGACAGCATCATTGCAGGGTTTGTTTTGCATTTTGTAAACAAAAGCAAGTATTCAGTAATTTGTTGTTCTTGAACAATTGGCAGTAGGACAAGCTATATTGAAAACTATCAGTCTGGCCCTGGCTGGTGTGGCTCAGTGGATTGAGCACGGACCTGTGAACCAAAGGGTCGCCGGTTCAATTCCTAGTCTGGGGCACATGCCTGGGTTGCGGGCCAGGTCCCCGGTGGGGGGTGCATGGGAAGCAACCACAGACTTGATATTTCTCTCCCTTTCTCTGTCCCTCCCGTCGCCTCTCTAAAACTAAATAAATAAATAAATCTTAAATAAAAAGAAAACTATTAGTCTGCTTTGTGAAAATATACATTTACATATCCAAAACTTAGGTTATTTCTTGCACAAAAGATTTTTTCCCCTAAGTTAGTGTTTAAAATAGTATTTTTAAATAGTCTTAAAATTTTATATATTATTTAACATATAATATAAATATTGACAGACTTAGCCATCATTTCTCTGCCTAACTGAGACCTGCATGATTAATAGCAGTTAGAGTGATAAAACACTGGGGAAATTAGGGTCCTGGTAATGGAAATACATGATAACATCCTGAGACTAAGCATGGAAAATTCAAGAAACTGAAGGGGAGTCTAGGTGACTAGAACATAGAGAGTAGGGTTAGGCTGTGAGAAATGAAACTGAAGAGAGGTGGAATAGATCCCAAAGGCCATGTGACAGTAGTTAAGGATTTCAGACTTCTTCCTCGTTATTTACAAGGGACTCCCAAGAGTTTTAAGCAGGGGAGTAGCAACTATATGCTATGGCCAGAGTCACTTTGTTGGCATGTGACCTATGCAGTCACGTAGGACCAGTGTTTAGAGGGGACCATGTTTGGTTTAATGCTCTGTTGTTGCCATCTTGGAATTTGTAATAAGTTTTTAAACAAGGGGCCTACATTTTCATCTCTGGACCCTTCCAATTATCTAGCTGGCCCTTGCCAATGATCCAGGTGAAAGGGCATAGTGAATTAATGGCTACTGAGAGCTGAGAGGACCATTTATTCTTCTCTCTGTCTTTTTAAAAATAGACTTTATTTTGTATAGCAGTTTTAGGTTTACAACAAAATTGAGGAGAGGGTACAGAGATTTCCCATATACCCCATGCCTCCATAATGTGCAGCCTCCGCACTATCAAAATCCTGCATCAAAGTGGTATTTTTGTTATAATTGTTGAACCTACATGTGAACCTACACTAACCTCACTGTTAGTGTTGTGCATTCTCTGGGCTTGGACAATTGCATAATGCTGTGTATCTACCATTACATTAGCATGCAGACTAGATTCACTGCCCTAAAGCCCTTCCATGCTCTGCCTATTTTTCCCTGACTCCCCTAATTCCTTAAACCCTGGCAACCACTGATCTTTTTATTGTCTCTACAGTTTTTCCTTTTCCAGAATGTCATATAGTTGGAATCATATAGTATGTTGAGTTTTCAGTTGGCTTCTCACTTTTTTTCCCCTGCCCAGCTTTGGATAATTCTATAGGCACTCAATAAGAGCTAAGGCTCACGTTTTTACTCCTCCTGGAATAACTGTGGGAATAGGAGGTTTTGCACGAACAATCAACTTTAGAGTGTTAGAAGACAAATAAACCTCCAGTGGCCATGATGTTCTTGAGCAATAATGTGAAGAAAGAATGACTGGGTGTAGGAATTGTGATTCTGATGTTTTCTTCAGGCATTTCGTGTTTCCACATTACCTCAGGGTATCTACAGAATTGCCAGATCTCATAAAGTGACCAGTCATTGATTGCAAATCTTAAGGAAATAAACTTTTAGAAAACAACTAGTATCATAAAATATGTGGTCTCTTGTGTCTTCTGTACTTTATCGTAATGTTTTCCGGGTTCATCCATGTTATAGCATGCATCCTTCCTTTTTATTGCTGAATAATATTTCATTGTATAGATAGGCCACCTTTTGTTTGCTTATCAGCTGGTGGACATGTTTGGATTGTTTCCACTATTTCAACTGTTATGAATAGGCTTTTATGAACATTCATGTGTAAGTCTTTGACAGTATATTTTCAATTCTCTTGGGTATATACCTAGGAGTAGAACTGCTGGCTCATCTGGCAACTCTATGTTTAAGTTTTTGAGGAACTGCCTGACTGTTTAACAAACTGACCACACCATTTTGCAATCCATAAATATATTAGGTTTCCAACAAATACTTGTTATTATCTATCTTTTTTATTATAGCCACCCAAGAATAAAGTGGTATTTGATTGTGGTTTGTGTTTGTATTCCCCTGATGACTGTTGACATTGAGCATCTTTTCATGGGCTTGTATGAATTTTAACATAACTGAGATGTTACTATACATATGCCTCTGTGTTCTTCTTCCACTTATTAAGAAGACGAAAGCATCCTCTTTTGTCATAAAACCATTTGTAAACACATTAAATTATGGTGAAGTGTTCTGATATATGCATGTGTCATGTTTTATGTAATGACTCCTTAGTATTTGTTTTCAAATGTTTCCTCATTCTCTTAAATCCAATTATTGTACTTTCTTTGTATTCATATTATTTATAATTTTTAAAATAATTCAATACTTGCTTTTGAGTATTTATTATGCCAGACATTGTATTTGGTGCTAGAAATATATATCTCATACTCTTTTTCTTTGTTTTTGTGTCTAATTTTTATTCTGAAGTGTAAAGCTCTTCTGAATTAAAGTACACTTGACATACAATATTGTATGAGTATAACAGGGTGCAGCCAAGAGGGGGGCCCCAAATAGGAATTTGAAATGGGGCCCAGAACTCAAGGTGTTCAGGACATATAAGATGTCCTCACCCCCTCCCCCAGGTGTGGGTTGGGGGAAGGGACAATGGAGCAGGGCCATTATGAGCTGTTTTGCATAACAACAGCTTTGCAGCTAACCTCTAGTGTGGTCATTTAACATATCTATAACCTTTAACTGGTTGCATAGATATGTTAAATAGCTGTGGCCATGCTCTGAGTCAGGGGAATGGAAGTAACTACCCCCACCAGGACATAACTGGGGGGCAGGTCCCCCGAGTTACAGCGCCTGTGTGAGAGCTTGGCAATGACTGGCTCCAGAACAGAGGCAAGTGTAGCCGATTGTGGGAGGAGTCGGAAATGGGGCTGCAGAGGAAGATTGGCGCGAGGATTTAAACGGAGACACGGCAGCCATTGCAGAGAGAACCACGCGGCTTTGGCAGAGGGGCGAACCCCCTCTTCGCAGCTATTGTGGGGAGAACCATGCAGCTTTGCCAGAGTGGGGACCCCCCTCTTTGCAGCCATTGTGGGGAGAACCATGCAGCTTTGCCAGAGTGGGACCCCTCTCTTTGCAGCCATTGTGGGGAGAACCATGCAGATTTGCCAGAGTGGGGACCCCCCTCTTTGCAGCCATTGTGGGGAGAACCATGCAGCTTTGCCAGAGTGAGGACCCCCCGCAGCTTTAGAAGGGGGAACCACCACCCGGCTTTAGCAGAGATCCCAGCAACACAGCTGATGGTGCCGGGGACTGAGGGAAGCCTACCAGCTGAGAGGGATTGCTGGGAAGAACCAGGGGCTGTCTGAGCCATGGACTTCTTTTTCCTGAGATACGATACCCCAGACTGGGCAAAGGGGGAAGGAAGGACTGTGTGTGTGTTTGTGGGCATTTTAAGGGACTTTGGGATTTTGATGAAGACATTAGGTCACTACTTTAAGTTTGTACAGCATTAAATAAACATTTCCTTTCCTTTTCATGAATCTCTGGCATTGAGAGATGTCTTTCCTATAAGGTGGTGGACATAATGAACCTGGGGGGCTCCTTTTGGTAATAGTAATTTGCCCTTTGCCCCTCCCTTGTCCCTCCTGTGTTCTGTAACATTAGTTTCAGGTGTGGAACATAGTGAGATTTCACATTTATAATTACCTTACAAAGTGATCACCACAAGAAGTCCACTATCTATCTGCCTATCTGTCACCATACTAAGTTATTGTGATATTGCATATCTTATTTTCTAAACCAAAAGTCAGGTCATGGTTTGGCAACTACATATATATATATTATGAGGATGATAGAACAGAATTTTGGAAATTAAGATTGGTCTAAAATAATGTAGGTCATATGAAAGGGAGGTTACAAAGAATTATACTATGATAATTGACCTCTGGAAGACTCCATGTCTGTAGAGTTATAATCTAAACCTTTCTAAAATATGAATGGATTTTTTAAAACATTATTATTGTATTGCAGTATATTTAAAAAGTATCAAATCCTCACTCTGGGCCATGAAAACCTCAGAACAAAGAAAGCCAGTAAAATTTATATTTTATTCTGTCTTCACCCTGTCCTCTTATTTTCTCTTCTGTCTTAACATCTGTTTCTTCAAATATAACATTGATTTTTAAAAAGCATACCTAATTAATCTTGTTTTTTTCCCTTCTCAACAGTAGTTGACTAATTACCTTTTTAGATTAAAATAGGAAGGTGTGTTGTGAGTATGTCTCATCGCTGAGTTTCAGGCTGGTGTGCTGGGTTCTCATAAGTTAGCTGTAAGTAAATAGTTCACATAGATTAAGGAGGACTTGGAAAGTGAGAGCAAAGTTTCTGTAATGAGGTCAGTTTTCTTCTGCAAGTCTCTTAATGAGACATCACCACATGAGTGGGCTGGTCTGGATTTTGTCACTCTCTTGTATCAACCTTTCCCCTCCAAACTAGCCTATCAGGTTCCTCATTAGATAATTTTGTTCCTACTCAGCATTTCAGTAGATAGTAACCAAATACCTTCTTTCCTTCACTCAGAAAATCTCCCTGTTTTTATAGAAAATAAGAAGAGCTTGCTGAAATGCTTCTCAAAGGCAGGCTTTGCAAGTGAGTATATTTTCTCAGGCTTGTTATAGTTTAATCTCATAAACTTCTGGAAACTGGGCATGTTTCTTTCTATGCAGTTTTATGTCTGATATCCATGCATGAGAAACTGCAAAAGTAGTTATAAAAGTTCTTCACTGTTTAAAATCAATATAAATTCCAGTATGGCAGATGAATAGCTCATTATTATGCATATAGATATTGACAATAAGATTATAGGCAAATAACAGAATACAGGATTATTTTTTAATAACAGCTTTACTGAGATATAATTCACATACCAAAAATTCATGCTTAAAGGTATACAAATCAGGTGTTTTTAGTATATTCACAGAGTTGTATAACTATTATCACTATGTAATTTCAGAACATTTTTATCAAAAAGAAACCCTGTGTTCTTTAGCTGTTACTCCTCATTCCTCCCATCCTCCACAGCCCTAGGAAACCAGTAATCTACTTTCTGTCTGTATGTAGCAAGCCTATTATGGATTTGCTAATTCTGGACATTTTATATAAATGCAATCAAACATATGGTCTTTTGTGACTGCTTTCATTTAGCATAACATTTTCAAGGTTCATCTATGTCGTACCATGTATCAGTACTTCATTTCCCTTTGTTGTGGAATAATGCCCCACTGTGAATATACCACATTTTGTTTATCCATTCATCAGTTGACAGACAATTGGGTTGTTTTTGGTTTTCTGGGCTGTTATGACCAATGCTACTATGAACATTTGCATACAGGTTTTTGTATGGACATGTGTTTTCATTTCTCTTGAATACATACCTAAGAGTGGAATTGCCAGATTACATGGGAACTCTGCGTTGAAGTGTTTTTTCCCTTGCTTTATCATTTATTTTTTAAATTTAAATTATTTTATTGTTGTTCAATTACAGTTGTCCGTATTTTCTCCCCACCCCTCCCCCTCATCCCCTCCAAACCCACCCTCCCTTGCTTCCACACTCCCCCTTGGTTTTGTCCATGTGTCCTTTATAGTAGTTCCTGAAAACCCTTCTCCCCACTGTCCCCTCCCCCCTTCCCTCTGGGTATTGTTAGATTGTTCTTAATCAGCAAATGAGTGGATCCAAAAACAATGGTACATTTACACAAGGGAATTCTACACAGCAGCGAGAAAGGAGCAGCTTATACCCTCTGTTTAAGTTTTTGAGGAATGGGCAGAATATTTTACAAAGCTGCTGCACCCTCTTAAATTCACAGTCATCATGGGAAGTGATGGTTATCTATATTCGTAGGTCCAGAAATGATGGTCCATGCTGCTTTAAAAAATTGCCTAAATAAACCAAGCCCATTATATTCAGAATGTTGTGTCATCCCAGAAGTGAGGCCTTCTCCGCTTCCTTTAAGTATGTCTCGTGACAGAGATGGAAGGCGGGGACTTGGGACCTGGGTAATAGGTGTCTCTACCTCAAATCGAACATCTCAAGGGCAATTCCATAAATGACAAAACACATCTGTAAAAATCACATTTCCATTTTTAACAATGAAAAATGATAGTTCTTTCTACAATGAACACATATCACCTGGGAATTCAGGGAGAAAGGTTAAATATACAGAAAACATCATGTTACTGAAATCCTAGTAATGTATGCTTTTGTTCTATTAAATAAAGTTAACTCCTCTCCATTTGTTCTTTCGGTGGGGTGAAGAATCCTGAGGCCTGTAGATTTTAACAGTGTTCTCCATCTTGTCACATATTAAGGAGTTAATCCTATCAGGAAATCTATTTCTGCTGAAAGACTCACTTTTCTAGCCCCTCAACAGCGTACATGCCCTGTTGAATTTATTGCTAGCAAATATCTTCCCAGGACTGACCCTATGACAGAGCCGCAGCTCAGTCTTTTCTTGAAGAGAGCAAACATCCCAGATTCTTTTCTTATTTTACATTGTTTGGAACTGATGGCTCAGAACCATGTAATTACTTACTCTTATAACTGTTTTCCTATCTTCTCTCCCTCCATGTGAGTCTCACTACTCTTTATTACTGGCTGTAGCTCTTGGAACCCTTTAATCAATTTTGACTTGGGGTCTTCTTGCAGGTTATCCTCTATATCTATAATCATCTTCAAAATTCTTAATCTAGAATCCTTTTGTCTTTTACATGCATGTTTTCTTTATTTGATGGATTACCAAACACACTGCTTTAAAATTTATGTAGTTTTATGCCTTTCCATTACATCTAAATTCATTACAGTAACAGTTTGGAGCTATACACACAAAGGATCTTTACTGCAAAGCAATCTTGACAGCAAAATGGTCTGAATATATAAGATACACAGGTGGACTCTTGCTCAGTAACTGAAGTTGTTCATATTCCTTGACACAGTAAGGCCATTCACAATACTCCAAGACACAACAGCCTGTGGACAGACCCTCCTGCTCCAGGCACTGTGTGACAGAATGCTGGCCAGGAAGGCATCAGCCTATGGGAGAGGCTGGTACACACTCAACAGGATGAGGATAAATGCCCAAGGGGTGGTGTCTGCTTTTGACTTTGAAGCTGGTCACATTGGCAAAGTATCAGTTACTTGACAAATTAGATTTGGGCAGCTAGAGTGAATAGTTCAGCATCTCTCCCTCTTGAGATTTTAGTAGCTGACATGTTCCCTTTTGATGATAATTATTCATCAAAATAATTCCCAAATTTAACAGATTTTTATTTTTGCAAAATTCTCATATATATATTTGGCATGTTTTTTATTAATTTAATACCTTAGTACTTTGTACATTTATTTTTGCTTGTTTCTTAGTTGTTTTGCTTATCTAGATGAAATCTATTTTTCCATTTTGTTTTCAATTTGGTTATTGGTGGCATATAGGAAATCCATTAACTTGTATGTTGGTCTCATATCTGGTGACTTTATTGCTTTTGTATTACTTCTAACAAACTTTAAATTAACAGGGTTGGATTTCTAGATAGAATATCATTTATCTGCCAGTAATAAGTTTGGGGTAGTCCTTTTCTATATTTAAGGCTCCTGTTCTATGTATTGATGAAGGTTTATGGTATGAGATTGAATGGGGCATCTTTGTCTTGTTCTTGAGTATAATGGGGCAACTTCTAATTTTCTACTATTTATCAAGGATGATTTCTATCAATTTCTGGTAGATATTCTTGACCAAGATAATGTATTTTTCTTCTATGTTGACTTATTAGTAGTTATATTTTTCTTTTAATCTGGAAAGCCTCTGAAATTTTGTAAAACATATTTTAGTGTCTGTTAAGATGATAATTTTTATCCTCCTTTAATATAAATACATGGAGAATTTCATTAATAGCTCTCTTAATGTTGAACCTCCTTGAATTCCTAGGATAAGGCCTATTTGACCATGATTTATTATTATGGAGTTTTTTATTTACTTAGGTTTGTAATCATTCTCCATTAAAAAACACTTATTGGCCGACTATACCAAAATAACTAATGAACCATGACGTTGTTTGAAAATTATTTGTTGTTTGAACAAATAGACTAGTTGGCTATACTGTTTGCTTTTTTCTTGAATAATTGCTTCCCTTTCAGTCATGAGCAAAAATATTTGATTGGAAAAGAGGAATGACTTCTTGGCTGTTTAGACAATATATTCCCTGGTAATTCATCTGGTGTCTAACGGTGAGTAACATTTAGGACCTATTAGTATTTTGTATGTTTAAACAACCTGTTCAAGTTCACCTAAGTTGCAACAAGCATCACTTTCTGACAAAACTCTTCTCTGAGCTTGTGGAAATTATTACAACTATGGAATTTACTTGATTTCAATGTGTTGCATTACTCTTTTTCCAGTAATCTCTAGTTGCAAAGGTTATTGCCTTTTCATTCATCAATCATCAAGAGTGGTTAGTGAGGTGTAGCAGTATACAGAATAAATGCCTGATTTCACACCTCAGCTCTGCCAATAACTGGCTATGAAAACCTTAATTTCTCAGTTTTATCATTTTAAAAAGGGGCTATTTAAAGTACCTTATGGGTTATTGTGAATATTAAGTGAGTAAACATAAAACACCTAAAATAGTACTCAGAGTATAGTAAATATTATACATGTGTTAGCCGCTATTTTAAATAACCAAAGAGAGTTGTTAATTTAGTAGGAGTTTTGTTGCAGATACGAGTTTCCTGTGATCACCCATGAAAACTTTTTTTCTTTCATATGACTCATGGAAACAGCCAATGTGGAATTTGACTAGTCCTCTACTCATTCAAAGCATTTCTGAAAATAGGCAGTTTTGTTTGACTAAATGTTTTTCTAATAAAAAAAGGCCTGGCTGATTTTTCCAAAATATTTTATGTTTTGGAAAATTCAGAAGGATGAGATTGAAGCTGATTATCAGAGCATGGCAATCTGTCTACTGATACAAAGAGAGAAATCATTAAACACGGGCCAACTACAGTGAACAAGCAATAGAGGCCTGGAGAATATCAGTTATGAGTGGCCAGGAGTAACTCTCACCTCTCTTTGTTCATGACATGGCTCTTCTACTACCTATGTGTGGACTAGGACAGTTAACAATTAGCCAAAGTATTAGCCTTAGAGGGAGGGAGGGAAAGAAGGGAGGGTGGGAAGTGAGAGAGGGAGGGGGGAGAGAGAGAGACAGAGAGAGAGAGAGATTGATTGATTGCAGGCTCTGCTCCCAGTCTCCCTGGGTTCAAATACGAGCTTTACCACTGTTCACAAGTTAGTCGACCTTGGGTATGTTTCCAGCACCTTAGTTTTCTCATCTGTAAAATGGTGATAATAACAGCAATTAACTTTCAAGGCTGTGGGGAGGATTTTGAGAGAAAAGTCCCTGTTTAGGACCAACATAGGACCCTGTGCATTGGAAGTGCTCGGTGATACATTATTTAAGAGGAACTACTTGGGGCTCCTGCAGCCTTTATCTCACTCATTTACAATCCTGACTGGTTCTTACAGGCAGAAGTTAGGGAGACTTCTTTTTCTGGCACTGCAACCCTGAGCTGGGAGGCTTATTGTGGGGCTGGGACCCTGCTTCTCAGGGGTGAATCCCTGCCGCTGAGATATCCCTCCTGATGTTTAAGTGTCACACCTGGGTGTGGGGCCAGCCCATATCTCTGCCCCTCCTGCCAGTTTCCATCTGGCTTCTTTATGTCCCTAGTTAGACGACCTCTGTTTTGCTAGATTTCAGGCATTCTGAATGATGGTTATTCTGTAATTTAGTTGTAATTTTGATGTGGTTTTGAGAGATTCTGAGTACTGCATTTACCTGCATTGCCAATTTGACTAGAACCCCCCTCTTAATATTGCAATGCTAATAATTTTTAATGAGCTCTTACTGCCTGGTAGATCAGTGCTGCTCACACATTCGTGTACACAGGGCTGCTGGGGCCTTCATTAAAATGCAGATTCTGATTCAGCAGGTCCTGTTTGGGACCTGAGAGTCTGCATTTCCAATAGCTCCCAGGTAATCCTCTTGTCCATGGACTCCACTCAAGCATAAAACAAAGTTACAAAACAGTTTTATTACAAAGTTATATTACTTCTATGGGCTTAATTTCCTCCACAGTGTGAAAGAGCTGTAGGAAGCACAAGTTTGGAAAAGAGGCTGGAAATGAAAAATGCAATTTAACAAGATTAATTGTAAACATCAGGGTTTTGTTCAAATGAGTTGCTTTTTTTGGTAGCTGTCACTCTTATAGATTCCTCACCTACCCCACAGCACATTATTTTACTTCCGTGGGGATGTTTCTGGTGTTTAATGAGTCGTAACAGTAGTCTGGGCTACTAGCAGTGGTTGGTGGTGTAATTTGTAGGTGGTTTCGGTCCTGCTGTTCAGATACTGAAATGGAAACGTTGAAGCCAGAAATGATTTCTTTGGGGATGCACATACCTGGTTAGAGTTCATAATGGACCTGTTAACATCTCCTCTGCCTCTCCTCATGGGACAGTCTGTCTCCTGTTGCAATTTTGAATGAGACTTTCACAAATGCTATGTCTCTACTTGTTACAGGAAAGTATTTGCCCAGATGAAGTCATGCCCAGAATTTGAGATTTTTCTCTGAAAATACAGCTAAATCTACAAGCTGAAAAGTCATAATAATTCAGTTAGAAATACCTGTTAGGTGGCTGGAAGCACTGGGGATTTCCTGGATTGTAGGTTTGGGGAAGCTTAGGCAGGCCAAAGATCTCTGCCCCCCTCCCCACCCTGAGATAAGTGGCCCTTAGGGAGTCTGCCACATCCTAAATTGAGAGGGACTATGGAAGATGGTTTATTTATAGAGTTAATTTAATCAAGATCTTATATCTGCGACATTTAAATAATTAACATTTACTTACATACATTGATAACATTTGAAAATATTTGCTCTGGATAATTTTTAAATTTAGCTTAAGTGTTATAATTTATAATGTTATACTATAGTAATACTAGAGTATTACTATGCACATAATACTATGAGGCTATAGATTTGTAACCCTTTGAGAAGGCAAGTAGAGATTCTTCTCTGAAATTGTGTACTTTTTCAAAGTGAGCCCATAATTGCCCAAATGTTTCTCTAAGGAAAGTCCCCTTGAACAGAAGCAGCATCTTTGATCATCAAAGCAAAACTGATCCTCCACATACACAAAGTTGAATTGCTAAGCCTCCATTTATGAAATAATATCCCTTTATTTAGATGGTGGTATCTCCACATTGTTATTCACCAGCCAGCCTTAGGAGATGGGGGGCCGGGGCGGGATTGCCACCCCTAGGGTCCCAGCTGCCCTGAGCACAGCAGTGCTGCCTTTATATCTTTTTCATGTTCAACCTCACTCCTTTCGCTATTATTTAAAAAGTGCAAAGATGCCCTGTACTCCTTCCCTCCTTTCCCCTGCCTCCTCTCCTTCCCTTCTTTCCCTTGAAATTGATTGAGTACATTCATACATGCCAGAGGGTGTGCCAGAGGAGTACATAGTGCTCCTTTGAGACAGTGACCATGATACAGTCCTCCAGACAATTATAGGTTGGGGACCATGAAGGAGGAAATGCAGGTGTGGGCAAAATGATGAGGAGTTCTGCTTGGCTGTGTTAAGTTTTAAGAGCCCGGGAGCTGTTCAGATCTAGATGCCTCATAGGCAACTGTAAAGCTGAGAACAGAGGTTGAGAGTTAGAGATGAAGATTTGGGTATTTTTGATCAGTGGGCCAAATCTAACAAAATAAATTGTAACAAGGATAAATAAAAATTCTTATGAGTAAATGCAGAAAAATCACCTGTATAAATCCTGGGTTAAGGGAATACAACTTAAAATAAAACTATGTTTATGTGTTTTAACTGAGAATAAGTTGACAATAGAGGTACCTTGTTAAGGCAGTTTCCAAAAAAAACAAATTTTCTTGGATTGCATTAATGGTAATATAGCACCTAGAATTAAGGAGGTGATACAGTCCTGCATATTTTGGGCTGGCTAAGACTATAGCCAGAATAATGCATTTAGTTTTTAGCTCATGGGCTGTATGAAAATATGGGGAAGGCTTGGCTTGTGAGCTGTAGTTTGCCAACCCATACTTCATAGACTTCTGTTCCATCAAATAGCCACTTTTTGCATCTGAGGCTACTTCTTGGTGTGTGATTTTGGCCAAGTCTGTTAGGAAAATATTAATACTCATGTCAAAGAGTTGCTGTGAAGATTAAATGTGGAACCATTTGTCAAGCCCTTGATATAGTGCCTAAGGCATAATAGCCTGAGATACTAACTAATTGGAAACCACCGTCAGTGTTCTTTGATCATGTGACCTTGGGCCATTCCTTTAACATTCTGGTCCTCTCATCTTCTGAAAAGGGATATGGTCAGAAAAGATGATTCCAGAAGTTGCTTATTACTGATGGCAAGTACCTGAGAAGAATACCTGTAACTCTCTCCTTAGTGCTTTATTTCTGGTCACGGGAGCACACTGTGTCATCACAGGGCAAGCCAGAAGTTTCAGAGAGTTAATGAACATGGGAGCAGTCCTCAAATGGCAATGGATGGGTAGTTCGTAAACCCTTATCCTGTTTCTGAGATAACTTTGAAGCATATCTGGCCTATGTCTAGAGTCTCCTGGAAAAACCAAGCCTCAGTTGCCCTTGGTAATGGCTGCCTTGTTAACTCACTTTTAGTTGACTTCTGTCCCGTTCTTGTCTCATGACCTCACTCCCCTACCAGTGTTCTCTGGTGTCATCCCCTGTGGTGGGCAGAATAATGGCTCTTCAGAGGTGTCCATGTCCTAATTCCCAAACCTGTGAATATGTTACCTTATATGGCAAAGGGACTTTGCAGATGTAGATTAAATTAAGGATAGCAAGGATGGAGAGATTAGCCTGAATTATTAGAGTGATCCTATTGTTATCACATGAGCCCTTAAAAGTGGGGAATCCTTCCAGGCAGTGGACAGAGGGAAATGTGACTTTGGAGGGATGCTCAGAGAGATGCTATACTGCTGGCTTTGAAGATGGATGAAGGGACCACAAACCAAGGAATGCAGGCGGCCTCTAGAAGCTGGACGCCCCCAGAGAAAATGGATTCTCCCCAGAAGAAGGCAGCTCTGTCAACAACCTTGACTTTAACCTGGTGAGACCCATTTTGGACTTCTGAGGTCTGCAACTATAAGATAATAAAGTTGTGGTGTTTTGAACCACTAAATTTGTGGTAATTTGTCACATCTGTAACAGGAAAATGATACCCCACCTAAACAAATGATTTGCCCCTGAATCTTTGCTTCAGCATCAGCTTCTGGGGGAACCCAAATTAAAATATATTCCAATCTGATTTTGTATGTTTACTTCTATCTCACTTAAAATATCCATGTTCTTCATTGTTGAATAAGCACTAGTTATTGTGTACCTCTGTGTGCTTGATGTTGTTCCATGGCTAGTCACAAAAATAAAATGAAGTCATTTTTTCTCTGCATGGAGGTTACAACCTAACAGTAGAAGAGAGCCATAAATAATTCTAGCATGTGCCTTATATTATAGTGTTCTTTTCTCAACAACCCATAATTATTTATTAAGCATCTACTGTGAAAAGAAAGCATCCACTGTGAACATTTATTAGAGCAATGGGGTATATAAATATATACCATAGTCCCTGCCAACAAATAAGCAAATTCTCAAATCTAATTTTTAATAAAGTGACAGTATTGCCCCCAAAGAGGAAAATCTCATAGATAAAAAGGAGAACAATGAGTTGTAAATGAAAACAATGGAGGGATCCCATTTTAGGAACACTGAAGCAACGATTTCACCTTCTAATTCCCATAAAAAGCATGGAAAGTTTATTTTGTTCCCAAGGAAATTCAGTGTTGTTTAGTTCCTGAACCATCGACACATTTAAAAAAATTATAATTTACTGCAGCATTTTGGCTGTAAAATATACAGAAAGAAAATTGAAGTCAGATTTATAAGATACGAGTTTGAATTCTGGATGTGCCTCCATAAGGTCATGTAATATCTGGCAAATATGTAACTGCTTGGAACTGCCTCCATTAAGCAGTAACAGTGTGGAAGACTCTAAAGCAGGGTGTTGGACTCATTTTACCAGGGGCCACATCAGCCTTGTGGTTGCCTTCAAAGGACCAAAGTCATTTTAGAACTGTATAAATGTAACTACTTAACTGTTAAGGAGTTGAAATTACATTCAGCCCTTTGAAGGCAACCGCGAGGCTGACGTGGCCCCCACTGAAAATGAGTTTGATACCCTTGGTCTAAAGTCAGTCAGCAGATGGAGGCAGGCACAGACTGACATTTCAGGCCTTTCTCTATTTTATGTTAGTGGGCATCTGGAAGCTTGTCCAAACTACTAGGCTGAAATTCTGGAATCATTATTTCTTTCATTTCTGCTTGAAAAAATGAAATTTTTCTCCCAAGTTTCCCCTTTTCTTGTGATCTCTTGCTTTAAGTGCAGTCAAGAGTTGACAATACATGGTAACACTTTAATTCTAAAGGTGCTGGGTGTGAAGGTGTGTGGGCTACCTATCAGGTCATCACAGGTAAGAGTTTTAGTAAGTGTTTCCCTGCTGCATAACACATCACCTGTCTTTCCATGACCTCATATCTGTTTCCTCTCTTCCTGTTACCTGATGGCTAAGCATATACTACATATGTTAGCTCTTGGTTATGGCAGTGCTTCATTTAACATTCAAGTATGCTAGGGTAGGCTAATTGCGGTGGCAAAATACGAATTGCTGGAACAATCAATCTGAACATTTCTGTGGCTCAACACAATAAGGTTTGCTTTTTGTTTGCGCTGCAATTAAATCAGTTGTTTGAAAGGCAAGCTTCCATGTAGCCATTCAAGGACTCAGCCTTCTTCCATCCTGTGGTACCTCCATGTGGCTGTTGGTTGGTGGGGTCTTTCTCAGCCTCTAGAGGTCACTAATATTCCTTGGCTTGTGGACCCTCCACTATTAAAGCCAGCACTAGCATGTAAAATTCTTCTTATGCTTCCAATCTCTGACTTTTTCTGGCTTTTGATGGGCTCATGTGATTAGAGCATGCCCATCCAGATAATCTCCATATCTTAAGATTCAGTGATTTTTGAGACTTTTATTACATTTACAGAACCCTTTCATGGCAGTACCTAGGTTAGTGTTTGATTGATTAATCAGGGGATGGGAATCTTGGTGGGGGCATCTTTAGAATTCTGCCTGCTACAGGAACTAACTTGCCTTAATTCACACAGCTAGAGACTAGGGAAGAAAGTATTTGAACCCTGATCTATCTTGCATTAAAGTCTATGCCTTTCTATCTACCAGGCTGCCCCTCTACGGAAATGAGTAGTGGGCAATACCCAAAGAGAATGCCCTAGAAGGAGAACTCAACCCCAATTCCTAACCTACAAACATATAATTTAAAGAATCCTTACATTTAAAATTGTAGATTTAGTATGTTAAAATTATGCATCAAAGTAATACTAGCTATTTCCAAAATGTCACTACCAGAGAGACGGTTTTTGTGTGGACTACTCAAAGACAGATAAATTCCAAGAGCTACCACTTACTCACTCTGAAACCCCAAGCCTCAATTTCTGCACCATAAAATGAGGATAATATTATCTTATAGTTGCATTGAGAGACTGAAACAATGACGCATATAATGTTAATCATAATTTCTGAGACACTTAACACTCAGTTGCTAACCATCACCATCACCATTATGATCATCATCGTTATTATGTTGTCATCATCACCAACCGTCAGCCTAGATAGTAACTAAATATTACACATATTATCAAGTATTTAGAATTTCATAAAATAAATCATGTTCAGTTATCAAATAAACAGAAAAAGTTATGCAATGATCTCATTTTCGACTTGTACTTGCTTCTGAAATCTCAGCAGCAGATTGGTAAATGTAAGATGTAGTAATTTTTTTTTTTACCTCTTGGAAACTCAGAAATAAAATAAAAGAGAATGTGTTTTCTTTGCCATTCCTGTAATTTAGTTTGTTCATTTGGTTCTAATCCTGTCCATAATTTAATGTATATAAATTTAATGTCATAACTCATGAGACTTAGTGTCACTTTCAGAGCCCTCCTCTCAATTTGCCTTTTTCTTTTTCCCTCTTGATCTGAGACCTATTATTGTAAGGTCTCTAACATATGTTTCATTTTACTTTTACTGAGAACTTGAGCTTGCTATAAACAAATTTATTTTTAGTTTTTACTCTGCATTTTATTCAGAGCTTTTCTCTTTATGCATTTTCACCAGATTCCTAGGCTTTTGTTAAGCCAACTTTTTAAATGTGAGAAAAATAAATGTCATGGAATGAAGATTTCATGGTTGCCAACAGAAATGCCTATTGAGTCCTTGTGGGAACCCTGGATGGCTTAAGCAGAAATTTGAATGAAGAAGTATGAAGGACAGAAGTATTAGGAGGAACCTCCAATACTATTTATAAGTAGCTTATGGCAAAGAAAATGTGGGGCTACCCAGAGCTCAGTCAGGACACCTGTAGTTAGGAGAGGCCACTGTGATGCAGACAGACATCTGCCCACCCCAAATTCTGTAGAAATCAGCAATAGAAATGCTTGATGCTACAATAGTGTTGCCATTGCTGCTAGAGTCAGAACTTTGGTTTTTATCACTTTACCTGGACTCCATGTGTTATTAAAAGGTAAGGGAAGGGAAGGAATTTCTTTCTTTTCTTTTTCTTTTTTTACTATTTTTAGAAATTGGTGTTCAAGTACAGTTGTCTCCTAATTAACAAAACAATTTGAAATTGTTTTGGCTTGCTTCTTTCCTCCAACGCCTAAACTAGTCCCCTGCAACATCCGTTGCAAAGTAATGTACCTCTTTTGCTTTCCATGTTAACTATTTAGTTGTCTAAAACAGGGTTTCTCAACTGTGACACTATCGACATTTGGGGCCAGGTGATTCTTTGTTGCCCTCTTAGCATTCACAGAACACTGGAAACTCTGTAACTCTGTACCTGAGGGCTTTTGTTCTGACCATGGGAAGTGATGGGGAGTTAAAGGCCATGAAAGCAGCCCTCAGTTGGCAATGGATGAGAGAGTTGGTGGATAGTTGCTCCAGCTTCCTAGTGCCTCAGTGTGTGCTACACTGTCTCAGCATTCCCCGGTGGGATTGAGCTGCAGAAGTAACTTGTTTGATAACACACTTCTATTGATTTCTCTCCCTTCACTGACTCACCTCCCAGATAAACTATTCACACTCAGATCGTTGTCTCAGGGTCCATTTGTAGGGGAACACAAACTTAGAGTCCATGTTACAAACATGGCAATTCAATGTGTTTAAAGAAATCTTGAGCTAATTCACAGAGATTTGTTGATGAAATGCTGTTTATCAGTGTTGTCACCAATTGCTCTAAGGCCTGCATTCTGGGTGGGCCAGATTGGGTGTGCACTGATGTGTATGTCTGTGATGATGTAGACATTGTTATTTCTCGTGGGTTTGTTCTGAGTAAAACTTTTGGAAATTGTGTTTTCCCACAAGTTCCACAAATGTTTCCACATTTTAGAAATTGTTTGAGCATGCTCTAAGCCATGACTTTCAAAGTCAAACAGTTTTGGCTAGTGATATTTTTAAAGAAACAAACAGTTTTGTTTTTAATTTTGGCTGTGTTATGCTTTGCAATCCATTTCAGCTCTAAAGGTCTTAACTTCCTTTGCATAGTGCATGGCTTTGCATAATGCTCATTATATAGATATGACTATAATTAATTTTTACGGCCAATACTTTACATTCTAAAGCTCTTATACATATATTTGATTTAGTCCTCACAAAATCCCTGAATAATAGGATCATCATCATGGTTAAATGAAAGAGAAACTAATTCCAGAGAGTTTAAATGAGTTTCTGTTTATCACTTTTATCTACTCTTGAAGTAACATGAAACCTTCATTAATTTGATCAGTGATTCTGGAAAGACAATGAAAAGGGAGAAGGTAATCACCAATGGATGCAAAGCTGTAGGATGTGGGAAACTCGAGGATGAAAGGACACGAACCTCAGCAATGCTAGCACTCTGATAAAAAGAATAATACTTAAGTCAGAGACTAAAGCACCGTTTTCCCAGGTGCCTTTCTCATCTCCAGGAAATCTCCTTCACTATTATCATCAGTCTCTAGGGGCTTTGTAGCATCATTAAAGCTAAATACATCCTTCCTGCATCACCAACTAGGAGACCATGGGCACCACTATGTTGGTTTCATGCACAGTCTTCATCTTGCTTGCACTAAATTTGTACCTGGGGTGAAGAGGAATATCAAATATCAACATTAGATTTTGAGGTCAAGTTCAAAGCAAGTCAATTCTATTTCCTCCAGGAACTAGAATCTTGCCTCTGATATCCAGCAATGAGTCAGGGTCCCCACTGACAATTGCCATTCCTGATGTTGAGCTCAATCTTATTTTTAATCTTTGTCAGTTGCATGGTATTGGTACCTGAGTTGCTCCTATGGAATCCAGTTAACTCCCTTTGACCCTTCCATAAACAATGAACCCTGGGTATGGCTTAGCCATTCTTTAGTAACCAGGATTCAGTTGGAAAAAAAACCCTTAGATATTTCATGAAGAAAGTGATTTAATACATAAATTACAGGTTTGCTGAAGAATTGCAAAGGGTTTCAACTAGCCCTCTAGATATTAGGAAGATAGTAAGATTAAGAAGCACCACTGATGGTCTCCGTGACCTACTGTACACAGAAGCACCTGGCAACACCTTCCATTGTCCATCTGCCAAAGCAAAGGCACCTGCCTGCCACCATCATACTGGGCTTCGGTGTCTGTTGTGCCTCAGGAGTGTGTCTCATTTGTGTGCCTTGACTCTGAACTGTGAGGGCAGGGAGTCTGGAAAATGTAGCTCTCAGACTTCTAGCCCCTGGGATACAGGGAACAGCATAAGAGAAAGAACATGGCGCTGAGGAGTTTACAAATAGTTAAGGTCATGTCCTATCTCTTGAAAATTTCTGCAGCTGATTTGTGAGTCTGGGGCACTCAAAGAATAGGATGTTATTCCTTCAAAATTGAAGATGCTCTTAAAAACATTTCTGATCTGGGATAAGTCAATAGAAATTAAGGGGGAAATAGCAACTGGGGACGAACTTGCCTTTAAGAGTCTGTAATAGTTGTTCATGTGAAATAGGAAGAGGCTGGGACTTTTGCTTCAAGCATAGCTGCCAGGAAAATTGGGCAACTCTGTACCCATTTCCTTACTATTCATGGTATAGTTGTACTCTGAGATTTCTTTATTTTCTGGTAAAATATCTTGTGCACTTTCATCTGCTAGCTGATTCTACTCCTGTATACCAATATCACAGGCTTTGATGAGTTGGCTCCTCCAGAGACAAGCCTTGGGAAAATTCGCCAGGAGGTAATGCGGACTGGACAGAGGGTCATCCTTAGACATCTGTTCCATCAAACCAGTCCTACAGGGCACAGGACCTGACCAGGAGTGCTAGAACACTGTTGGGGTTGTTTTGAGTTTGCATTGCAAATTCATATTCTACTTGTCATCTGATTTACAACATTTGCTTCCAGAATATGTGCTTTTGGCCTGGGTACAAGACTGGAAGTCCGAATAAAGCGTCCATAAAATTGACCTAATGTTGTTTTAAAAAGTTGCTGCATGTTACAAGTCATAATGTCTGATTTATTCCTCAAAGAGTGCTAGAAGTTAGTTTTCTTTTCTTCATAATGTGAAATAGTCTTTGCACGTTCATGATTTGGTTTTATGAAGAAGTTTTATCCTATTTACATAATCAATATCACACTATGATGTATTTTTTTCTCAAGAACACATTATGAGGTGGAGGGGAGAAGGAAATGGGGGACATCTGTAATAGTGTCAACAATAAAAAAAGAACACATCATAAAACCAGAACTTTGTAAAATAAATTGTTCTTTTGCTTAAGCCAGATAACAGGTACTCTGCCTAAGTAACTAGGGACTCTTGATTTAATCCAACTAAAATATTGACTTCAATTTTGATTAGTACCTTAGTAACTAATATTTCTATTCTAGTAAATTTGTATTGCAATGATAATCAATATTATTCTGAATATTTTAAAAAATTCTGGTTGGAAAGTTCTTCATAGAGATATATCTAGTATTGGAATTTTGTCTCTTTGATAATGATCACCAAGCAAACAGAAAAGCATAATAACTTAATAGTGAAGATAATAAATTTTAAGATTATTTTCCCAACTAGATACAGTTAATTCACTGAAAGCTGTATTCTTTCCTCTCTCTGTATATTGGAAATATTCCTTAGTTTTACCAAACACTGGTTTACTGTCTCTTCTTGCTATCTTTTTTTTTTAATAAAGGCACATTTTAGACTTCATATGATTTTCCTGTTGACAATGATAAATGTCAACAAAATATTTTATAAGACAGTAGATTTGGAGACTGCATCAAACTCTTTGTGACCTTTAACATACAGTATTTTAGATCTCTAGACTAATACAAAGATGACAAGTCAAAAGTAAGAATGCTAAGAGACATGTTACAGAAAATAAGGCATGCAAGAAATCATTCTAAGCTAATGAACAATAACTTATCAAGGGGTATTATGTTTCACTGGTAGGATGAACCAAGAATACCAGTATTTGTTCCATAATTTAACTGCACCTTGATATAATGTGTAAACATAAATGTGAATTTGTACCAATTTCCTTTACATTTAAATTGTGATAAAAAATTAGGAACTATTAGCTATGATCAAGTCTCTAATTCTTATAAAGGATGAATATATGCAAATTATGTTTCTAGTTTTTGTATAAAGGCATTATTGTCCTGGGTCACAGGAATATCTTTCTGATTAATCAGTGGATGTGTACTCAGATGTGTGTGCAAGCATGTAAGAAAGAGAGAAATGCTTACTCTTCTAATTAATGTGCTTCTAATATATGTACATCTTGTGGGATTTCATAAAATTGAAAATGAACTGGGAAGAACAATAATATTTAGTTTTTTTATTGCATGTTTTCATAATGCCTGCTCTGTTACCCATTTTTAAAAAAGATTTTGTTTATTTATTTTTAGAGAGAGAGGATGGGAAGGAGAAAAAGAGGGATAGAAACATCAATGTGTGGTTGCCTTTTGCGTACCCACTACTGGGGACCTGGCCCACAACCCAGGCATGTGCCCTGACTGGGAATTGAACTGACAACCCTTTGGTTCACAGGCCAGAACTCAATCCACTGAGCCACACCAGCCAGGGCTATGACCCATGTTATTTATGTTCCCGAACATCTTTATTAGTATTGAATTGAGTTTTTTAAAAGATTTTTCCCCTAAGTGGGTATTCCAACTCTTAGCTCATTCAATTACAATGGTAATTAATTCCTTCAAGGAATTTTAATATTGAAGTTACTTATTACAGATAATATATATTCTAATATCTTTTTTGTTTTCTTATGAGTTTTCTAATAAAAGAGTATTTTCTTTTCTCTTCTCTTGGTGTCTTTAAAAACAGTATTAATATGTGGTCATAAGGATGCATTTATCTCAGGTACTCCATAGTCATGTTTTTTAAAATAATTTTTATTTATTGTGGGTTTTTTTCCCAAAGCAGAAATTAGTCAGTCCAATACACATGACAAAAATTTCACAATTAGGCCATTAAATTAGAAATATGACTGCTGGCATGTGTTCAAACTAATAAAGTTCCAAAAATAGAATGTGAATCACATTAACATAAAGGCATTAACTTTTTCTGGATGGTGTGAGTTTGCAAAAGTCTTGAGTAATTAAATTTGCTTGTTCTCAAAATAGGCAGTGAACCTTGAGTGACATTGCATTTCAAAAGTGGGAGCCAGAGTGAAGGTTGCTGTTGGTATTGGGGTAGCAAAGAAGAAGGGATTTTTATTTCAGAATCACTGAGCGTTGTACATGCTACTCTATTGTGAAATTGTTAGCTAGCTATCATAAAGAAATCACTTTGTTTTCTTTGTGAGAATTAGAAAGTGAATTATGAAATAATTCCTGGGTTTGGAACTTGAGATGGTTTACCAACTTTATCTTTTTATAGTTTTCTATGTTGTTTATATTTTCCTGATATTCAAATACAATAAAGTTATTTTCATTTTGAAAGAAATAACTCCAAATAATCTCATTGTGTGGGGTCAGTAGCTCTAATATGTTTTCTTGATATATCAATTATATGATAATAGGCTTTTAAAAATGTATGCATGAGCATTTGAAGAATCTATGGATCAGTGATTATACCATTTCCATTAAAGAATGCTAGACTTGATGTTTCAGTCTCCAAGATTTGTTTCAAATTCAAAGATTTGCAGGTATGAGAGTAGTTCTCCAAAGTACTGTGGTAGTTCCACTTTCAAATTGTTTCAAAAGACAATTTTCATTTTACAGAATTTCTGGCATGTTCTTAAAAGAATTACATGCACACCCTGTTCATTGATTCTTCCAGCGTGACTGATGCTCATTCTGTGGTGGTGGTTGTTATTGTTCGATCCAGGCCAGTCCTGGGCTGATGCATTACCCCTGTTGCCCTTGATTCCTTGCCCTCCCTCAGAGATCCTTCTCCCTTCTCTGGTCCTCAGGGTGGGGCAGAGCATTTCATGTGGCCTCCAGCCTCTCCAAGGACATGCCGTGTCCCCTGCTTCAGCAGCTTCAGTGCTAGTATCCCTTTCCCAGTGCTTCTGTCTTCCAGTGGGTATTGACACAGGCTTTCATCTGAGTTTGCTTTGCCCTCTTGGCCATGCACAGATGTCTGAATGTTGTATTCTTGGTTTTCATGTTGGACAACCAATGTTTTGATACCAAGGAGATTAAGGCCTCCTGTAACTTCCTTTCTTTCACATGAAAAATGGAGGTGAGTAGAGAAAGTTGGAATGACTGGTCTATTTTTGTCCAAAGCTGGTAGGAAATTTGGGTTGGCCAAATATAAGTTTATTTCTTTTAGGGTAATAGCCAGCCTTGACTTTACTTAATGTATCAATTTTTTAAAATATTATTTTATTTTTATATATTTATTGGTGTTGACTAGATCATACATACATCTACATGGTTTAAAAAATTCAGATGGTCCAAAAGAGTATGTGCCTTTTAAAGATCTCATCTCATTTCAATTCTGAGTCTAACATTTTATTGACGCAGAGACAACAACTGATATCAATTTCTTACATATATTTCCATTTTTCCTGTGATATCACAAGCATTTGTAAGTATGCATCTCTTTATGTGTGTATATGTAGATGTATATACAAATTGTGGTACACTATTTGTATACGATTTCTTACACATAACATACTTTGGAGATAGTTTCATACCTCTGGGTGCCACATATGCTTTCTTCTTTTCCAGGGCTTCATAGCATTTTATACTATAAACATTAATTATAGAATAGTAGTCCTGTATTTTATTCAACTTGTCCCCTACTGATATACATTTATGTGGTTTTGGTCCTTTGCTTTGGATCAAGGGCTGACAAACACTTTCTGTAAGGGCCAAATAGTAACTATTTTAGGCTTTCTAGGCCATATTGTCTCTGTCAACAACTATTCAACTGTGCCCTTGGATCACGAGAGCAGCTATAGGCTATATGTAAATGGATGTGTGTGGCTATGTTCCAATAAAATTGTATATACAAAAACAGGCAGCAGGCCAGATTTTGCCCCTGCTCTGAATGATCAAACAATTTTGAGAAGCACTGTCATTGTACCTAGTGCTATGACTGCCCTGCAGTGAGTATTTAATAGATATTTGTTGATTGATTGATGGTTATCTGGAAATTTGTTATTAGAAAAAGAATAATGCTAAACAATGAAAGTCTTGAACAGGAAATATTGCTATCAAAATAGAGCTAAATAGAAAATGCATGACTTTAAGAACATTCTATTTTTTTAAAAATATTTTTTAAGGTGGTACTCTGACTTCTTTTCAAGTGTGATAAATGGAAATGAGAAAATTCTATAGTGGAGGAAGGATTGATCTGACTCTTCCGACTACCATTTCTCTCTGAAATTCTACTTCTTGCTCTGTGGACAATCAGTATCACTAGTAAACACAGATTTACCCATAGAGTGATACTGTGGTCTAGTTCATGGTTATTAAAGCCATTTGGTTTGAATGATGAGCATATGTTTTTGAAAATGTATATCATCCTGTAATGTTCTTTTCTGAATGTCCTTCATGGCCTTTTTCTTTAACTGTCATTAGGGGTCCTAAATATCACACAATAGTCCTTCCTTTTTATTAGACACTAAACTCAATACTTCTGAATTATTTGTAACTATAGATCAGGAAACAGCAGACTGAGTCTTGCAGGTCAGATCCAACATGCTGGTTGGTTCTGGAAATAAAGTTCTGTTGGAGCACAAGCACAGTCACTTGAGTATGCATTGTCTGTGACTTCCTTTACATTGTAACAGCAGAACTGACTACTTGAAATAGAGACCATAGAACAGAAAAAATTTGACAACCCCCCTTTTTAGATTATACTATTCTTTTCTCACCTTCAGGAATTTGGTGATCTCTGCTCTGAAGTTGTAAGGGCTTATTTCTGTTTTTCAGGACTGAGACCTTGAAATAGGCTAGTTTCTTAGTTTTTAAAGAGTAAGTCTAGTTGTTTGCTTGATTTGTTTTTGCAACACAGTGAACTCCTAGCTTGTTGAGCTGATAATTATTGAACACTTGTTATGTTTAGACCTGGGACCACAAAAGCAGATAAGATTGACTCCCTGTTCTAAAAAAACTTGGGGCCTACTGGTTGATACAGATAAATAAATCAGTGGTAATAGTGAATAATAGAAGTGTGAAGGGACTGATATGGGAGAAGGAGCCCTCCATATTATCCTGGGGCATAGCACAGTCTTCCCATTGCAGGAAAGTGAAACTTGAGCCTCATTTTGAAGGATGAGTAGGAGTTTGGACAAAGAAGGAAGAGGAAGGAATTCCAGGCAGACAGAGGGTACATGTAGCCTGTACAAAGGTGCTGAGGCCTTAGTCACTTTAAATTGCCTGAGGTAATGGAAGAAGAGGTGACAGAAAGAAAAAGGCCTCATCATAAAGTACCAAGGGCATGGATGATACAACAGTAAGGTAAAATGATCGCCCCTACCCCTGCCTTTTACCACCATTGGCCATCAGGGGATCATGATAGTGAAACTGCTGAAACACGAGGGACTCTGATTTGTAGGAGCTGTTATCATCTCTGACCTCTTCCATGGAAGGGAGAATGAAGATCTGTCACTTCAGCTGAAAAGTATCCGTGGCCACAGCCGACAGGTTGCCAGAGGCAGAACTACTGGTCCCAGTAAATCCCCAAAGCAGTTAATCTGGAGGTAGAGGGAGTTCATATCTCTAGAATAATCCACGGTGGGAGTCTTCTTCCTGGAAGTAACAATTCTCCTTTTCAAACTTGAGCTAGAGCTCTTCATCTTAGGAGAGCAACTACAGTTGATAGTCTTCATAACCCTCTGCAGCCCAGTTCAAGTTAAAAGCAAGACAGAAGAAAACAAAAGCAAATTGAGCCCATTCTTTTGCCAAGAAGAAGTGTTATTTGATTTTTATTTGCATCCTCAATGTTCTTTGGAAAAGAACATGACATTTGGCAATGTCCAAGTGCCTGTTGACAGTCCTCCGACATCATTTTCTGTTTCCATTGCCTCACTCGGCACGAGGGCTCTCATAAGCTTTCCAGTCAACGATGAAGCCCAGATGTTATGGATAAACCACAGCCTTTGAGGGAAATAAGCAAATACCAACAATAAATAATGCCTCAAGGTTGTGCTGCAGCCCCCTCTAAAGTGTCATGATGGTCAGGCTTCATCATAGCCCAGGCAGATTGCTTGGATTTTAATTTTGGCAGCAAATCACATGGAGCGTAGGGGCTTGGGAGAAGTACCTCCATCCCAGTAATTCCTGGTGAGGGTCCCATTCCAGCTTTCTTTAACTTGGTGATTTGAGTGTACAGTGTGGTGGGTCAACAAGCCATTCCTGTTTAGAATGATTTAGAGCATCTGCTCCCAGTGTGAGACATTTGTCATCCATACCAGTCATTGGAGGCCATATTAACCTTAAGTATAACTTGGAAGTTAAGATTTGCTCAAAAGCAAGCCTGGGTTTGATTAGGAGGTTGGAGGTTAGAAACCTCCCTTCTCGTGATTTGATCACAAATTCTCAGTTTATATTGTGGCACCTATGACATTTTTCTAATTAAGGATGACTTGATGGTACCTATCACGAGGATGGTTTTTGGGTGAAGTTCCTTATGCTTACAGGTTTTCCCTGGTAATTAACACTGTGATGATTCACAAGGCTCATCTTTGGGGAAAAAAAGGCAGTGTGCTTCCAATTTTTTTGAGGGCTCTAATTAGAAACATTCTTTCTTTTTTCCTTTTTATTGAAGGATTATTCCTGAAATGATGTTGTTTATGCTTTGGCTCCTGTAATATCTCTATTTCTTTCATGGAATTTTTTTTCTTTTTCTTTTCCCATATTTTTTCCATTTTTATTTTATTTTATTTTACTTTATTTATTTTATTATTTATTTTATTTTTTATTGTCGTTCAAGTACAGTTGTCTCCATTTTCACCCTACCACGGCTCCCCACCCCAACCATCCCCACCTCCCACCCTCAAACCCACCCCCTTTGGCTTTGTCCATGTGTCCTTTATACATGTTCTGTGACGGACCTTCCCCTATTATCCCCTATTATCCCCTCCCCCCTCCCCCCTGGTTACTGTCAGTTTGTTCTTTATTTTAATGTTTCTGGTTAT
>CM052552.1:67100354-67119549 GCA_028533065.1 Trachops cirrhosus
TGCAGCATTGGGGCCATTATCTTTCACATCATGAGTAATCTAGCTTTCATGTTGCATTCTAGTCATAGCTGTAATACTGTTGCTGACAGCCTTACTTCAAATCTTTTGATCTGCTTCCAGAAAGAACTTTTACATGAGTGATAGGATTTATAGAGGAAACTGTCAACTGAATAACAGGTATTAACTTCTTGGAAAGAGAAAAACATCCACCAGCATCTCCTCCTCCTCTTCTTTCACCTCCCTTTCTGTTAGCAATGCTTAGTTTGAAATAACTTTGTTTCCTTTTTATCACAGTCTCTTTGTACTCTTCAATAGCAAAGTCCTACCATAGAAAACATGATTGTCATTGTGGGAGAAGAAGCAGGAAAAACAACTTGTTTTGATGAAGATTTAATGAACACCTACTATCCGCCAGACCCCAAATAAGTTATTGGCATACAGAATAAGGCATAATCTCTTTCTTTGGGAATTTTAGGACCTAGTAGGGGGCAGTCACACAAATATACTATAATATAGGAAATGATAAACAGGATGTTCTAGAAGCAGAGTCATTTCTATTTATTGGAGAAGAAATTTAGGTTCTGAAATTAAATTCTAGAAAATTAGAGTAACCCCAGAATCAAACCATAGCACAATTAGCTGTAGTTCGTTATCTTAATAGTAATTGATCTCCTGAAGAGACTCCTTCACTTTAGTCCTCAAAGATCCCACCCTCATTGGAGACCTAAAACAAGAAATTGTAAGTCCGTGTGTGGGGATGTTGGTCTTTTTGAGAAACTGTGTTATCTACGACAAGTGGCCCTGTTACAGGAAGCTGCTCAGTTGAGTGTTGGCTAGTCAGCAGCCTTGCTGTGGTATGGTACAGGTTGGCCAATGTGCATTGGCATGTGACCTGGCCTTGTGGGTCTTTCTCACCACTCAAATCACCTTGTGAGCCCTGGTTGCTACATGCTGGTCAGATGTACGTCTAACTGATCCCATACACCAAGCTCTCCTGAAACAAGGGTGTTGGATTGCAGCTCATTATTCAGGAAAGTGTACCGAGCACTGGTTTTACAGTAACAACGTTTGAGAATGATGATGATGATATATGGTGGTAATGATAATGGTGTTGACAGAGTTGCTGCTGGCAATCTTGATGCTAAGGATATGTGATAGCAATAATAATGGGGCAGAGACGGTTTCTTACTTCTTATATGCTTATGTATTTGGCATACAGCAGAGATTTCAAAAAAATTTTTGAAGGACGGAATGAGCAGTCAGTTTCCTTTTTAAAAAGTAACACAGAGCCTGACACCATGCTTGTTGAGCACTCTCCAGTGGACTTCCTTTTAATCAGTATAACATCCATATTTCTTGCCTTGGCTTATGCACTCTGACCCCCTTCTGATACCACTCTGACTTCTACTCTTATTACTCCCTAGACACACTGACTCCTTTGCTTTTCTTCAAATATCTATACATGTTCCCATCTAGGGTTTTTTGCACATATTTTCCCCTCTGCCTAGAATGCTTTTCCCCCACATATCAATGTGGCTTTACTTTCTCAAATCTGCGTTCAAATGTTGCCATTCTCAGAGAGGTCTCCCCTGGTCACCATGTATAAAAAAGCATTACCCCTGCCTCCTTACCATGTCTTGTTATCTGGTGGTATAGACTGGATGCTTGTGCCCCCCCCTCCAAAGTCATGTGTTGAAGCCTTTTCAACCTATTGTCACTGGTGCCAATTCAGCACCAACAGGAATCCCCAGTTTGAGGTGCTGTAAAGAAGGAAACATTATTCAGTGCAAAACAGCTCAATTGTGATGTAGCATGGCTGTGAGGCCATGTTTAACATGTTTACTAGCTTTGGGGCCATGTTTAACATGTTACTAGCTTTGGGGCCAAGCTTCTCTCCATATAGACAGCTATGCTCTGCTCCTCTCTGGTCTGCTCTGCTCTAGCAAGACATCATTGGTGTTTCAGCTTAGCCAAGGAGATGCAGCTTTCAGTGGAAAGAGAAAGTGTGCTCTTTGAACCAGAGGGGAGCTGGCTTATGTGGACAGAATTCTCTGGCCCTGGTCCCAGATTGGTCCTCTTCATGCAATGGAGGACTCCAAATCCGTACAGTTGGATTGGTCCAAAGGCACTGTCTTGATTGGTTGCTCTGATCGATTGGAGCTGCACAGCTCTGATTGGATGGGGAAAGCCTCAATCCTATTGGTTAAAATAGGATTTCAGGAACTCCTTTATAAGGGCTGGCTCAGATGGCTGGAACACAGTGCAGGCAGGCAGTTCAGTGTAGGTGTCTCCATGAAGTGCAGTTTGTATGAGAAGGCCCTGTGTAGAAATGCGTACTAGGCTCCACTTTCTTAAAAAAATTGAGCCCAGTTAGCCACAAGAAGACCTTTTTAGTAGGTGTCTTTCTTCTCCCCCACTCAGGGTTTACACCTTGATATCCAATGTGATATTTAAAGATGGACCCTTTGGGAGGTAATTAGGTTATGAGGGTGGAGCCCTTGTGAATGGGGTTAGTGCCCTTATAGAAAGAGACATGAAAGAGAGAATCTCTCTCCTTCATGTGAAGATACAGCTAGAATGCAGCTGTCTGCAGACCACAGAGGGCGTTGACCAGACACTGAATCTACTGGCATCTTGGTGTGGGACTTCTCAGCTTCCAGAACTGTGAGATGTAAATGTTTATTGTTTAAACTGCCCAGTCTATGGTATTTGTTATATCAGCCCAAACTGACTAAGAGATTTGGCTTTATTTTTCTTTGTGACATTTATATATTATGCATTATTTTTGTATTTTTTGCCTGCCTTACTTCTACTCTGTCTCCACTGAATCTAAACTACATGGGGGCAACTGCTTTGCTTCTTTAAAGCCATTTCTCTAGAACCTAGAACAGTGCATATAGGCTTTGTAAGTATCATTGAGTGAATTTGAAATGAATTAATGAATTGTTTATACCATCAGAGGACATGTTCCACAAACTGGCCTGTATTTCTAGATATCTTTCTAGGTTTATCCTTCTTATCACCCTCTCAGTTGTATGAGCCTCTTCAGTTTTCTGTCAGAAACTTTTGTCTAAAATGGAGTCCAGCACAGACTCGTTCTCCAAGTAGTTGCTAAGTAAATACTTATTCATTGGTAGATAATCTAAAAGTTTCAGTTTGTGAAGATTGCCCTTCTTCCTTGCTCTACTTTACCACATTTTCCAATCTTGTTTTTCTTCCTGTGTTTTGACATGTCATCATACATTTTTTTCATCGTAGCTATATATGGGAAGGAGAGGTTATCCAAAAGCATTTGTACCTCCAGTCTCAAATAAATATGGTAGATTCAGGCTTAATTTTGTATTATTCATACCACGGCAACAAAACCAACTACTAAGAAAGTTTTAAAAATCAGAGAGTATTTGTTCTATTTTTTGATAAATCACAGATTCAAACTCCCAAATTCCTAACTTCAAAAGATTGAATAGGATGATTCTTAAAAGGAACACCTAGCTGATTACATTTAGGCCAATATATTTGGTTTTGCCATGGTTTTTAACATGTTACTAGCTTTGGAATATTGTGCATTTTCACAAACTCCATGCTCTTGAAATGTCTTCCTCAAATATTTAAAGCCGTGTGATATTCACACTGGACTTGGTATCACTGTCTCCCTTACCCAAAGAAGCTTGGCCAGTTCTTTCCCAGTTGAAGCTGGCCTGGCCCTTGACAACACATTTTTCAAGAACTGATTATGCAACACATGTTGATAGTCTCTGTTCTTCTTCCTTCCCCTATTCATCCATTTGGCTCCTTATTCTTCCTTTCCCAACTCTTTCTGTTATCCCTCCCCCCTTGGCTTTTCAGAATCTATTATCTTCTTTAGTAAACTCAATGGTAAATTGCCTCAAGGATAAAAATGTTCTACATTTCTAGTCAGAAAGGACTGTTTTCCACATTTTCTGAGAGTCTCATTCTGTTATAGCTCTTCTGGAAAAAAGTTCCAAGCAAGTATTTTGTTTGTTTGTTCTAGAATGCATTACCTACCCACTCAATCCTGATTTGTCACAAAAAAAGCTTTAAAAAATGCTTTCTCACATCCTTCCTCATGAAGCATATTCTTCACTAATAGTTACCATTTTCATTTCATTATCTTAATTTTACAACAACTAAACTTGCCAGGACTTAGTTCTATTACCTATATTATCTTCTCTTATAGCTCGTTGTGTTTGTTAGCTAGGGTTGCTCTAACAAAGTAGTATGAACTGTGTAGCTGAAACAGCAGAAATTATTGTCTTTCAGTTCTGGAGATTAGAAGTCTGAGATCAAGGTGAGCTCCAAGTCTGAGAACCACTTAGTGAAATTGGTTCTTTCTGGTGGCTGTGTGAGAAAATCAGTTCCATGCCTCTCTCAAGAGTTTTGCGGGCGTCTCTTGGCGTATGGAATTTTAAATTGAATCTCTGCCTTCATCTTCATGTTGTCTTCTCCCGGTGTGTGTTTCTGTTCAAATTTCCTTATTTTATAAAGATACCAGTTGGATTAGGACCCATCGTAATGACCTCATTTTAATTTGATTACCTCTGTAAAGACCTCATCTCTAAATAAGGTCACATTCTGAGGTCATGGGGGTAAGGACTCTAACATATCTTAATACAACCCATTAACACTCATCTTCTGAAACCTGAATTTCTGGGATTAGTAAAAGGAGCACATTTTCTTGTTTATCAAATCTTTGACTTTATAGATATAGTAAAACTTTACCTGATTAGGATGAAAGGCTCAAACAGATGGAATTTCCCAATTTACTGAGAATTCACCTATAAATGACATTGGGGATGCCAGCTGATTCCTCCAGTAGAATGTACATAATTGAAAATCTAACTTTGTACCCTCCATTCAGTCTCACATTCTGTTTCAAAAAACTGCCTGCCCATTATGGCAAAATCAACATACCCTGATGTTGTCCTGATGTTGGCTTTTATTTCAGTCTCTTCTTCTTTGTTCTAGCTACTCCTCCAGCTCCTGAATATCGCCTCTCTCTCCTGCTTTTGGACAATTGTATTTATTTCCAGGATTTCTCCCCTGGGCCTCTCCTAAAGAATTTGTCTTAGGTACGCTCTACTGGCTCTCCCTCATTCAAATGAAGTTAGATTGGCCACCTTAGCCAGCCCTTTGACATCAGCCACCACTGCCAACAAATCCACCCACCAGCACACAGAATGGGCCTCCTTCGTTTCTCTACAAAGTGGGGAATTTGACAGAGAATATATTGTCATCTTGAGATAAGTGCTGTGATCACCTCCTAGATGAGTTTTCTCATTGCTAGTCTCTACCTTGTCTGAATTGATTAATGTGCGATTGTTCGAATCATCTTTGTAATGTGTAATTCTGAAAATGCAATTCACAGCTCAAAATCCATCCAGGCTCCTCCCCCTATTGCCCATGCAATGAGGGCCAAGCCCTCAGCCTGACATTTCAGCTTCATGTGTCTGTCAAGTAGGGGTTCTCAGCTCTGACTGCACCCTGAAACCACTTGGGGAGACTTACAAATTACTGATGCTGGAGCCCGCTTCCAGAGCTTCTCATTTCATTGTTTTAGGGTGTAGTCTATGCATCAGGGTTTTAAAAAGCTCCTTAAGTGATTCTAATGTTTATCTAAGGTTGAGAATCACCTATTTAGAGCAACATGTCTCTAGTTGTAAAGTGTGCAGTAATTGCCTTGGTCAAATGCAGACTGATTCAGCAGGTCTAGGACCAAATGAGATTGTGCATTTCTAATAACCAGGGATGCTTCCGGTCCACATTTTGAGCAGCAGGGTGATAAATTGAGGCTTCTGATATTCACTGTACAGGTGGCTGCCTGATCAAGCAGCTGTTTCCCTTCCCCGTTCTTCCTAGAAGTTCCTAGTGGCAGAGTCTGCTCTGCCCCCCAAAGTGTCTGGAAATACCAGATACTCTCTTTTTCAGCCTCCCTTATAGCTTAAGTATGGTTCTGTGACCTGGTTTTGGCCAACAACACATATGGGAAAGATGCTGAGGAGCTCTCTCCCTGATAAAAAGAAGGAAGTCTATTAGAGGCCCACTCTGGTGCCTGCTCACCTGGACCTTTTAGTGTCTCAATTTCTACTTCCTTAAGTTCAGAATGCTCAGTGAACTAGTTGGTTAATCAAAGGGAAGGGAATGAAGAATCAGGTCCACTTAGAAATACTCCATTATCTTCCTCAAAGTGTGGGCCACGGACCAACAACATTAGCACCACATAAGAGATCATTAGAAATGCAAAACCTCAGTCCCCAACCCTGACCTGCAGAATCAATAAAATCCCCAGGTGATTCCCATGCACATTTAAGTTTGAGAAGTGATGGTCTGTAAGAGTCAGAGTTTTTCTTTCTCTAACCCCTTTACAATTGCCTTGTTTCTTCTGCTGCCATGGAAGATGGGATTGCCACCAAGGGAAGAGCATCCAGAGACTAAGCAGATTCTTCACTCGGGAATTCAAACATCTGTTTTCACACTGCAGTGGAACTGCTGTGACATGCTCTATTGGCAAGTCACTACCTAGAGGGCATCATGTAGAACCATAAGCTATTTTTAGGTTTTCTGGACAGGACAAAGATTCCGCTGCCCAAATGATTCCAAAGAACGTGAGGCTGATACGGCTCAGATTTTCTTGTAATCCTTGCTTTTCAAAAATGTCTTCTGTGTTCACTCTTGTGTCCCACCTAGTATGTTGTCCTTCCCTCCTCCCTTTTATTTACCAACACATGTCATGTTTCCTGCCACTGTTTTATCAGAGAAATAGAACCAGAAATTGATTTGATATGCATAATATTTTATCAGATGGTCATCTCCATCTCAAATTTTTCTTGAGGTTTGACATGAGGATAAACACTGGTAGTAGAACTAGAAAAGAGAAGGGTTGGTAGAAGTTTGAGTTTCTTCAGTTTTTGTCAGAGGAGTTTGGAAACTGCTGGGAAATGATTAGCAAGTCAGCAGGCAGCTACCTGAGACAGTCCATAGAGACTGGAGGAGGGAGTGTAAACAATAAACAGCAACACATGGTCCTTCAAAATAACAAAAACGGTCATGGGAGAAGTAAATTACTTAAGTCTAATAGAATTAGTTGGAAGTGATTTCCAAATGTGCATATTTATCCCTTGCTTTGTTACCCTCTGAACACCAAACAGTTTGAGGGAACTCGGGAAAGAACAGACCTGAGTTTAGGTTTAATACTTTCTGAATCCTCATGTATTATGTTTATAGTATTTTGAAGATACATATTTTAAAAAATTCTGCTATCCTAAATTCTTTTCACTATGATGACTTAAAATGGCCAGGCATTAGGGATATAAATATAAACAAATATAAATAAGATCATGTCCTAGCATAAAAAGCAAAACAATATACATTATATAAGTTCCACAAAAGACAATAAAATAACTCCTAAATCATAGTTCATTTATTAATTCCCTCAGTAGAACAAAGCTCATTTTTCATATTTTTCTTTATTATTTTGAAGGCAGAACTTAAAAAGAAATAAAAACAAAAGGTCAGCTGCAGGGCAAATCACAGCGGCTCTGTTCTTGCATATCCAGATGGGCATCACCTGTGTTTACCTTCCTAAATTGGGAATTCTTATATTCTTTTACAAAAACATGGTCCACTATTATTTTGTTTCACTTTACTTTTTTAAACTGCTAGGAAACATGTTATAATGATAAACTACTCTGTGAGTAGTAAAATTATCAACATTTTATGACTACATTTTGAGATACTACCTTGAGTCAACCTCAGTTCATGCAGTCTTCAGAGCAGCTTCCTGAACTAAGTATTCTACTTCCTATTTGGGAGATGTTGAGACTAAGGTTTAAGGTAATATTTTCCCCAAATCTCATCTAGAAATGAAGGATAAATTCAGGGTGTCCACCTGTACCCCATGCTTAAGCTTCAAAATATTGGCTTGTACACTGGTTTATAATCTGAAAGTTATAGACAGTGGGCCATTTTGGAACCTACATCTGTTTTTAAAAATGTCTGATTTCTTTATCTGAAAGAATTAGTTTCTACTGTGCAAAACTTTGAAGGAAATAAACTATATATCTAATTGAATTTTTGTATTTTTAATTTAAGGGTTACTGAAATTAACAGAGCCATTATTCAATCAAATATTTACAAATAAGAAGCACAATATCTACTTTAAGTTAACATTGTTGAAAAGTATTATTGTTTGGAGAATTAAACTCCTTAATTTTATAGATGAGGAGATAAGGGCAAGAAAAGCATTTTACTCTGGTGCCACAGCTTGCTGGTGTCTGAAATGAGTTAAACCTGAGAGGTTGTCTAGTCCACACTGCAATGGACCCTCCAGTTGAACATTAAATATAATCATGAGCTATCTACGTGTTTTTTAGTAGGGAGTTTCAGAGTGATGAGATCATTTCTTCAAAGGCTTTGCTTGTTTTTTTTTGAGATAATGCTTTAATTTTGGCCAAATTTCTTCAGCCCTATTGGAAAACTTGCATTCTGTAAATCTAGCATAAAATATTTATCATTTCTTTTATTTGCTGAAATGTTTGATCTTACCACTGCATAGGAACAGACTGGGTTCAGAAAGGCTGATGGAGAATCAGTTTATTCACAAGACAGAAATCGTACTGTTCAAATGACCAAGATTTCAGTATTAAGTTGTCCCAGAGAAATGACGATATTGGGATTGACCCTTGCTTGAAAGAAGTAAGATGGATGATAGAGTGAACCCCATTCCAAAAAGGGCATTAACAAATATTAATAAAGACTTAAAAAGATAATTTTTCTGAGTTTTAGATTTTTTGACCTCAAAAATAAAGTCTTGTGTAGGCCAATTTCAAAATGACAGGCATAACCCAGCTTCTGGTATTGGTTACACTAGAACCTTGGTCATATTTTTGAAGGCAACTTGGGTTTTTGGCATAGTGTAAGTATTTGCCACTGTGTCCCATGTATAATAAATCTGTGATTTCTGACTAGTTTGGCCACTGTAACTTTCCACATACATGGATTTTAAGCATTCAAACAGTATATGTTTTCCTAAATGAACAATAATTAGACTTAATGGCACCTGCTGTTGATGTAGATCCTGTAGTCATACCTTCATTTTTTATCATTTCATTCATTATTTCTCCTCATGTCTTACTGAGAATTATCTATTACTTGGAGAGTGTACTTTTCACATGTTGTATGTTTCATGTTGCATGCTTTATATTAATGCCTAAAAGTATTTAAACGAACCTATATGTAAGGAAAGGGTTTTTAGGAGTGCTTTGCCTGAAGGTACCTTCTAAACCATCAAAGATTGAATTACACATGATACGGCTTTAGCATTAAGGCCACTTGCTTATATTCTTATTCTTTGAAAATTGGTAATCCATCTATGAGTATATGGCTTTGACTGCATTGCTCTGTTCCTTAGGACATCTTGACTTTAACAGAGGTTTAAAAAATTAAGCAATTGAAAAAAATAGCACTAGAATTTAAAAGTTTCCCCTTTTCTCTTTCTCCACATACACCTACATAAATACAGGCTCACACACACAATAATTTACATGGTTTCTGGGCCATGATTATAGCGTATTGTTCAGGCTTTGGAATTAGGCAATCTTGGGTCTAGTCTCAGCTTTGTCACTCACCTTTGACATTGGTAGGCTCCCATCTTCATGCGAGCAGCAAAGTGGGAAGGATAATACTTATCTCTTTGAGTTGCTAGGTTTTAGTGAGCTAATTTGAGCAAAATACATTTGCATCTTCTAAACTAGAGTCTGTTAAATTCAGCACTATTAACATTTGGAACTGTGTCATTCTTTGTTGTCAGGGACCTGTCCTGGGCACTGTAGGATTTTTAGCAGCATCCGTGGTTTCTACCCACTAAAAGCCAGTAGTACCCACTCTGCACCATCCTCAGTTGTGACAACCAAAAATGTTTCAAGACATTGCAAATGTCCTTTGTGGACCAGAATTTCCCCAGGGTTGAGAACCAATAAAACTATACAAAATACACCCCCTCCCTTTCTGATAAAGTAAAGGAATTGTTAGACATGCTAAGACCCAGGAAAAAAAGGAAACTTGAAGTGAATCAAGCCACTGAGGAATTTTAAACTGAGAAGCTGCATTGAGAAGGAACATTCACAAGTCCCCTTAGGAACCCTGAGGCTCTCCTGTCTGTATTTCCTGCCCTCCTGATGTTTCTTTAGTGTCTGAAATGAATTCTCCCTATGTCAACTCTACCAGCTCCATATCTCAAGTCATTGCTTCATTTCTTATTTGAAACCGCAGGTAGTAAAAGCTATTCCTTTTGATTACTCCCAAACATATATTTTCTTTCCTACCTGAAAGAGACCTTTCCCACCTCATATTCCAATGTCTTTGTGTCAACTTACGGTAAATAATGTGGTTTCTATAAAGGTTAATGTGTGCCAGCTGATCCTTGGCCTTCTAGTAAGCATAGAAGGTTTTATAATTTTGCATCTGGACTCATAGACTCTTCAACCTCAAAGAAAATATCAGGTACAAGATGTTACAGATTGTGCGTACTTGAGGTGGAAATGAGAGGAGAGGGGAGCAAGCAAACCCATTTTTAGGAAATGGAGGCAGCTCTCATTCACTTCCATTACAACTTTCTGAAGGCCAAGTCACAAACTCAGACTTGAAGTTGGGCAGATTGCTTGAACTAGGGGGTTGGTGGTGGAGCCCTGGGCATGATCTATTTATGAACAACGGAAGGTTTCTTCCCCCTTTCCCCTTCTCTCCCCCCATTCTCCCTCCTCTGATTCCATTCGCCTGAGAACTGGCTCCCAGGCAAAAAGCTGACAGAATTAGGGTTTATTTGAGCAGAGCTATCTTTTCCCTTTGGGGGAGGAAGAAAAATAAAATAGTGGTTTGCCCAAACATTATTTACAGCTCCCAAAAAAGCAAAACAAAATGCAGACTAAATTTAAGTGGAGCGGTAGCAGGGGACCTAAACACAACCTCAAGAGATAGAAGTCATTCACAAAGGTCATCATTCTCATTTGAATGGACAATGTTGATATGCCTTCAGTCCAGTTCTGTTCAATTGACATGTTTGACAAGGAAACACTAACCAGTTCAATCCTCATATCATCATGTGTGGTTGATATTATTATTATTTATCCTCATTCCACTGATAAGGAAACTGAGGCACAGAGAGGTTAAGGAGCTTGCCAAAGGTCATGAAGCTAGTAAGTGGTGGCACCAGGAGTCAGATTTATTGAGCAGCTGGCTACCAGATGTGCTAAGTCCTGGATAACAAATATAAGTAAGAAGCATGTACTTTTTTGAGGGAGATCTCTAAATTGTTAATCTTGTGTTGGAGTGATGAAGGGCTATTAATCACGTCTTTTTATTTTCTGTATTTCTAATGACTTGATATCTGGAAGGAAATGCCCCTTCTGGGGTTAGCCAATTTCTAGAGATAGTAAACAACTCACCTGCAAGGGTGCCTTCCATATGCAAATTAGCTGATCCAGAGCACCTACTCCAACCTCCTTTTTTTATACAGCTCTCACATTCCAGGTCTCTCTTCATCTTCCCTAATCACTCCAGGGCAGGCACTGGACACTAGAGAAAGCCCCTACATCCCAGAACCTGTTGTAATTATTCACACTAGCCAATTCTAAACCAACTTTCCTGCATCGTCCGGTTCCTTTCCGTGGGAGCCACGATAAAAACTCTTTCCCATGTTTTCCCCTTGCTCCCTGTGCCTCCTGAATGACCCCATGTGTATTTCCTTATGTGGCCCTGAGTGGTGTGTCTGCCTACTTCTCCTGGGACCTATGAATAACAAGTTGTCTCTTCTATACCAATTGTCTCCTTATCTGTTGGGCTCACCATACATGAGTAATAATAAAACCTACATTTGAAAACAGTTGTGTGCCTATGGAGTTCCGTATAGGCACTCAGAAGAGAAGCTACACACAGCTGTCCCACACTGTACCACAAAACACAGTGCTTATGTCATGGCTGGTTCACAGCAGCTGTTTGACTCCCTACTGGCCTGGCTTTTTGTAGTATAACAGATGACTTACATACTGTTCATAAATTGTGGCTCATAGAAACATCAGTTTGCTTAAGTAGTACTGCTTAGGAACTGCTCCCAACACCATGTGATTGCTTTGTCTCTTCATTATTCGAAGGAGCACTGTACCTCCTTTAAAGATACAATCTTAGAATTATCTGTGTATTCTCTCAGTGACATCTCAGTGTCAATTAGCTATTTCCAACAATGAGAGCCGTTAGTAGCTGCTGCATAGGAGCTAGTCACCTTTGGAGTTCTCAAAGTGGGAATCTAACATTCTCTTAAACTGGACAGTTCATTTGGGTGAGGAAAGATAGTTATCTGTCAGACGGGTAATTGAGTTTGTGCAACCTTCCTCTCTCCCCCCAAAGGTGACCATTTACCATGATTATTGATACAAGGATTCTAGAACTGGGTGAAAGAGTAGGAGGAAATTTGATGTCTCTTGAAGCAGAGGATTTGGTTCCTTCCTCTGTCTACAAACTGCTCTCTAAAGCTATAGTGTAGATCTTCATGGTAATTTTCCTAATTTAATTCTTTTAAACATTGTACTTGTTGATTTTTTGCCCATAGATAACCAAAAAGCTTAGAGTTAACTGATTTACCCTGCTTAATTATCTCCATCGAGGTTATTGATTTCCATCTTACACAGGTTTGAAAGCTCTGCTTATAGATTTCATTAAGGGCTAGGTGGCTGGGAAAAGAGTGCATGGAAAACATAAAGATATAGGCACTGTGATAGGAGGTCTGTGTTTTTCTCCAGAGTGAGGATAAAGCCACAGTCATTTTTGTATCCTCAGTACCTAAAACAGTGCTAGGTGGTGATTAGGTACTCTGCTAACATTTACTGAATTCGGGTATTTCCCAATGTTAGATCACTTAGGCTAGTTCAGAAGTAGGAGTTATGGCCTGGGCCTTTGTAAAACATTTTCTGAGAGGATGGGAAGAAAATGTTTACCCCCAAGTATCTGGGTTTATGTCCATGTAGATGTCTAAGGGGTCATCTGTCCAGCAGGATAGGCAGCTCTGCACAACCACACAGACATTGACTTTCACGGAATTGACAGAATAGTTTTAAGTTGAATTGATAGTAATGAAACAAATATCTGATGTTGATCCTGCCAAGAAAGTACAAAGCCAGATTCCAAAGTCTTCTAAATTTGCTTGTGATGAGTACATTTATTGTGTCAGTGACACATTTCTCACACAGTTGAGTGGTAAATTGGTGGAACTGTATCGGGACAGTTTTGCAATGTCTGGGGACATTTTTGGTTGTCACAACTTGGGGAATGCTACTGGCATATGGAAGCCAGAGACATTACTAAATATTCCACAATGTATAGGATAGCCTCTACAACAAAGAATTATTGGCTTCAAATATCAATAGTGCCAAGTTGGATTTATCATGATCTTTATTTTCAAGGTATAATTGAATTGGCTTCCAGGAATATATGCTGAAAACCAGTACCCAGAACACTAAGAAATAGAGAAAATGAGTGTTTCAGTATGAATGAAGTACTTTAATATTTTTACAATTAGATACATTTTCTGAAAAGCCAACTGGTTTCTATTTACCAATGTCTTAATACTGAGATTATGCAAACATAGCCGGTCATCTCTGTGAGAAATCCAGTAATTGGTTACTCTTGTACATATTCTAGGAGTTAATTCTTTATCAAGTAGAGAAAAAAGTTACAAAAATATTGAGTTATCCTGAAATCTCCATAAAGAAAAAATGCCATTCTGGGTTCCCTCTCTAGGCAATTGATTTTTGGGGTGGGGGAGTGTTACAGCTTGCATTGCTCTTCTCCTAGAGACAAATTTTATTTGCAGGTGCTCAACCATGAAGGGCTAGGAAAAGCAGAGAGAAATATATAAAGATTTTGAAATCCCTTTTCATTATCAGGTTTGATTGGGCTTGGAGTCTGTAAACATGAAACACCAATCTTCTGAGATAGTTCCTGATGTCTCAGATTAGAGGAAATTTAGAATGACTGATTATTTTCCTGAAATGATCTCTGAGACCAAAAAGCCAGTTCCATACACATATTCAACATTAAAAATATCAAAAGTCACCATCTATCTTATTTGTATGTTCTTCAGGCTTTAGAGAAACTATGAAGAAAACTCTCCGTACCACTTAGAAATGATGAGCATATATTTACATGGAGAATGACATCTTTCTATCAAAAAGGAAACTAAAGTATTTATTAATATCTAGGTCTTTAAAGTGGGTTCTGTAGTCCTATGATTCTCAAAATGTAATCTGAGGAACTGGGGGTTTGAGTCGCAGGAGTTCCTTGAGGTCAAAATGATTTTCATAATAATATGAGGAAATTATTTGTGTGTTTTCATTTTCATTGTCTCATAAGTATACAATAGAATTGTGCTTAGATCATATGATGTGTGGTGATATCATCCTGTTGTCAGCTAATGAAGTGTGTACTTATGTTCTAAAACCTTCTCAATTTTTATTACTAAGTCAGTAAATAGCAATTCATACAACCCACATAAACAGAAGTATTTGGAGCCCTCAATAATTTGTAAGAGTTTAAAGGGGTTGTGAAACCAGAAAGTTATGAGAACCACTGGTTTAGCGAGTGACAGAGAACATGAATCAGGATAAGCAAAACCTGAGGACTCAGAATACTTTAAATACCAGGGCTAATAGCGTGAGACAGCATCATCTCTTATTACTTTGTAGATATTAGAGAAGCAAAAGGCACTTGAATTCTGTGCAGAGCTTGAAAGAACCATAAGCAGTTGTTTATGAGTTCTTGTTTTAAATCCAATGTCTAATTCAGGGTCTCAGCATCTCTGTGCTATTGCCATTTTGAACAGGCTCATTTTTTTGTTGTGGGGGACTGTCCTGTGCCTTGTAGGAAGTTTGGTCTTGTAGGAATGAGCTGGTCTCTGCCCATTAAATGCCAGTAGCAGCCTGCAGGTGTGACAACCAAAAAATCTCTCAAGACATTTTCAAAATGTCCCCTGAGTAGCAAATCACCAGAGTTGAGAACTCTCTCTTAAGACAATTCTCTATTGTTGTAACAGGACATTTCTGCTTACATCCCATTGCCCAGTGTTTAATTACATGGCCATTCCTAATTGTAAAGGAGGCTGGGCAACATCATATTTGTTCTAGCTGGGCATATGCTCACTAAAATTGGATCGTCTGTTGCTTTGGCAGAAAATTGGGAGGTAGTCTGAAACTCCATTATGTTTGAAAAGAGAATTAACACCTGAAAAAATTTGACTGTGATTGTGCATTCTACCTATTTAAGATAAAAACAACTCAGTAGATTTTACTGGAGTATTTAGGTCTAGAAATTTGGAAGCTCTTCCACTGAAGAATTTCTAACTAGTAATTTTTTTTAATGCAAAATCCTATCATGCTAGTATTTGGGAGAGTTCAAACATACCATTTATCCTTGGTAGATATTGCACAGGAAAAATTTAAATATAAGAAACAAATATGAAAATAATTGTGTAGGACTATGGAAACATGGACAAAATCAAGGGGGGGTGGAAGCAAGGGAGGGAGGTGGGGATGACTGGGGTGGCGGGGAAGTTGTGGAGGGTAAATACAGACACCTGTGATTGAACAACAACAAAATAATTTTAAAAAAGAAAATAATTGTGTAGGTTCTTTGCTTTCTCCCAACTATAGTTCAGTCCAGAAATATGGTTTTTTGTACATGTGTTCACACCATAAGCTAAATTATATTACAGCTTTCTTTTATTAAGGTTTCATCATCTCTCTTGATGGTCATTGTTTACAACAAACAAAACATTTATCTTAATGAAAGTTAGTGTAATTAGTGTGGGTTACCTAAGAAGTAGAATCTGAGCCTAGGATTCAAGTTCAAGGGCGTGATTTGGGAAATGTGAGTAGAGGAATAGAGAAGAAACACATGAGATAGAGGAGGAAAGAATCCAATAAAGAGTGTAATATCAAATTTCCACTTTAGCCAATGGGCTGCGATCCCATTAGGGAACCTGGGAGCCAGTGTAGAACATGCCTCAGAGTTACTGCACCCAAAGGCAAGGAAGCTGGGGTATTTATTATCCAACTCCATGTACCATTGGCTCAGGGCTACCTCCCAGAGCATGCACTCCCTGACACTCCGGCCTACCCCATGTTGTCTGGCCAAGAGACAGCCCTTAGCCAGCTGCTTAAATATGCAATGGGATGCCATTGGTCTATACCGAAACAGCGAATGCTGAGGAAATGTCAGGGAGTACCAACTGCATCTGCTCCGCCCTATAAACTGTTTAGTTGGCTCAGCTCACTCACCAGTCTCTGGCCCACCAGCTTTGTTGTGTGATATGTTGTGGGATTATTGAGGTTGACTAAGCAAAGAAAACCAGCTAAAGATGCACCTCAAAAGGATGCTGACAAAATCCTCACACAATGAATAGTTGAACAAACTTCATCAGTTTGATGGTCAGGAAGACACATACTTCAACAAAATATGAAGCTAGTTTTCATGCGCCATATCAATATATTTTTAAATTCCAGCCTAAACGAGATCTGTGGAGCAATAATGGGAAGTTGAATATTTTTGCTGTTGTATGACTTGAAGATATCGCAGATTCATCCTCTCTTGGATGTTAATCAGGGACATCTTTACACCATACTTACTGTCAGATGGAAGTCAGACCTCTCTGTTAATGAGCATCTGGAATGCAGCTCCAGAGTCAGTGTCTGCTTCAACACAGATGGGCATGCAGATGAGAGAAGGTGGGTGGTTATGGAATGTGAAGAAAATATGGTGACCTGAAGAAGGGCAGATGTTCTAAAAGCCTCCTTTTATAATATATCAAAGCTGTTGACCCATAAGAAGAACAGGCCCCTGTGGCCTGCTTGTTTCAGCAAGAATGCTTATTTTTAGCATAAGTAAACCAAGTAGCCCTTATATAAGGACTCAGTGCTCATTGGCAGGTATTGGTTGAGTCCACATTGTTTGCAGAACATCACATTAAAGCTTGCTGACCTATCCCATAGATGATTTAAGCAGTTTACTCAAGGAGACAATAAAGATGCCTTCAGTCTGCATGAAAATGATTCTATGAAAGCGAGTGTTTGTCCATGAGCAGAGATGTGATGAAAAGATAAAGAGTTCTATGGGCAATGGGTAGGGGGAACACATCAGAGGTACCTGGAAAGAGTGGCAAAATTAAAGTTGTGTTTTAGGTCAATGAAGATAGCTGTTGCTGGATGCTGACGGAACTAGAGATGGGCCACTTGTTTAGAAATTATTTATATCACACTTCATTGCAATAAAAGAGCAGATATGTGATATTTATAGGAACATCTCCAACATGTGGTTAAAAATATAAAACTAATAAGATCAAAAAGGGTAAATGTGAAAAGAAGAAAGAAAACAAGAGGATATCAGTATACCAAAGCGCACACTGTAAGATCCTGTACATGCTCTGTACAGGACAGTAGCTCCTAACCACATGTAGTTATTGAGCACTGGAAAAGTTTCAAGTCCAAATGGGGATGTGCTGTAAGGATTAAGTAGGCACACTGAATTTCAAAGACTAATATAGAAAAGTAAAATATATCATTGATAATCTTTATGTAGATTATGTGTTTGAAATGATAATATCTTGGTTATATTGGATGAAGTACAATATAGTTTAAGAATAATTTTATCTCTGTTTTTACTTTTTAATATGTCTGTCAGAAAATTGTAAATTACACACCCAGGCTGGTGTGGCTCAGTGGATTGAGCATGGGCTGCGAACCAAGGGATCGCCAGTTTGATTCGCAGTCAGGGCACATGCCTGGGTTGCGGGCCACGTCTCTGGTACAGGTCCCTGGTAGAGGGTGCATGAGAGGCAACCACACATTGATAATCCTCTCCCTCTCATTCTCCTTCTCTTCACCTCTCTCTAAAAATGAATAAATAAAATATTAAAAAAAGAAAATTGTAAATTACACAGTTGCTCTCAATTGTGGTCCACATTATATTTCTACTGGACAGGGCTGTACTATACAGTATCTTATATGTGTGGTTCTCAACTGGGGGTGATTCTTGCCCTGAAGGGGACATCTGGTAGTGTTTGGAGACCTTCATCTGGAGGGGAGGGAGTGGATAGAGATGGCAGGTGCTGCTAAACATCCTACAGTGTGCAGTACAGCTCCCCAAAGAATGATCCAGGTCTGACTTTGAGAAGTCCTAGTTTAGACAATGCAAGAGTATTTTCCTCAAATTACCTCACTGATTCCTAACAACTCTAAGATGCACCAGACAGCCCCTGACAACAAAGAATGATCCAACCCCAAATGCCATTAGTGTCAAAGCTGAGGAATCCTGCGCTACACTGTCACTGTATGGTGCTGAGAAACCCAACAGGGAGCTACTAGTCTCAACATGGATATAAGGGTGTAAGGGTTTTCTCTAGAGCAGACACTGGAACCCATAACATCCTTTGATGCTCATCTGTGAACTGCTGGGCAGTTATATCACACACCTATTGATATTATTTTATTTAATCCCCATGACAGCATGGAGTGAGATGGGCAATATCTTCATTTTGCTGATCAAATTACCCACAGTTCATAGAGTTCAAGGAACCTGGCTGAGCTATTGTAGTAAATTTTTCTGGAGGATGCACAGTGTATTTGGGTCAAGTGCAGTAAGAATCAAAAAATGACTGCACAGTGTTATGGTAGTGACTGTTGTTAATAGAAATGCACCTTGAGGACAGGGTTAGTAAAGTTTCTCTCTGTAAATGAAGATTTTCAGGGCAGCATTTTGCTTTTGTAGAGTGGGGCCCATGGCCATTTGGGTAAAAGTACATTTATAAGATTTAAATAATTATCAAACCAGCAACAAGTTTATTGGATGAGAAGACTTTAGTTTGGGGGTTAGATAGGATGATTTATGTTTTACTTTGAACATTTTTTACTTTAAATCTACAAATTATCAATACTTTGGTGGGAGGAGCACCAATTTTTATGTTTCTCTGTAGCTCCAGCAATAATAATGGCTATACAATAGGCATCGCTAAATACAAAATATTAAGTTAAAAAAATTGTGGTGATGAACAGAGACTTGACTTGGTGTGGTAAACAAACAATACAGTGAACAGTGGGTGTGTTGTACAATTATGCACCTGAAACCTGTATAATTTTGT
>CM052552.1:67120049-67184570 GCA_028533065.1 Trachops cirrhosus
GTAATTGAACAACAATGAAATAATTTTTAAAATATTGCAAAAAAATTCTTGTGATGATCCTGAATAAATTAGTTTTCAATGTGTAAATGCTCTTAAGTGCCACCTAGTGGGAATGAAGTGATATACTACACAATCTTTTAAAATATGTTTCAGAATTGTTCTTAATTTCAATTTCTCTGGTTATATTTCACTTGCTTGTTTGTTTTGTTGATTAGGTTCCACTTAAAGATGAGATCATATAGTATTTAAAAACAATCTGACAGTAACCAGCAGGAAGGTGGGAGGGAATAATGGCGGGGAAGGAGGGAAGGGTGTTCAGGAACAACTATAAAGGACAAATGGACAAAACCAAGAGGGTGTGGAAGCAAGGGAGGGAGGTGGGAGTGGCTACGGTAGTGGGGGGAGTGGTGGGGGATAAATGTAGACAACTGTACTTGAACAACAATAAAATTTAAAAATGTAAAAATAAAAGATGTTACTGAAAATTTGTTCTCTTCACCTGGTAGTCCTCCTCAGACTTCAGTAAGCCCTGTGAATATAAAGTACAAAATGGTATCTTCTTTAAAATTCGCATTCTTATATCTTCTTTATTCAGTTTACCTGATGCAGTCTCACTCATCTGTCTGCCTTCGCCCCCTGCCCTAGGCAGAAAGGAAAGAAGGAAGGAAGGAAGGGAGATAAAGAGAGAGAAGAAAGAAAAGAAAGAAAGAGAGAGAGAGAGAGAAAGAAAGAGAAAGAAAGAAAAAGAAAGAAGAGAAAGGGAAAGAAAGAAAATGGGAGAAACAAGGGGAAGGGTCTAGTCAAGGAACATATATAAAGGAACTATGGTAATGGACAACAGAGTGGGATTGACTGAGGAAGGGGAGTGGGCTAGGCGAGAGCAGTGGGGGAAAGATTGGGACCACTGTAATTGAACAACAATTAAAAAATAAAAAAAATAAAAAGAAAGAAAGAAAATTTTGTATAAGTTTGGGTAACCCTATGTCCTGAAAGAGATGAACCCTGAAATCTCTGTGGAATAACAGAGGAAAATTTGTCTCCTATGTACCAGTCCAATATTTGGTAGATAGACTTCGTGTAGTAATCTGGGGACCCCAGCTCCTCTCATCTTGTAGCTCATTTCAAAAGGACAGAAGGAATGAGCAGACTTTTCCTATAAAATGCCAGCTTGTGACTATGTTAGGCTTTTTGGACTGTAGGGTCTCTGTCACAACCACTTAACTCTGTTGTAATGTGAAAGCAGCCATAGATGCTATGCAAATGAATGAGTGTAGCTGTGGTCCAACACAACTTTATTTTGGATGCCTAGATTTGAATTTCATATAATTTTCATGAAATATTCTTCATTTTAAAATCTTTTACAATCACAGTGTGCAAGCCATTCTCATCTCATAGGCCATACAAAACCAGGGGCAGGCTGTGGTTTGCTGACTGCTGCTCTAGGGCCTAGGGATCCTTTACCTTTAACCAGAGGCTGCAGAAAGGATCTTGTATGGGAGATTTTTGTGGGCCAGCCTGGAGGTGGTGCATCATTCCTTTTGTTTCCATCATTGGCCAGAACCCAGTCACATGACCACAGCCAGGAAGGAGCAGGAATGGATTTTGATAAACACATGGCAGTGTAGCAACAATTTCTAATACAGTTCACCCTGTTACTTTAAAAATACAATTTTTCCCTGGTCAGGTTGCTCAGGTGGTTGAAGCATCATCTGTACACCAAAAAGATTGCAAGTTCGATCTCTGGTCAGGGCACATACCTAGGGTGTGGATTTGATCCTTGGTCAGGGCACTTATGGGAGGCAACTGATCGGATCGATGTTTCTCTCTCACGTTGATGTTTCTCTCTAAAATCTATAAACATATCCTCAGATGAGGATTATAAAAAACAATTTTATTTATTCATTTTTTACTAGTTGATGTCATGTCTTAGCCATGTTCTTTACAATCCTTTTATATGTATTGAGTTTAAAGGCCAAAAGTCTTACAGTGGATATGCTTAGGAACATGTTTATGTTATAAATGCCAAAGGAACATGGCATAGGCTGGGGTATCCTGGACTAACTAAAGAATGCTGATTTTTATTTCCCATTATTTTTTATATTACCAGGAGAGGGCAGCCAGTCCACAGAATGAAAACAACCTAACAAGTTAAATTTTCAGAAAATATTAGGATACAAAGAGACTTTTAAAGCTTACAGCTATTGTCCACTCTGTTGATCATAATTGCTTGATGCATATGAAGGGCACTAATGCAGGAGTCAAACAAACCAACCAGAATTAGGACTAACTAGAGAATGCTGATTTTTATTATCTGTTATTTTTCACATTGCCATGAGAGGGCAGCCAGTTCCAGGACTGAAAACGGGCCTCTTAGCTGTTCTTCAGACTCAAAAGTTCCTTCCTTGGGGATTTATATTTGCTATTCGTTGTCTGAAATGCTCTTCCCTTAGTTATCCACATGGCTCACTCTTAGGGATAGTCTTTTAAAGATCTCTGTTCACATGTACAGTTCTTACAGAGGCCACTCTTAGCACGTTATGTAAGCAAACATCTCAGTTACTCTCTGTTTTCACTCTCTCTCCGTTTGAGAATTAAGACCTCAATTCCCTAAGGCATCCATTGTATGTAATGAATCAGCTTCTCTCTGGTGTATCTAGAATAGTAATAGTTATGCACTGTCTTTGGGGGAACTGAGAAAATAGTCTCTGAAATCACTTTCTTTGTTCTGCTGAGGGAGGCAAGTTGAGTCTGTGTTTTAGTTTCTTCATAAAACTTTGCGCTTATCAATGATACTGTATTATGAATATATTTGTTAATTTGTTTTTATCTCCTTTTTCCTCACTGTAACACAAGTTCCAAGAAGACAGGTGTTATGGATTGTTTACTGTTGTATTGTCTCCAGCACATAGAACAGTGCTTAGCAATATGCTTTTGTTGGATGAATGAATGAATAGATGGTGAATGAGTGAATCAATGTTGAGAAAACACTGGGGAGGTAACTCTTGATCTAGATATTAAGAGATAAGCAGAATTTTACTTAGTAGATGGGGGGTGGGAGAGGTATTTTGACCAGTAACACAGCATGGTTTAATGAAATGGGCCTGTAAAATTGAGAGTGATATATCAGGTAAAGTACTGACTTTCTTAAGTGATAAATCCATACCCCTTTTATCTTTTCTAGTTTTGTCTCCTTCTTTGAAGAGCATTATAATTTATATGCCATAGATAGTCTGTCTGGAAAATGGCTAGCCATAGCTAATAACAAGAATGGTCTGTGCGACATCAATGTAATGTGGCAGCCAAGGAGAGTGGACTGGAGTGTACATGTGTGAACAATGATGACTTCACTGTACTAGTCTTTGGACAACTGTAATAGAATAAGCAAGAACAAAATAAAATTAAAAAATATGAATCCAACAGAAAAAAAATAACTGAGCAAGCAGAGCAACGAATCTGCATCAAATTTTGCATTAGCCTGAACATTTCTCTGCAGAAACTGGATGATTCAGAAGGCCACAGCTATGAGCAACTAGTGATCAGCAGCTTCATCACAAGTGTCCGCTCATGCATTACATCTCATGCAGAGTTTTTTGGTGAAACATCAAGTCACCCAGGTGACTCAGCCCCACTCCAGCCCAGGTTTGGTGCCCTAAAACTACTGGCTTTTCCCAAAACTAAAATCACCTTTGAAAGGGAACACATTTCAGACTGTCAATGAAGTTCAGGAAAATACAACAGGGCAGCTGATGGTGACTGGGAGAACTGTGTGAGTTCCCATGGTGCCTACCGTGAAAGGGACTGAGGCATTGTTGTCCTATGTGCAATGATTCTTGTATCTTCTTCAATAAATGTCTCTATTTTTCATACTACGTGACTGGATACCTTCTGGGCAGACATATATATGTACATATGTATGTATGTATGTGTATATATATATTATTCACATTACATTTTTTAAACAAAAATAAGTTGCATTCCCTGTGCAGACACCTTCACTTGACAGTCTGTGTGGTGAGGAAAGTACAGATTTTAACATTAGCCTAAATATTATATGTAAATATAAACTTAATATGTCAGGAAAAATACTGTAAGATAAAATTTCAAACCCAACACATTAGTTTGGCTTATCAGAGTTATTAATAAAAGAGCCAAAAGTCAACTTGTTGATTAAAATAATAATATTCTTCTAGTGTGAGAGTCTATATTTTCAGTAGCCAAATGAATATGCAATAATCATTAGATCTGTGCTACTCAGAGTGTGTTCCCTGGACCCTTGCTTGTCCTTTGACAATCCTCATTGGTCTGCAGTGAGAAAAGCCAATCAAGTGAGAGTGTATTTAGAGACTTTCATAGAAATTTGACAGCATAATTTCATGCCTATTGAATCTAATTTAAAAAGTTGGGCTTGTGGCCCTGGCTGGTATAGCTCAGTGGATTGAGTGCCGACCTGCAAACTAAAGGGTTGCCAGTTCTATTCCCGGTCAGGACACATGACTGGGTTGCAGGCCAGGTCCCCAGTGGAATTTGTGAGAGGCAACCACACATGGATGTTTCTCTCCGTCTCTTTCTCCCTCCCTTCCCCTCTCTCTCTGAAAATAAATAAATAAAATCTTTTTGAAAAATTGGGCTTGTGTTTTATATCCCTTTTCTGTATTTTTAGTAATTTATTTTATTTTTATTACATTTTACAAAAGTATGAATATACAATGGATTGAATAAAAGCAAAAACCAAACCAAATCATATCCTGGTCTTTCAGTTCAGGTCATTTGAGAAACATTGGTCTTGAGTGTGAACTGTGGACTGCCTTTAGTCCAGCAGAATTTGAGTTATAGGGGACACTGAAAATTCAATCTGGATTTCATTAATCTCAAACTTCAGGAAGGTGGCTGTACCTGTTAACAGTGCTTAGAGGTGGCATTTTTATCAAGCAGTTACTATGTTCAAGACATTATGCTAAAGACTTGGAAGATATCCTTTAGAGCAGTGATTTTCAACCTTTTTCATCTCATGGCCCTAAACTGAAATTCACAGAATTTTAGTAATATATATATATATACACACACATACATATTTTCTGATATGCCAAAAAATAGATATAGTTTTGATTCATTCACAATGTACAGCTATTGTTGTGTTGGCTGTTGTCACTTTTTATTTGACAATCTAAGAGAAAAGAAGTCAGTGCCCCTGACTAAATAGTCAGGTATTGCATGTTTCACAAATTCTTTGGGCACAGCATTGTGCTGCAGCACACTGGCTGAAAACTTGCTTTAGAGCAAGGGATGGAAAAAGTAAACGAAGACATGATTGTGGGAAGAAGGCCATCAGAATCACAGGTATTTCTTGGTCTATGTTAGCCACACTTCTTTTAGAGGTAATATTTTTCTATAGAAAGTCTACAATGCCAACCACTGCTAGTTATGCTGATTTGAACATTCATTCTCTCTCATTATTGCATTGGTTTTAGTAACATTTTGAGAATTTAAATCATTAAACTCATACATGGGTTCAGGAAAAGCTGAGAGTTTCAGGTTACTTATTTGTTTGTTTATGCATGCATGCCTCGGAGACCTGGTGGAAAAGTCAAAAGCATAATAGAGAATTTTGCTCCAGGAAATCTGGTGTGCAGATCTGGTTCTGTTGTATGAAGATCTTGCTGTAAGCAGTTCAGTTCTAGGTGAGATTGGGCAGTTTGTTTTTTAGAAACCCTAGAATCTCCAACCTCATTGTCCATTGTGGTCTTTTCAGACCATCCAAAGAATCTGTACTGATAGCATTCTATAGATTAAAAGGACAGGCAACCTCTCATATAGTCTCCTATATTTGTAAACCCTGTGGAACATGCTCGGCAACCCCGCTAGTGAAATGCCTGCAGTGAAATGTGAGGATCAGTGGAGCTTGCGTCATGCCTGGGTTAACTCAGACGTGTGCCTGAATGGAATGGTAAGATGTGTTCCAGATAAGCTGGATTCCACTAGCAGTGTTTCATGTCATTCTGTACTGAAAGGCTAGCAAATCGTTTATATAAATGTGTCACAAGAAGGCACCATAAACACTGTTCTTTATTAGAATAAATAGCTCAATACGCCATCTCTTCTCAAACCGGGTTTTAGATTTGAGGTCTTGGTTCTGCAATGATTACCTACATAAAAACATGAGTCTTTAGATAAAGCCTCCTGAAACAAATCCAGCCATGCTTCTTAAATATTTTTATAGAATTTGTGAAAGTGAACTGAAGGTCAAACCCACAAATCCTAAAGGTTTTTGTGGCCCTGTGATTAAGCATATTTATGTAATGTAGCATTGTCAGATATAGCAAATAAAAATACAGTACACCCAGCTAAACTTGAATTTCAGAGAAACAGTGAATATTTTTTAGTATAAGTATATCCATGCAATATTTGGTATTTAGTGTAAGTATGTCCTGTGCAATGCTTTGAAAAGACCGTAGTGCCAAGGAGGTTGTGAATTCCAGGGCTTCTAAAAATATATTGCCTACGGTCCATCTAGAACTGTGCAATATTTGGAACATACTTATACCAAAAAATATTCCTTGATTTTCTGAAAATCAAATTTACCTAGTGTTATTGATAAAAAGATTTGAGAACAAATAAATAGATGCAACAGAAGGGTAGTTAAGCTAAGATAACTATCATGCATTAAGTGCTTACTGTCTACCAGGTTCTGAATTGACAGTTTTATACATATATATCACTTAAATTCCACAACATTCATAGAATGCAGACTATTATTAAAAACCATATTTTAGCCCTGGCTGGTGTGCCTCAGTGGATTGAGCACTGGACTGTGAAGCAAAGGGTCGCCAGTTCAATTCCCAGTCAGGGCACAGGCCTAGGTTGCAGGCTGGTTCCCCAGTAGGGGGTGCACCAGAGGCAACCGCACATTGATATTTCCCTTTCTTCATCCCTTCCCCTCTAAAATAAATGAATAAAAACTTAAAAAACAAACAAACAACCCCCCCCCCATATTTTACAGATGTGAAAACTCGGGCTTGGAGAATTTAAGTCATGTGTCTAGGTCAAAGAGCTACCCAGTCATAGAGCTAGGATTCAAGCTCATGTTTAACTTTGCGCCCTGGAGTCTTGAACACTTCAGTGTACTCTAAGTGATATTTAATAGTACTTTGGAAGCTGATGGACTTAAAGCAACACATACACACCTTACATCAGCAAATCATCTTAATTCTCCTTTAGTGTTCTCCAACCATTAAACCAATGGTTTCCAAACTTTTTATTATGGGAATCCCCCTCATTTTAATATTTCACGAATCAAATGACTAGTTGTGGTAGTTTTTGTTTGTCTAAAAAACACATCATAACAGAAATTAGCAAATTAAGTTGTGAGTTAAAATGAATTCATACATGATTTTTACAGTAGCATCAAACATTTAAAATAGTAAAAAATATATCCTGATGTAACTTATTATACAAATGATGTCTTGTGTGAAAAGAGATTTGAGGATTCCCTTATATAATTTGAGGCTCTCCCCACTCCCACTTCAAAGTATCTATGTCCCACTGCTTCAAAATCTCTAAATTAAAGCAATTAAATCTTAGAATAGACCCAAAATGAACGAGCTTCTTTTGCTTGAGTGGAGGACTAAGCTCAACAGTCCTCCACTGTTGGGAAAAAGACTGCTGGAGCTTGGGAAGAATGCAGAGGGTAGAGGAGTGGGGGTCAGTGATTTAATTCTGGAGTATAGCAGATGCTTTGTGGTGTTCTGCCTACATCCATCTAAAGGCTTTATATTGCAAATACCTGAAACTCTTTACTTAGAAGGCTTTCTCTTCCACCCCTCCCTATTCCTCTTGTTTACTCAATTCCAAGACAATTTGGAAATGACAGAGGGTTCTACCCAGGAAGCAACCTTTAAGACAACCAGCTTCCTTGCCTCTTGGGTGAGAAGACTCTGAGTTAAACCATACACAGTTTCCCAGGGTAGCCCAGCAGGACTGAGCCCCAGTTGCCCACAATAGACACCTGCTCATTAATGCACTCTGAATTGGCCACCTTCCATTTCCTGTTTCACTTTCCCCGTCCCTTCCAAATGCTTCTTTGAACTTCTCCCATTACTTGCATGCAAATTGACATCTCATAATCTGCTTCTGGGAGAAGTCAGGGTTAAGATAATGGATTAAGAAGGATTTTTATATTTGAGACTCTACCATAGGTACCAATACTACAGCAAATTGGTTCTCAGTTATTTACTGATACTCAGTGCCTTGTGAACAAGTCTAGCCTTTTGAGACTTAGTAGGTTGGTGAGCCTGGTTAACATCAATTCTTGACAGATGGGCCTATGTAGTTACTAACAACATATGTAAATAGAGCCTGATGTCAATTAATTATTCTTGTGTAGATATTTTCTTCTGTAAATTATCATCATTGTAAATAAAGAATTGACATATTTTTATATACAGTACGTGATGAATAACTGGTGTCCTTCAGTGCCTCCCTCCTCACATCTTTTTGGGGGCATTTTCCTTGAACTAAACTATGAAAGATAAATTAGATGATTTTATTTGGTGAGAAAAATATGTAGTAATAAAACAGAACAATGTATCCATCAGTGTCCTCCTAGGCAGTATGGTGTATTAAAAACAAAATTAAACTGGAAGCTGGGAGCTCTGGCTTTTGCATAACAGTGAGAAGTCCTGTAACATCTACAGGCCCTCCTTTCCTTAGGGACTCAGTTATCTTTAAGAACCCGTCTACCAGTATATGTGTGCAATCTTCTCCACCAATAAAAGTCTCAATGTAAATTTCAGAATTTAAAAGGATTCTAGCTCATGGACAGACTTGGAAATCTCAGCCACCTGCTCAACCACTCCTGGAAAGAGACCATGCACACAGCACCTTGGATACCTCTGAAAATGGGTATATGGTTAGGATAGGTTACAACAGTGGTTCTTAACCAGGGAGATTTTTGCTCTCATGGGACATTTTTAGTTGTCACGAATGAGGAGGAGGACAGCTAGTGGCTCTTCATAAGTATGGACGTTTCTAAACATCCTAAAGTGCACAGGAGAAGCCCCCACAACTAAGAATTATCTAGCTGCATGTATCATGGTACCAAGGTTGAGAAATCCTAGGTTACAATAAACAGCAAAAAGACCAAAACATCTAGTGACTCAAAATAATAGAAATGTATTCATTTCTTTTTGCTTCCATAAGAGTCTAGGGTGCTTCAAGGTAGACAAGGATAGAGTTGTGGGAGTTGAGAAAGATAGAACCAGCTTTTCTCCACACAAGGACACCATCTTATGCCTCTCTTCTCATTTTCAGCATATTGTTTCCAAGGCCACACCAGGGTCCCTCCATTCGTTAGCGCAGTATAGAGGATCATGTGTGGGAGGTTTATGTGGGCTAAATACAGCAAAAACACACAACTCTTCCTCTCACATTCCGTTGGCTAGAAATCAGTCAACACTCACACCTAACTGTATGGCAGGGTGGGAAGTAGGAACTAATCATTTACCCTGAAAGAAAAGGAAAGAGTATTGCTGACTAGTTAGCACTCTGTGCCCTAACAGATAACTGATTCACTTCCTTTATTATAAAAATGAGGGTGAAAATAACACCCTTAGTTGTTGAAAACTCCTATGTTTTATGAATTTGTATGCATTTTGCATGTGTTAACTCATTTAATTCTCCCAATTGCTTAATGGGGTACATCCTGTTATTATCTCCATTTTACATTTCAGGATACCAAGGGGTGAGAGGTTAAACAATTTCTCCAAAGTTTTCAGGTAGTAAGCGCCAGAGCATAGTTATTAACCCAGGATGTCTGATGCTAAAACCTAAACGCTGGACCACTGTTCCCATTTTCTCCTTGAGTACCCTGGTTGTTATTGCCTCTATCAAATCCAAATCTGCCTTTATGTACCCCTTCCCCCACTTGATGGTTATACTTTTGTCATTATGGAGAAATAGACCAATCTTACTTGGAATACCAACACAGGGAAATAGAGACATGGTCAGAACTCAAGAGATGCTGTGCCAGGGTGATGGCAGTGGGGATGGGAAAGCAGATGTGAGAGATGTACAATAGTATCCACAGAATAGCGTTTCAACGAGTGAATATGAAATCTGAGATGTAGTAAGTGCTCAGTAGCTGTTTTTGCAAGTGAAAATGTCAGTGCAGAGAGAGTTTAGAGCTCTCCAGAAATAGGGTTAGAACTAGCCACATAAGATTGACAGGAAACCTGGATGGTCCATGTTTACTCATAGATAATCAACTTCAACAGGAAAATTGTTAGTTTCCATTGGGGATTTCATGTTTTGGGGTGGTCTGGCACTGCAGACACTCATGGGGTCTTTTCATTCCATCTTAATAATTTAGTTTTCATTTCTTCTTTTAGAAGTACCAGTAAAATTTCATGAATCACATGAAGTTTTCAGACTCAACTAAATTTTAGAGAATGTTGTGAGCAAATGCATAGTTTACTGCTCTTGGAAGGGGACAGATTTCTTCCATTACCAATTTGTATGAATTGCTTTTTAGTAAATAAGGTGAATTTGCGCCCACGACAATGGCACATTTGATTCTTTTAATATAAAATATGTTTTAAAAGAAAAAGGACTCATGGAAATGGACAACAGTGTTGTGATTGCAGTGGGGGGTGGGTGGAGGTGAAAGAGGGTATAAGGGGGATAAATGGTAAGGGAAAAATACAATAAAAATTAAAGAGGAAAGGGAGAAAAAGAAAAACTGAAACACTTAGTAGGCAAGCATTCAAAAAAATTCAAAATATGTAATTTTCTATGGTTCTTGTCCAAGTTCAGAAATTTTGCCAAGACGATTGAGCAGAAGCTTTGTTTATCAAAAAGGAGGAGGTATATTTTATGCCCCAATAAGTATGTAACATATAGCTGCTCTTCAGACTGATAATTGGAAGAATTCAAAATAAAGCTCCCTAACATGACAGTATGATTAGCCTAAGACCTAGGGTGAGGAAAGAAATTGACCATACTAGGTTATGGAGAAAAATCTCATTAATGAAAATAAAGGAAAACAAAAAAAAAGTAGTTTAGAAATGATTTCAAAAGGTTCTCTATACCCTAAATGTCCTATACACTAATATTTTATTGTCTGAGCATCTGATAGAGTTTTCTTTCCTGTGTGAAACATTGATCCTGATTTTAGGAAATTATAATAAGACTAGGGAAAAGTCAACAGGTGTGAGACAATCTATCTAGGATGGTATGGGTACCACCGTTCTATTTCAGGTACATGGAGACACGACTAACCGATCACAACATTGCTGCTGCTGAGCCCGTATAACAGTCTCAGCATTTCAATACCATGCTCCAAGCAGCCACTGTCAATTAGTTATAGTTTGCATGCGAGACGAAACTCATTGTTTGCCCCATATTAGATACCTGTGGGGCTATGGAAATTTACAGAGGGGGGAAATTGGTGAGAGTCGGATTGAAAGTGTCACGGGAGTGGATGATAGGAGCAAATACATGGAGATGAAAATCTGTGTGGTGAGTGCATGCAATGCATAAACAAAGAAGAGGGCAATATTACAGACACTCAGTTGATGTGTTGGGTGGTAATTGTCAGGAAATTTGGTGGAAAACAGTATGAAGATTTCTCAAGAAATTAAAAATAGAACTATCATATGATCCAGCAATCCCACTTATGGGTATATACCCCAAAGAAATGAAACATTGCATAGAAGTATCTGTGCTCCCATGGTCATTGCAGCATTATTCACAATAGCCAAGGCATGGGAACAACCTAAGTGACCACCATTGGATGAACGGTAAAGAAAATGTGATATCTATCTATGTATCTATCTACATCTATATCTCTATCTATATCTATCTATATCTATCTATCTATACATCTATCTATCTATCTATCTATCTATCTATCTATCTATCTATCTATCTCCCCACCACTTAGTTGCAGGCAGAGAAGCCCAGCCTCTTCGCTCTCAATCCCATGCACTTGCCATAAAACCATGTTGTTTTCAAAGATATTTCTTTGATTGGCACATGTTTATTAAGTACCCACTGTTTGCCTTGAAATGTTCATAGCATTGAAGGGAATGTAGAGCATGTACAAGGCCTGGTACCTGTCCTCCCCAGGGTTAGAAAAGGAACTCACATCCATTTCAATCTCTTCTCTAGCTAACATTCCATTGGCTAGAGCAAGTCACGTGGTGGAATATAAAATCAACAGGAAGGAAAATGTACTCTTTAATGAGAGGAACTCCATATGGTGTGAAGGAAGGGAACTATGAAGAATTGGGATCATTAATGCAGTGTACCACACTCACTTTCTCTTTCTTTTATCGAAAAATGTAATGACCTCCATCTTATTTTCCCTCCAAATTACTTTGAGACGAAAACAAGAGAATAAAATGATCCATCTTAGATTCTCTCAGGAGAGAATAACTTTCTATGACTATTTCTCTTAGTCATTTTCAGGAAAATGCCATTTATAATTTTGCCCTCATTTGATATCTCTTTTACTGGAAAATACACATTACATGATTTTGGGCATCCCATGGCCTAAAATTCACTACACTAAATACACTAAAGGTCATCCAAATGTTTTCTGTGAGAGAATTTCAAACCGTAAACTGCTGTCTATGAATAGCCTTTGTTTAGCCTCTGAAGGTTCCCTGTTACCCTAGAGGTCCTCTTGTTCCACACGTGGGGAGGTGAGAGGAGTTTATTCCTGGAAGTGAGGTCTCTGAAACCACTAGACCTTTTGCTACCATGGCTGTACCCACGTCATGACTGAGGACTGTTTCACATAACTTTTTTTTTTTTGCCTTAAGCCACATTCCTTCCACTTCACCATTTGTTGATGCAACTTTGAACACAGGACAAAGTGTCTTATGTTTTTCTAACCTTTCTCACTTTCTGGATTTTTTTTCTGATAACCTCTGGATTTTAAACTTACGACTTCAAATTCCTGAATAGAACATTTCTTAAAACAACAATTTTTAAGCATGTACCCCAACTTTTTAAAATAATAAATCGATGAATAATCATCTTCCTGCAGGAAAACATCAGGGAGGATTGAGAGTGTGCACAATGTACCTGCTAAGCTCGGAGAGCTACTTAGTTTTGTGGGACCTGAGTATTTGCATCTGAAAATAGAAGTCACTTCCAAATTGGAAATCATATGATTCTGAGGTACCACAAAAGGTAAAAAACTTGAATTCTGTATAGAATTTGAAATAAAATTCCCAAAAAAGTTACTTTTGTCATCTGGATGTAAGCTATATAGTGGACCAAAACCCATTCCAAGACTCTCCCCTTTTCTAACCACAACTCTTCCTGGTCCTAGATACCGAAATCTCAAATTTTATTTTCTTTAGCTGGTTAAGATGACATGAGCCTTTGAGGAGCTTCTCATGAAATGGTAGGTGTCTCCCTCAATTTTGTGTTGAAGTCCTTACTCCCAGAGTGGCTGTTTTTGGAGTAAGGAAATAATTAAGGTTAAATGAGATCACAAGGGTGGAGGATTAGTGTCCTTATAAGCACAGACACCAGAAAGCTCGCTCTCTCACATTCTTTCCATGTGTACATGTAGAAGAGAGGCTATGTTCCCCTAACTTTATCATTCTCATAATTAAGTATATGAAAGTATTTACAAATAGCTTCATGAACATAATACTGGGCGTCACACAGTCCATCAGGAAATATACTGTAGTTTTTGATCTAGATAATGCTTACAGCTACAACTATGGTAAGAAATATATTAAATGAATTAATATTTGTGAAACACCTAGAAGAGTGCTTGACATTTAGTGAGCATGATCTCAGTGTTTGATAAATTGAATAAATGTAAGCATGGGGAGCCATGAAGTGCACTCACCTTTACAAAGAAAATTGGAAAAAAAGGTGGGGGGGCATCTGGAGTTTGGTAACACATATGGAATAGGTAGATTCTGTAAAAATGTTGATTTTTCTCCCACAAAGACAGGAATGGTGACAGTATGAGAGAGGCAAAGGATGGGTAGAGAGTGGGCAACATAGATGTCTTTGTCTGAGCTCTAACATTGCCACTTGATTCTGCAAGTTACTTCCTCTCCCAGAGGCCTGCTTTCCTGTCTGTCTAGAAACAGTTGGGCTAGATCTGTATAGTGGTTTATTCCAGGGCTAGAAAAGAATCATATTTTGTGATCCTAAAAGCACATTGGGCAATGCTGTTAGATTGTATTGGTTACAATTTAAAATAAAGGGTCTTATTTATATAGAAGGCAAAAAGTAAATAATCCCAAATATTTTAAGAAGGAAGAAAAGTGAAAAATCATAGAAAGTGTAACGAGGTATCAGTACCCAGAAGCTTGAAGTATTGTTTCAAGCAAGTTTCAGTGTTCAAGAACAGGGGGAAATAACTTTTAAATCATTGAGATTTGCCTAATGACACCTTTATAGCTGCTCTTGGTAGAGAAATATTCCTAATCTGAGTGTACATATTCAAACATTTGAGGACGGGGAAAACAGTGACCACTATTATAGAGTACAAGAATTTTTACCTGAGGATCTTTTTGCAAATTATCAGTTAACACCTGTGTTCATTCCCCATGCCCTGTTTCATATATGGTGGTCAACATTGGCTGGGGGGCAGCATCAAGACTTTGGATTTTGGGGTCTTCCAGATGACTCTGTACACTGTGGTTGCAGTGATATATAATGCATTATATCTCAGGTATCTTAGATGGTACCCATGTCCATGCAGCACCTAGATTATGAGTGTGCATGTATGCATGCATACATGTGCATGTGTAAGAGTGTGATCTAGACCAACATTAATGCTATTGCTCCTCAGGGCCAGATAAGTTCTTATTGTGGGTCTGCTGTGCACTGTAGGATATTTTGCAGCATACCTGCCCTCTACCGATTAGATGTCAGTGGCACTCCTCCCTCAAATATTAGTTGTAGCAACCAAGACATCTCCAGACATTGCCACATGTCCCCTAAAGGGCACTATTGCCCTCAGTTGAGATTCACTGCCCTAGGCTGAGAATGAGATGACCTGCTCTGTCACTAAGTGTCTGAATGACTTTAGGAAGGTTCTCAACCCTGTGAGCCTCAGTTTCTCACCTACAGAATGGGGATTAAAATCCCTAACTCATGGGCACTGTGAAGGATTGAGAATATATGTAAGTGCAAGTATGTATTAGAAATAATTATGCTGTGCTTTCTAAAGACAAAAATGCAGATTTCCCTGCCGTCAGAAGAAAGACCCAGGAGAGAAATGTCTCTGTCGCCTGAACAGCTATCACTAGCTTTAAAGCCAATTATAGCAAGATGTGGAATCTTTCACACTTTTTAAACATTCCCTCTAATAACTGCTAAAACATGTACTGTCATGTCCATCCCACATGCCACTCTAAGGGCATTTCATGAAAAGTGTAGGTGATGAATTCCTCCTGCACACACCAGTCGTTAGCTCCCTCTCCCTGAGCATAAACATTCGTGTTCCTTTGTAGAGGATCACTGGGTCACAGACCTGCAGACATTTCTCAAAAAATCTTCTCCCCTTTAAGATGAATCTTTTAATACCCAACTTTCACCACTGAATAACCAGTAGGAATTCAGGAGTATGTTAATAGATAGGACTAAATTAAACAAATATTTTTGAGTCCTACAAGGCTCTGTGCTTGGTGAAAACAGTGGAGAAACAAGAAAGATTAAGACACATCAGGTTGGCATAGGGAGAAAAAACTCACACAGAGACAACACTAATAAAAGTGTGAAAGATGGGCTGAAGAGAGGAACTAGTTATTTTTGACTGAGGGTTGGGGGAAATGAGGAGAGAATTATGGAAGGAAGAAGCATTGGATTGGGGTTTTCTAGGTTGCATAGAATTAATGTTAATCTCCACTCAAGCTCTTCTGTATTCTTCAGTTTATGACTTTGTGCCACTTATATATTTGACTTTACCTAAATATAAAATGAGAGTAATGCAACCAACCTAAGCTGTCCAGGCGAGCAGAGAGAGTCAAATGGGAGCTCGTAGGTGGAAGTGGAATGCATTCTTCTGGTGGATAGTATTCTTATTGAGTGGCTTGTCACCTCCATTATTCCTTCCCTTATCTGCTGTTCTTTGAGGGTAAAATTTCAGGGAAGCTTCCATGTTTGCTGAAGAAAAGCCATCCAGACCTCTCACTTATTTTCTACTTTGAAAAAAATCCAGCCCTGACTGGTGTGGCTCACTTGGTTGGGTGACATCCTACAAAGTGAAATGTCATTGGTTTGATTCCCACTCAAGGCACTTGCCTGGGTTGCGGGTTCAGTCCCTGGTTGAGGCATGTGCAAGAGGCAACCAATTGATGACTTCTCTCATATTGATATTTCAAACAAACAAACAAAACAAACAAATCTTTTAAAACAATCCAACCTTCCTCCAGATATCTCTATTTAGCAGGGCTAGAGAGAAATATAAAAGAAGCACCAGGTAACTCTTGTGTTTTCTCTTTGCATAAGACTTTCCCAATATGGCATCTGAAATATCTTTATAGCATTGTCTGTGACTTTTAACCACTTCCATTCATTTTTTCCTTATGTGTTTACCTCCAGGAAAAACATGAAACCAACATTTTCCATTCACTGGTCTTTACTGAACCTCTCTTTAGCCTATGTCTTCTGGCTAAGTGGGCCAATGGACATCTATGCGTTTTCCTCATTTGGCTGAAGACTTACTTGTATACCACTTAACAGTGTGAAAGATGTAGTTGCGTTTTAATCAGTAATTTGAATTGCATCTTGTTTAATAGCTACTTGGTGACTAAGTTTAGATACAAGAACTTAAGGGTTTTGGAATATTTATTTGTATATTTAAGAAAGGTTTTCTTAACTGGGTGTGATTTTGCCCAATAGGGGACTGTTGATGATGTAAGGGTTAGGGTCTCTTTGGATTATCAAATGACTTACCTTTTGGACTATAAGACGCAGCCCCCTCACCATTTGGGAGGAAAATGCAGTGGTGACCCTGCTTCTGCCTCCTGTGACCCCGCTCCACCCCCCCCCCACCCCAGCGAGCCAGGCAAGCTATATTCGGACTATAAGATACACCCTCCTTTCCCTCCAAAATTTGGGGGGAGTGTGCCTTATAATCCAAAAAATACGGTAAATGAGTTTTGGGCAAGGGCTAGAGAGTAATGAATTCTTGGTGGAATTATTTGATGAATACCCAAAGTGCTTGCTTGAGCTCATTCAATAGCATTTATTTCTGGTGTACTTTGAATCATTCAGTGTGCTAATCTTTGGGCACACAAAGTTGATTAAGATGTGTTCCCTTTCTGCAAGTAGCAAATACTCTAGCTGTAGCAAAAATATACATGAATAATCATGAAATAGTACACATAGTAGGGGAATGTACAGTGTGTCATGGGAACTCAGAAGAGGAAGTGATTAATTCAGTTCCAGGGCCTTAGGGAAAGGTTCAATGAGGAAGTGAGATTTGAACTGTGTGACTTACTGAAGAACTTTTTTACAGGCTTTGTTTATAAATATTTTATTGTCATAAAATACATGCAGAAAAGTATATAAATCATAATGCTCATCTGGCCCCCATGTAACTTGAACCTGATCAAGAAATACAGAATCACCAGAAGTAGAACCCCAGAAACCCCTCATATACCCTCTTTTAGGTATTATCTGCTTCCACCCACCAAAAGTATATAGTGTCCCAAGTTCTAACCATGTAGATTAGTAGATTTTGCACTTTATATGAATGTAATATCACATATTAAATATTATTTTGTGTCTGGCTTTATAACACTGTTTTTGTGAGATTCTTTCAGGTTGTCACACATAATTGTAATTTATTCATTTTCTTTGCTGTGGAGTACTACATTGTGTTAATATACCAGGATGTACTTATGTTCTACTATTGAGGATCATTTGACTTATTTCTGTTTTTTGACTGTCATATGTGTTTATGTCAAAATGGAATTGCGGAGACTTGTCTGTGTATTTATGTGTGCATGTGTGTGTGTGTATTTAGCCTTAGTTTTTCAACTTGCTTGTACAAATTTGCACTGTAACTGACAATATGGTACATCAGGAATCTGCAAACGGTGCCCAAAGGCCTGTTTTTCTAACACACAATCTTGATCATTTTTTATGTATTATCTCTCTCTGTTTTCATATGGCAAAGGCAGAGTTAAGAAGCTGCGAATGAGAGTACATGGCCTACAAAGCTGAAAATATTTACTAGCTGACTCATTATACCAAGTTTTGTGACTCCTTTCTATATTGGATCTTTGTGTTTCACAACCTTGCCGACACTTGCACTGTCCGCTGTTTTATGTTAGTTATTCTCATGAGTTTTATTTTGGAAAAAAAAAAAGTTTCTCTTTGCTTCTGAATCTTAACTTGTGGGATTTAGTAGAAAGTTTAAAAAATGTGCTTGGGAAAAATATATTTTATTCCTAGGGTGGTACAGTGTGGTAGGCTAGTCAGTTAGGTGCATTGGGGGGCATAGGCACAGAGAGAGAGTCTCCAGAGATGAGGCAGGTAGTCCATGATGAGGACAATGACGGACCATCTTAGGAAGTACCTTCAAAGAAAGAAAAGGCCCAATAAATATTTATTATCTGAATAAAAAGAAGAAAAGGTGGACCAGGTGATTTTTAATGCCCTTTCGATTTCTTTCATTTTATAAAATCACATACAGGGAAGGTTTTATATATGACAAGGCAATTTTCTCCATTTTTCAGATATCCATCTATGCATGCCAAAGACTTTGTTGGAAAATTGTGTTGCTTTTCCAATGATAAAATAAACAAAATAACCCACAGCAACATAGGCGTGACTCAGTTTTTGAAGAGAAAGCTGGTGTGCACTCATACACAGAGCTGCAGACTACAGCTCAGTAAGCCCTCTTGCTTCAAGATTGTTTCCAGCTGAAGTCACACTTGGCAAAGCCAGATGCTTCAGGATGTAAAGATGGCCTTTGTCCAGGGGCAGACCTCCTCATAGCACTTTCCTCTCCCCATTTGCATCCAGCAGTGCCCGGAAGAGGCAAGGATCAGAGTCCCTTCAGGCCGGAAGAATGAGATGGATGAAAAAGTAAGAACAGTAACACTGGGAACCAGACGTCAGAGGAACTGGAATCCCAGGTTGCATGGAGATGTGAGAAAACGGGCAATTTTATACACACCTTAAAGTCAGATGCACCTTTGCCCTCTGGAGAGGAGTTACTGGAAAAAATTCAGAGGATCTGTGAATGTTGGAGGCTTTTGGAGGGACGTTGAGAAGGAGAATGAGGAGATGCTATTTTGTTTAAGAAAGCAAAACAGTGGAGAGGCACAGAACTACTATTCTGAAGATAAATGAATTAGTAGAAATGGAGAGTCCTATGATATGTTTAGAAGGAAGGAAAACTCTGCTTGATGAAGTTGAGAAAACATTTTCATAAATGTAAACTTCACAAATATCTCCAAATCAAATGCATGACTGACTAAAGATGAATGACCATCAAGTTCAACTATAAACACCAAGGTTATGTCTACACACAAAAGCCAGCTTGGATCAGTGCATTAGGGGTACAAAAGATTAAGTCAATAAAACAACCGAAATGCCAAGTACCTGCTTTGCCTGAATGTTTTAGTTTTCACTTGTTTTGGCATTCCGAAGACACAGCCAGAAAAGATTACAACACAAAAATCTCACTCCAGGATGTTATTTTAGTTACTGGGACAGAGAAAAGACAAGTGCTTTCCTAGATTTAACTCTGTGGATGGGTGCTCTTGGTTCTTAAAATCTTTATCAGAAATAATTAGAGACCCTGACTAAATAGCCAGGAATAGTTGGGCTCACCTTTCCTATGTGTGCATAGTTTTATTTCAACAACAAGATACTCTTTGAGAACTGGGATAATATATTATCCTTAAAAAAACTTCCTCTCCCCCCAAAATGCTTCAGTATAATCAAACTTTGGTTAACCTTTTGCCTTTTACTCACTGAAATGAGTGTTACCCCACTTTGGTTATGATGAAACTGAAGTTCAGAGAGGTGAGATGAGTAACCTAAAACCTTGAGGCAGGGAGAGGAGACAGGTCCTGAATTGGGTCTTACGGGTTTTCTATCCTGACACCCCCCACTAGGCTTGGATCCAGTTCTTTGCTTTGATTTCAAAACCACAACCATAGAAGTCCATTTGCTGTAAAAAATTGTATTTATAAGTATAATAATATTTTTGCTAGTTCAAGATGATCAGACTGCATTTAACCAGATGAGTCACTTTCAAATGTCAATGCTAATGAAAGCACATGATAATCCTATGAATCTTGCTCCTTCATTTGAATATAAAATTTGCACAGTAGCTTTTATTTAGAATCTTATAATAGCAGATATAATCAATCTTATAACAAGCAGTATCTTGTTATTATGCTAATGAAATATTACACATACAAAAAGACAGGATCTGCATGAGAAATCTCTCTCTGTTCAACCAGGCAGCTTTTGGCTGCACGTAACAGAATACATGAGCAGTAAGAACATTTTTTCTCTCTCACAGGCATTGTATTAGTTCTGTATTACTATACAACAAATTACTACTAACTTAGTGCCTTAAACCAACACATTTATTATCTCACGGTTTCTGTGTGTCAAGAGTCCAGAAGCAGTATAGCTGATTCTTCTACTTCAGGGTCTTTTATGAGACTAGGGTCAAGGTGGCAGCCGGACCTGGGGTCTTATCTGAAGGCTCGACTGCAGAAGGATCCACTTCCAAGCTCATTCTCATTGTTGGCAGAATTCATTTCTTCAAGGGCTGTTTGACTGAGGGTCTTCTTTGGACTCCTTTGTCAGCATTGGGTCATGTGCTCATATTTACACTGTGAAGGAGTCTGGGAAAGTAAGTGTGAGTATATGGAATTTTTGCCCTCAGTGGGATGCAAGTCTTTGCCAGCAGGAAAAGACAAGCAGGGGGCAGGAGTTAGGGACTCTGTGGAGGAGGCAATAAGGGTCCAGCACAGGCACCAATTACTAAGGGACAGGCTCTTTCAGGGGTACATGTCTATACACACCTGTGTCATTTCATGGCTGAATTCCCTGCCTCTTTTCTCTGTTCTCCTGGCCTGAGACATTCACTCATATAGTGTGCTATGATATCATTCAGTTTTTATTTGGCTCAGTTATTGCATAAACACATGCAAATATAGGTCAAGAAGCTTCCTAGTTCCCTATTATTGTTGTGATTATTTTATTTCAATGTTTCCTAAAGAAATTAAAATTAAGCCAATAATAAAAATTTTATTCTTATCTGCAAATATTTGTCTCTATATATACTTTTTTACTTTACACAAAAATGGCTGGCTCTTTAATGGACCATTAACTCCCAATCAGCTAAGTCATGTTTTTAGACATGCTAAGATAATCATTAAAAGAAAAATAGGAGGTAATAAAAAGCAAAGGGAGTCAAGTACATTCTCAACAGGGGTTGTAAAAACCTGTTGGTTTCTTCCCGTTGGCAAAAGTAAGTTTACAGTTGTTTTTTATGGATAAAGACATGCAGGTTATGACTATTACAATACCTTTATCAACTCAAAAGAATGTCACAATGCAACTACTTTTGCCTACCCTTGTATATGGTGACAGAAGGAGATTTAACTTGGGCTTGTAAACACAGAATGCAATATACAGGTGATGTATTATAGAATTGTACACTTGGAACCTATATAACTTTATTAAACAATGTCACCCCAATAAATTTAATTAAAACAAAGAAAAATAGACAGTAGTCTGAGCCTTCGATCTACCCTCAACTCCTACTTCTTCAGCAAAGAGCCCCAGATAAGTACATAAAGGGTGGGTTGGTTATAAAAAATCTCTTCTGTAATCAGAGCTGGAAATTGTGACCATTAACACCTTGTGTTATGAGGTTTCCAGACCTCCTGGTGAGTCCCTCAAAGGCTGGTGACCATCTCCCACAGGTGAACCTACCACCAGCCAACCGAGACAACCACCACGAGCTTATGTAAAATAACTCTAAAAGTACTATGCCTTTTGGTAGTCACATTGCAGTTTGCTCTTAACTTTTTTTTACACTTGCAGAAGTTAAATCATGTCTCTCTCCATTCTATAATTTGCTGTTGGTGGTCTGAACTCAAGCAAATAAGCTTGTATTTATCCTGTTTGAATAGAGTCATATTTATTAGGCCCGTTTGCCATGACCTTCTGAATCCTGATTCTATAATCTCCCTTAATTACTATAATACTCAGCATTGTGTCAGCCACAGGTTTTTAAAGCATGTCCAGACATATTAATTGACTAAGCCAATGCTCAATTATGTCCCAAATGGTCGGATCATTTTGTGAGGGTTTTAAAGAAAATATGTTAGAGTAAAGCAGTGATTTTTTTTTTTTAGTTCATTTAATATAGTGGTTCTCAACCTGGATATAAGGAAAGGATTTCCCCAATCCAGAGGACATTTGGCAATGTCTGGAGACATTTTTGGTTGTCACAATCAGGAATAGTGAGCGTGTCACTGGCATGTAGTGCACAGACCCCAGGGATGCTGATAAATATCCTACAATATACAGGATGCCACCATCCCCACAACAAAAAATGGTCTGATCCCAAAAGGTTTATACTGTTGAGAAATCTTATTTTAATTTAGGAAGTGGCATCCAGTTTTATATGGGAAATCTCACACAGCCCTTTTTGTCAATTTGATATGAATTTCTATTAAATATATTTATGTGAGTATTGGTAAGTAGAGTCCAGGTCTTGCCATATTTGCACACTTCTTTGACTCATTTCTTTATTGAACAAAACTTCTTGTTGTTATATTTGGTCCCTACAGCTGAACTTTCTGCCAACCTGTATGTGGCCCAGACACCCTCAGGAATCTGACCCTAGTCTTCGAACCCCAAGCCATTAGTAGCAGCCTGCTAGACTCAGTGCTACTGTTGCTACCGTGACTAATCTGTAATTACCTTGTGAATTTATGTCAGTCTCTGTGGATTAAAGGTTCTGGTCAGGAACGTTTGATTTGTGAAACCTAGTTCCCATGACTGAGTCTGAGCTGTTGGGACGGGGTCTGGTTGAGGGGTTCACAGGTATTACTCTTTTAATCCACCCAATAATTTCCATCCCTCATTACCATGTCGATTTCCCAGAAATAACTACTGTTAACAGTCTTTAGAATACCCTTGCATTTTCAGTACACACATATATATATACACATATATTGTGTGGTGTACTTTTATATTATAATGTACATATAATTTTAGGTTGACTGAGATGCAGTAAGACCCCCATAATTCAGCGACTTAAGGAATAATGAGATTTGTTTCTCCTTCTTATCAAGGCGGAGGGCAGCCCTGCTCCAAGCAGTCAATCATTTGGGGAGCCAGGATGACTGTGGCTTTGTGATCTTTAACTCATGGTCCTCCATGTCACTCTGGTGGTCACCATTCCATCTAGTGAGAAAGAGTGAAACAGCATGAGGAAGGCGTGTACCCTGACTTGAAGTACAGCTTTGGATGATAACTTAATTGCATGACCATACCTAACTGCAGGTGGGGCCAGGAACTGAAGTATACTTGGGTAGCCATATGCCTAGCCTCAATCATATTATATGCAAGAAGCGGAGTGCAAATTTTGGTGGATAGCTACTTAATCATTCTGTAGTCAGTTTTTCTCTATCTCTGTCTTCCTCTCTGTCCCTGTCTGACTCTCTCATTAAATAAGTATAATGTCTCTCTCACATTATACTTTACTTTAAAAACTGTACTTTTCCTCGAATACTCTCTGTGCTAACTCATATAAAAATACCTCTTTTTAAAAACAACTATATTGACTTAAATGTATGTATTATATATCCTTGAGTCTTGTGGGGCAAATATATACTTTTTCTCCCATGAAGTTGCTCTTTTGAGCCCTTTAGTCTGTTCAACTATTGATTGAATGCTCAGCATATATAAGACTTGGCCAATACACAGGGTGGGGCAAAAGTAGTTTTATAGTTGTGAGTATGCAAAAAAGTTTATCCTTACATTATTATTTATTAATTACTGTATTATTTTCCATATGAACAACTGTAAATGTACTTTGTGCCACTCTGTATATCAACACTTTGACATATATTAGTGGCTAGGTTTTCTTTTTTTTTCAGCCATTCTTTTCTAGTAAAGAAAGTTGCATTCTGACATAGAATGTTTGGTTTGTAATTCCCCAAAATCATATATTAAAGAATTTTTCATTTTTTCTGTTTATTATTGTACTGTTAAGTGACAAGGGCAATGAAGATGATACATAGCACATTATATTCTATTTTCCAAGAACTGGAGATAAGTCTGAATTCCTCTGAAATTTGTTGCTGGCTTGCTTTTCTACTGTTGACATACCTCAGAAGAGGCAAGGACGGCTGAAGAATAATATGATGCCCATTTCAATTCTAACCTTGGCTGTTTCATTCTGCACTTCACTGTTCATCTTTGGTATTATAATTTCAACAGTAAATAACCTTGTTTTAGAAAATTGATAGGGTTTTTGTCTGATGCCTCAGTGTTGACATACTATGAGTGAGTGTTATTGTCCACAGTCAAGTTAAATTTGAGCTTCAGTAAAAACGATTTTGGTATGGTTTCCTTCTACCTCCCACTCGTTCTTTGAAAAGCAAGAAGAAAATGTAAAAAACTAGTAATATCTGAGGTACTTCCAAGCTTGGCTCTTCCAAAGACTATGAATAGCCATAAATTGGCAAACAGAAGCACACCTGGATACCAACTGCCATCTGAAACAACAGCGCCATCTGGGACACCTTGTTCCTAATCATCTGTATTGATTTCCTATTGCTGCATAACAAATTACCAGAAACTTAGAGGCTTAAAACAACAGAGATTTATTAGCTCACAATTTCCCTAGATCAGGAGTCTAGGCATGGCTTAACTGGGTCCTCTGCTCAGGGTCTCACAGGGCTGCAAACAAGGTGTTGGCCAAGCTGCATTCCTTTCTGGGGTTCAGAGTTTTCTTCCAACTCTTGTGGTTTTTGGCAAAATTCAATTCAAGGTAACTGTCTGGTTTTGACTTTGGGTGACTTAAAGAAAGGTCACACCACTGAGATGGGCGGAAAAGTCAGGCAAGGTGGTATTCAACATAACAGCATCAGTTTCATCTTACCCATGTTATGTTTGAACACAAAAAGGAGGGGTTAATGGAGTCAAGGGATCAGTGACTTAACCATGTAGAAGAGAATATCATGGAGAGAGGCGGAGGGATTTGTGTTGGAAATGCTGGGTGAAAGTGAGCTCAAATAATGTGTATACTAGAGAGGTGGGGGTTTGGATCTAGGTACCAGACAGGCATCAGATGGGCACTGGAGGTGAAATGGAAAGAAGGCAGTGAGTTAAACCATAAAAGCAATGTGGCAAACATACCCTTAGATGACTCCTAATAAGTTACACCCTTACATAATCCATTCCCCTAGAGTGTAGGCAGAACCTGAGTCTTACTTTGAACCAATTGTATATGACAAAGGGATGCTACTGTCATGATTATGTTCCATTATACAAGACCCCATTTTAGCAGACTGGAGCAACACCTTCTCCCTTGCTGGCTTTGAAGTTCTATGGATCAGACCCGTCAACCAGGGGTAGGCAAACTACGGCTTATGAATCAAATCTAATCCACATGCTTGTTATTGTATATAAAGGTCTGTTGGAGAACAGTCATGCCTATTTCTTTAAGTGTGGTCAATGGTTGCTTTTTATTACAAAGGCAGAGTTGGGTAGTTACCACAGAGACCATGTAACCTACAAAGCTGAAAATATTTACTAGCTGAGAATATTTGCTATCTGACTCTTTACTGAAAACATTTGCTAACCTGTGCTCTAGACTGAAGAGGACCAAACTTGATTTTGTTTTGTCTTTTAAAAATTCTGGTAGCCTCCGTTCTTTCCATTCTATTCCTTTTGCTACTACACACTCTAGTTGACTCTCTTGTTACCATGTATCTAGAGTGACATACTAGTCTACTATGTGGGACCCAGCAGCTAATTAGAATTCCTTCAAACTTACAAAACTGCCGTGATAGTACAAAGAACTTTTTCCCTAAACCATTTGAGAGTAATTTGCCAACATGATGCCCCATCACTCCTAGTACTCTAGTGTTTAATTCCTACAGGTGATGACCACAATACAAGAATCAAAATCAGGAAATTTAACACTGAAACATTACTTCCATATATCCCCAGGCTCTATGCAAATTTTACCATCTCTACAAATAATTTCCTTCATATCAAAAAGATCTAGTCCAGGATCATGAGTTGAATTTTGTTGTGTCATGTCTCTTTAATTTCTTTTAATGTGGAATAATTCTTACTTTTTTGACTTGTAGGACCAAGATATTTCTTTGAAGAGTACAGGCCAGTTGTTTTGTAAAATATCCCTAAATTTGTGTTTGAAATTCGTCATGACTAGGTTTAGGACATTCGTTTTTGTCAGGAATATCACATTTGAGGAGGTGTAAATATCCCATTTCTCATCATATTTTTACCCACTGGTTTCAGCATCCAGTAACATTTCTTGATTAAATTATTTCTGTAATAATTGCCAGATGATAGTTTTCTATTTCCATCATTCTTTCTACAAATATTATTGGTTTTCCACCATAGAGTAAAGCTTTCTACTCTTTTTACTTGTTTATCAATATTAGTACAGACTCATGAATTCCTATTTTATTCAGTGAGTTATAATCCATGACTTTCATTTATCTTGATGCTCAAAGAGTCCCACATTTAGCTGTGATATAGGTTTGCTAGATAAGATGCAGGATACTTAGCTAAAATTTGAATTTCAGATAAACAATAATTTTTTAGTATAAGTAAGTCTGAAATATTACATGTATATGCTACATATTGCATAGACATACTGAAATTGTTCAGTGTTTATCTAAAATTCAAACTTAACAGGACATTCTCTACTTTTATTTGTGGAACCTGACAAACCTACAGTGGGAGCTCCTTCAAGATGTTTCTGTGTCTTTCTAGTATGTCTTCATCATTCTTTGAGCACTTACTTGCTTTCTGGCTCTGCAAGATGTTCCAGGATAGTCTTGTACTTTTTCTACTCCAGCACTCAAATCAGCTACTTGTTCTATTTACTATAAAAGAGTATGTAAGAAACCAAGATCATGACACAAAGCATAATCATCGCTATTGAGTGTCATAACTCCTAGACCTCTTTGGTGAAGAGACCCTGGGAAATGTCTGTATGTATCTGTATACAGGGTTGGCAAAAGTAGGTTTACAGTTGTGAGTACATGAAACACAGTTTACTTTTGTATTATTATTTATTATTGTATTATTTTCCATATGAACAACTGTAAACCTACTTTTGTCCCACCCTGTATACCTACACTTACTTACATCTACACATGTATTTACTTCTCTGTTTTGAATATATAGATATCTGTGAGTTCACATATATATCTCTAATTCCAATCCAATACCACATGGATAATTCTAGTTTTTCCCTTCCTTCACTTTTCTGACAATGAGGAATTTGGTCACCTACCATCAATATAACCATAGTGGATCAGTCCCCCCAAATGCACCTAACCTTCCTTGCCACTGACAACTCCTACACTTCTAAATGGATGCCTTTCTCACTTCTCTTGGGCTCTGACATCCCACACTGGCCTACCTTTCACTGCCTCAATCTCCAAAACCCCATGCCAAGTCTATGTCACTGTCACTTCCCCCATGTGGCACAGGGATGCCCTATTCACTTCTTTCAGGTGCCATAAGCCCATACCAGGCCAGTATTCTCTCTCACCTGTGTGGATGCCTTCCTCATGCCACCAAGGCTCTAACTTCCAGGAACAGGCCACCTTGAGCAAATGCCCTGCTCACCCTACTTGCGCTTCGATATGCTCTATTGGGTTGCCTGACCTTGTACAGATACATACCTACCCTGCAAGGCCCACCTCATTGCAAGGCTCACCATCTTAGATTGGATTCTTTAGAAAGAAAGGAAAGAAGGAAGGAAGGAAGGAAGGGAGGAAGGGAGAAAGGAAGGAATTCATGCAGTTCTCATCATGCTCATCTGTGAAATTATAATTGATTTACTTTTTTATTCTGTTTTGCTCTCTTAAGCTGGATCATTCACTGGTCTATTACCAGGACCTAGAACAGTACCTGCCCTCTAATAGGCACTCAAGGATTATTCAATGAAAGAATAAGTGAATAATTAATGAACAATGAATACATGGAGACCTAGATTTTGTTCACTCCCCCAAATAAATGAAATACCCTTAAAAGTTGTCTTTTGTACCTTTAACTCATCTGACTTTTGATGTAGTATTCACCCATGGTAACCCAGTGATTGTTTTGGGTTTCCTACTTGACCTAGCATGATGTCTGCATAAGTTTATTTTCAGGTCACTATAACCCAGCCTTTTTTTCCTTGCAAGAAAATGGCCAAAACATCATTTTTCCTTATTAGGAGTGGCTCATGTGTTTCTGTTAGGCTCACATTTCGTGCTTCCCAGACTTCCCCTGCTTCCATCCTCTGTGGAGGCCTAATAGTGATTTTAATGTATGGAGTTCACAATCAACCACTGCTTTTGTCTCAGAATCAAAATGTTATTAATAACACATTCGGTCAGTAATAGCTACTTCTATGCATAAAAAAAGAATTGAGGACCACTTCTGTGATTGGTATGAATAATGTGTTGAAGAGAAGACGCAGTAAGGCACCTAGGTACACAGAGGCCAGGGGGCGGTATTCTCATTCTTTCACCAGCTAGCTAAATTCTTTGGGGGAAGTCCCTTCCTCTTGAACTTGTGAAATGGGGGGATATAGCAGCTGTATTCACTGCCCCCATCCCAAGTCATCACAACAGAAACAAGCAATGTGTGTAAACAGGCATTCCAATTTATAAAATTGTATTTTCTTTGAACATTTATTTTAATCAACTCCCCCAAATCACATAAAGTTCTACAAAATATTGTGCAGTTTCAAAGTTTATTTTACTTATGTTTGTGGAAGAGAGAAAAGGTAGACGGACCTTTAAAAATAACGTTATTTCATGACTAAGAACTGCCTCGGGGCTGAGAGGGGAAACTAACATTACGTAGGCTCAAAACATTTTTGGACATTAAATGGCATTTCCTACAATTTTGCGTTTAATGCTTTCAACTGCTCACCTCTCTTAAAACACCTTGTGCCCTGCATGCCTTTTGAAAGAAAAAATAAGCTTGTTTTTTCTCTCCCCCTTCTTTTCTAAGAACTTTCAGTGATAAACCCTCACTCATCCTGTAATGAAAAACATTTTTTCCATGAAACATCCAATGGCTCTCCAGAAAGTTTATTAGAGCAATTATCATGCATTGAAATTGTGTATTTACATTCTGTCTCTATCATAGGTTGTAAACTTCCAGATAGGGAGACGTTGCATTTCATTTTGTTTTATTTTATTTATGTTAAGGATCTCAAGTATACAGAATTGAGGTAATTACACTGGGTAGCTCATGACACTCTGTGTGATGTATTATGCATCCTCTCATTTTTAGTAACTGGCCTTCAGTGGCATTTAGTGTAAGAATGGCTAACAGCAGGACTATCTATGGATGTAGGCACACTTGAGCTAAATCCCTGCTCACACACTTAGCTGTGTGACTTTGGGCAATTTATATAATAACCTTTCTGAGTTTCTGTTTTCTCAAATGTAAAAAAGCTCCTATTTAATAGTCTTTATTTTTTCTTTTTAAGTGTTAAATGTAATATTGAAAGTTGAATGCTAAAGAGCATTTCTATGACAGGGAAACATTCAGTAAATGTTAGCTTTTTTTCTTTTTTAAATGGTATGAGGCTCAACAGATCCTTGATAAATGAAAGATCCAGGAAGCTTTTTGGAATTCCAATAAATTCTATGACTTTTTTTACTACTTCCTCCCTCCCTCTCTCTCTCTCTTCCCTTCTTGTTTCCCCTCTTTCTCTTTCTCTCTCTCAACCTCTTTTTCTCTCTCCTTCCCTCCTTTCCTCCATTCTCCCCCTTCTTTTGCCCTCTCTGATCACAGCTACTAAAACCAAGGCAAAGTTGGATCAGATGCCAAAGTCTTTTTCAAGGGAAGCCAGTTTTCAAGCTTAGGCATACCAACTTCTTGGATGTACCCCACCCCCACCCCCAAGCATCAAGTAACATTAATCTTCTTTGCAGATAAGGCTGGGCTACTTCTTTATCCAAGGTTTTCAAATGTAAAGTAAGTGGAACCAGGCACTTTACAAATGTCATTTCAAATCCTTCTCACAGCAGTCTTGCATGGTAGGAATTATTATTCCTACTTTACAGATAAGGGAGTTGAGGCCAGTGTCACTACAAGAATTAACTGTATTCTAGTCACAGTCTTTCAGCTCCGTTTCCTTCCCTGATGGGTTTGTTTTCTTCCAATAGAGAAGTCTTTCTCCCTATAGGCATGGTAGATGATCAGTGGCCAACAGAAACATCCATTCTTATAGTCCATGGTTGCAAGGAAAGTGGGACTCTCTCTATTAAAACATCCAATTTCTTAGCCATTTTTATGGGAGGGTGATGAATGGGCTTTGTCTTGGGATATTTTCATCAGTAAGCAAAATAGTAATTAACAGAGGCTTAAGTGAAAAGAAAAGATTTGATTAATGCACAGATCAAGATGTCTGATGGTAGGGGGCTGTTGGGTTGACTCTGACTCAGTGGTGTCATGAGCTGGGCAGCATATTATGAATCTCTTAAGCTTATACTCACGGTTGCAGATAGTTGTTGGCATTCCATGCATTATTTCTTCACCTTAGTGATAAGAAGAAAAGAAGGATAGTAAAGGGTTTTTCTTCCCACAACAACTTTATTTTGGAGAGTAGGAAATCTCTACTTTATAAAACTTCAGCCAGCTTTTCTTTATATTCCATTTCCCAGAAATGAGTCACATGTCCACTCTGAGACCATTTACTAGTGCAGAATTATGGGGTTACTCTGAGCAGTTTGAAGCAATCACGACCCAGTGTCTGAGGCTAAGGGAAGGGGCAGCTTTACCTGTGATCAAGGGTTCTTAGCCCACCATCTAAAAATATCCCAGATTCTGTGTGCAGGGCTGGAGGAACTGAATGTGCACATGGTTATTGCTAACTAGATGGCCAGTTTCTGGCACAGCACGTTTGGGTTCCACGTCCATCCATCAGCTCTTTTGAGGACAGTGGATGAGTTCTGCCTTCAGTTACTTCCTTAGGTGCGGACCCAGACTAGGATTAGTATGAAAGGGATTGATCAGACATTCTCCCAGGAGAAAATGGTAAAGGGAAGTAGGATGAAAAAGGGAAGGAGGCTCCAAAAGGGTTAAGGTTTCCATAAAATTTTCTCCACAGAGTTACTTAAGCTCAACCCCACAGAGGAGCACTGGGGACAGTGTAGATCCCACTCAGCACTGCTGTCCCTATCAGCATCTCCACCACCCCAGTCCTGTGGGGGAAGGAATATAAATTTCCAGGCGCTTCATACTCTCCATGTGTGCAAGAAAAAATGGTTCTGAAAACTGGAGTGTGGTTCTCCAAGACTGACTCTTTGGAGTAAGAGTACTCCAGAGCTACTGAGCACAGACACAGGAAGGGATTGGAGGGGATGTGAGTCAAGCTCTGAGGGCATGTGCCACAGGGACCATGAGAGTCCAGACCTGCAGCGCGTCTGCATTCCACAGCCAGGGAGTGAGTGGGTATTGCTTGGTGGTCACCAGACAAACCAGGCATGAGGGGGATGGCTCTGACAGAAAGGTGAGTGCAGAGAGGTCAGCATTTTGGGACACCCCCTAATAAGCTCTCTGCACATTTCCTCAACTTGTTAGGGTGCCTCCAGGAGGGGTCTTATACGTGAACAGGAGTATTGGTTGTGCAGGTACTGTGTGGAGTTAGCTGGATTCTCATTTTTTAAGTAAGCTTCTGCTGGAGGCACCCCAGCTGTCAGTGTTGACCTCTAGTGCAGCTCTTCCCTTTCTGATTCAGGTTCCTCTGAATCTCTTTAGCTGACAGTAGGGTTTCTTAAGCCCAAGCACATTTGTGGCCATATCATTATTCATTGTGGGGAGCTGTCCTGTAAACTGTACAATATTTAGTAGCACTGCTCTCCCTCCCTGTCTTGTAACAGACACCCCCCAGACCTTGTCAAAATGTCCCCCAGTTGAGAACCACTGGCTTAGAACACTGGCCTCCCAGAACTCTGGCTAAACCGGGGAAAATGCCTTCCAAATGGTGGAACTCTACGCACATTGTAGGACTTTTGCCAGATTTAGTGCAACATCTCTTGTATTCTTTATTACTTAGTGATTTAATTTGGTATTTGTGTCTTGTTTCTCCTGTGTTAGAGGAAGAGTACTGTGGCCATATTAAGAATCTCCCCTACCCTGGTCACTTTCATTTGGCATTACCTGAGCTGAGGCTTTCTTCATTTGGTATTAGGGTTGCCAGATTTAGAAAATAAATGTGAATTTAAGACAAGTATTTTTTTAAATTATTATTTTAAATTTTATTTTAATCATTGTTTAAGTACAGTTTTCTATCCTTTACTCCCATCCCAGCCCACCCACTCATCCCTCCCCAACTCCCTCCCATTTCCACCCCCCCTAGTTTTCGTCCATGTGTCCTTTATACTTGTTCCTGTATACTCTTCCCCTTTCCCCCTGAAATTCCCCTGAAATTCCCTCCCCTCTCTCCTCTGGTCACTGTCAGCCTGTTCTCTATTTCAGTGTCTTAGGTTATATTTTGCTTGTTTGTTTGTTTTGACAACAAGTATTTTTAATGTAACTATATCCTGTGCAGTATTTGGGATATGCTTATACTACAAAAGTATGCATTCCTTATCTGAAACTTAAATTTAACTAGATGTCTTATATTTTATCTGACAACTCTACTTGGTATGCAGTCTTTCTCCAGGATCTAGACTACAGAAATGCCCACCATTACTAATTTTCGGTGCAGTCAGCTTATCCTTCCACCACAGAATCCCTACTCTGCTAGCTGATTAGTTTTACTCCACTCTCCACAGCCCCGTCACTTAGACTGTTTCCATCGCATCACTTTAAGCATTGCTGTTACCTCCCGTAGCCCCTGGTCCCTTCCTTTCTTCAGCTTTTGTGTCCTTTCCCAAATCCATCATATGGACTTGGACTTTTAAGGCCTGATGCAATTGTGTGGAAGTACATGCATGTGAGAAAAAAAATGATTACTGTCCCTAAGAGATGCTAATGGGAATGGACTAATTGAGTAATACAACCATAGAGCATCCTGGAAGGAATTCTCCAGCCTTTCGCAGTAGCCCCTGTTCTAAAAACCTAACAGTCAGCACAGCCATGAAAATATTAGAGGTAGAGGAAAAAATCTTCTGTAAATAATATCACTCCAGGGGTGCACTAGTAGGTTGTATTTTTAAAGACCAGATGCGGTTGACTTTTGATATATTGTGCATTCTTTGGATGAATTTTCTGACACATTTTGTTTGTTAATATTATCATGGCCTAAAGCAACCATTGATTTTTGAGTTGTTTGAACAAAACCAATCAAAAAATAAGAAAAAAATGTTGCTTATTATCTTTTTTAGATTTGCTTACCCTGTGTTAGAAAGGATAGTGATGAGCTTTGGTGCCTAACAGAACTACAGCTGAGGGCAGAGATGCAGGAGGCAGAACCATGGGAACCCACTATTATCCAAGACACTAAGGAAGCTTGCCTTCTGTTGATTTAGTGGGGCAGAGGAAGTTGGGTTTGGGTTATGACATGTGTATTGCTGGTTTTTTCCGGGTATCTTGGTTTATTCAACCAAGAAGAACTGGAGGAAAGAAGCAGCTACCATGCTAAAACTTTAATAATTACTTAACACTCATTTAAAATGTACAATTAAATAGTTTTTTGTATATTCACAGAGTTGTACAACCACCACCACAATCAACTAGAACATTTTCATCCCTACAAAAAGAAATCCTGTACCCATTAGCTGTTACTCCCCATTTCCCCTACTCCTACCTCCAGTCCTGGGCAATCACTAATCTACTTTCTATCTCTATTGACTTGCCTATTCTGCATTTTTAATATGAATAAACTCTACTGTGTGATTTTTTTCTGGATTATTTCATTTGGCATAATGTTTTTAAGCTTCATTCATGTTGTAGCATGCATCAGTACTTTGTTCTTTTTATTGCTGAATGATATTCTATTATGTATACCACAATTTACTCATACATTCATCAGTTGATGAATATGGTATCTTCACTTTGGAGCTAGTATGAATAATACTGCTATGAACATCCATATATACATTTTTGTATAGACATATGTTTTCATTTCTCTTGGGTAGATACATAGGAGAGGAATTATTGAATCATATGGTAACTCTGTTTAACATTTGAGGAACTACCAAACCATTTTCCAAAGTAACTGCACCATTTTACATTTTCAGTGGCAGTGTGTAAGTATTCTAATTTGCCCACCTTCTTGCCAACACTTGATCATAAGCTTCCTGGTGGGGGTGATGTGGTATCTCATTATCGTATTGATTTGTATTTCTCTGATGGCTAATTATATTGAGAATCTTTTCATGTGCTTATTGACCATTTGCATATGTTCTTTGGACAAATATCTGTTGGATACTTTGCATATTTTTAAATTGGTTTATTTGTCTTTTTATTATATCATTGCAAGAATTCCTTATATTCTAGATACAAGTTCTTTATCAGATACATGATTTACAAATATTTTTATTCCATTCATTAGATTACATGTTCACTGTCTTGACGGTGCCCTTTGAAGCACAAAAGTTTTAAATTTTGTTGAAATCAAGTTATCTATTTTTTGTTTTGTTGCTTATGCTTTTGGTGTTTTATCTAAGAATGCTTTGCCTAACCCAAGGTTATAAAAATTTACTCCTATATTTTCTTCTAAGAGTTTAACAGTTTCACCTCTTATGTTTAGGTTTACGATTGATTTGGAATTAAATTGCACTAGCCAAATGCAAAATAAAAATGTGAGGCTCTTTTTGAAAAGATGTCTTAGAATTTCCACATGGCCACAGCTGAGCATTCAACGAAGTTCAGAGCAATCTTGAGCATGGATCCCTTGCTTAGGTTGTATGCTCATGAAGCCCGCCCTGAACAGATTTCATCTAAGTTTGAGAATTTCTAGGTTACATCTGCCACACAGTACCAGTCTATAATCAAAATTGCACATCTGCAGTTGCTTCCTAAACAACTAAATTTATACCATGACCTATTGATCAGAGGGCAGCTACCTTTCAGGAATAAGTGTGCAACTTGGTGTCTCCAATATGAAATATTTTTGGCTGGATCATTGGAGGTGTGGTATGATGAGCTGGACTGTGATGTTGCCATTGTTTGGGAGAGGCCTTGCTGACTGTGAAGTCATGCAAATCATGTTTCGTGATAGCAACAGTAATCCCCCGTGGCAATGCATTGCTTCTTGTGTTTTTCCAAAGCATTTGAGAAACCTTCTGACACACTTGGCCCTCAAGCCCAGGACCCCTCAAGTCATATTAACTGTGACCACAGAGTGCATGAACTGTTATGAGTTACTCTTGGAGAAAGCCACAGTTGTTTAAAGTGGGCCCTGAGTCGATTCTGAATTCGTTTTAAGACATCTGTGATGACCAGATCGCCGTTTTAATAGCCACGTTGCCTGCCTGAAGCTTTTTCAATGCGTGTATGTTTCTGTTAGAAAACAGAAAATGTTTGGGTTCCCAATTTAGAATTCCTTCTCTGTGAGTTCAAAGATTTTGGGCTTCCACAGCTCAGCAGGCTCCTGTTTTTGTTTCTTTGGGCTCTCAGAGGACTAGAGTTCCATGTCACTTTGCTCTCAGAGGAATTTTGTTGTTTGTGAAGAATATTCTTGATAAATAGCATCTTTGGAATCTAAGAAAATGAGAAAATAAGTACAAATGAACACTAGCTCTGAAGCTCAACCCCCAAATCTTCATGGCTCCAAATTTTATTTTTATTTTTTTATGCTTTGTCAACATATAAGTTATATGCAGATAAATATACCAATCTTAAAGTGTACAGCTTCATGAATTTTGAGAAACACACACACTCATTATCCAGATTAATATATAAAACATCTCTATTACCCCAGAAAGCTTTCTTATGCATTCTTCCAGTTAGTTCCCCTGCCCTGAGGCAACTACCATTCTGATTTCTATCCACATAGATTACTGTTTCCTGCTTTTGCAATCCCTATGAATGGAATCAAACTGTATGTACTTTTATGTGTGTTTTATTTAACACATGCTTCAAAGATTTGTCTATGTTGTGAACATCATTAGTTTGTTCCTTTATTGCTCAGTAGTTTTCCATTGTATGAACACACCACAGTTTGTTTATTTATTCTCCTGTTGATGGGTATTTGGGTAGTTTCCAGCCTTTGGCTGTTGCAAATAAAGCTTCTATGAACATTCTTGTACAAATCTTTATGTGGACATATGTATTAATTTCTCTTGGGTATAAAGCTAGGAGTAGAATTGCTGGGTCATGGAAAGACTATTTATTTAACTGCCAAAAAAGTTTTCCATCATTGTACAACAGTTCTAATTGCTTTATAGCCTTGTCAACACTTGGTCTTGCCAGTGTTTATCATTTTAGTCATACTGGTGGCTATGTAATTGTATCTTTTTATGTGTTTTCCTTAATAGCTTTAATATCAACTTTACTGGAGTATGATTAGAATTCAATAAAATATAGCATTTGAAACTGTACAAGTTGATGAGATATTTTATGTATACATATTTAACTACCCCAACAATCAAGATATCAAATATTTCCATCAAAAGAGTTCCTTCATTGCCATTTTCAGTAAGTACCTTATCCCCTCCTACCAGACAACCGCTAATCTACTTTCTGATCCTATGGATTAGTTTTGCTTATTCTACAATTTCTTATCATTGAAAACATATGGTATGTATACTTTTTTTGTCTAGCTTCTTTTGCTCAACATATTTTTGTATATTAAATATTTTTCACTTCTCAATTACAGTTTATATTGTTATTTTGTATTAGTTTCAGATGTAAAGCATGGTGGTTAGAAAAGTCATGCACTTTACAGAGAGGTTTCCCTGATATTTAATGTAACCATCTGGCCCCATATATAGTTTTTACAATATTATTGATTATGTTCACTATGCTGTCATTTACACCTCTGTGACTACGCTATAACTACCAATTTGTACTTCTTAATCCCTTCACCTTTTTCACCCAGACCTCCAAACCTCCTCTCCTTTGTCAATTGCCAATCGCTTTTCTGTATCTCTGGGTCTGTTTCTATTTTGTTTGTTTATTTTGTTCTTTAGATTCCACATATACATGAAATCATAAGGTACTTGTTTTTTTCTGTCTGATTCATTTTACTTAGCATAATACCATCTATGCTGTTACAAAAGGTAAGATTTTATTCTTTTTTATGACTGAGTAATATTCCCTTGCATAAATGTACCGCAGCTTTTTTATCCACTCATTTATTAATGGGCACTTGGGCTGCTTCCCTATCTTCGCTGTAGTAAATAATGCTGCAGTGAACATAGGGGTGTTTATGTTCTTTAAAATTATTGTTCTGGGTTTTGTTTTATATATACCTAGAAGTGGAATCACTGGGTCATAAGGCAGTTCTATATTTAATTAGAAGAAAGTATATTTACATTTTTTTGGCCTTTAGAAGCATAGAGAGTGTGAGGGAAGGGGAGGTATTGAGGTAAATGATAACTGAAAGTGAATGTGGTGACAGAAAAACTTTCATATTATGTTAATAAGATATTTTAAAATTGCCATCTATTTGCTACATTTATACTCTTAGTTTGAATTCAAATCTTTATTCTTCTGGATGACTAAGGAAAGGGGCAACTAGTCCCCTGCCTACTAGGTGGCACTACAGGGAAGTGCCACCGTACAAAACATTTCTCTTACTACCTAGTGTGTTCTATCATTGAAGCTGCAGTGCCTTGGGTCATTTATAATTTGGGGAGATTTACATCTCCATTTAAATTACCATTGGATGGAGATGAAAGGAGACGTAAACAAGAAACACTTATCTGATCTAGGGAAGTAGTTATAAAGACCCAAAGGAGCACCAATAGGTGAGACTTGGGGGTGAAAATGTGGTATACTCCCTGACATATTGCCAAGGGTGACCCTTTTAGAACACCATGCCCAGGTCTTTTTGGAGTGGTATAGGCCTAAGTGAAGCTTACAGCTTGTGAGAAAGAGTAGTCAGAATGTGTAAAAGCTTGGCCAACTTTTATTGAGCACACCCCACATACGGTATTCAGGATTCAGGGCTCTGAGGGTGCACAATAAACTTCATTCTGCAAAGAAGCCAGCATGAGAGCTCTAGGCCCCAAGAGCCTAGGTCTAGTGGAGCTGTTGTGCAGCTAAAGGGAATATCAAGAACACAGTTTACTTCTAGCCAGTGTGGTTTAGTTGGCTGGGCATCGTCCTACAAATTGAAAGGTCATGGGTTCCATTCCCAGTCAGGGCACATGCCTGGGTTGTGGGTTCAGTCCCTGGTCAGGGCACATGCAAAAGGCAATTGATTAATGTTTCTCTTTTGCATTGATGATTTTCTCCCTCTCTTTCTCCCTCCCTTCCCCTATCTCGAGAATCAAAAGAAAAGAACACAGTTTAATCAGGGCACATGTATATAATACCAAACGAACTCAGAAGGTCGAATGCTAGACCTTATTAAATTTCATCTTGCAAATACTCTATATTATAGCTTTTTAGGAGAAAATTCACATGTAGATGATATGACCTTTTGGCCCAAATTTCCCAATTGAGCATTGTATTAGGTTTTCAGGGCTGCCAAAACAAATAACCACAAACTGAGTGGTTTAAAACAACAGACATTTGTTCTCAATTCTGGATACGAGAGTGCAAAATCAAGGTGTTAGCAGAGCCATGCTGTCTTTGAGGGCTTCAGGGGAGAATTCTTCCTTGCTTCTTTCAGGGTTCTGGTGGCTTCCAAGAGTCCTTGATGTACCCTGGCTTCTAGCTGCATTATTTCAATCTCTGCCTCCATTTTAACATGACCCTCTTTCCTGTTTTTGTCTGTATGTGTCATCTCCTTTTAAAATAAGGATACCAGTCATTGGATTTAGGGCTCACCCTAATCCAACATGATTACCTTAAGTAATCACATCTGCAAAGACCCTATTTCCAAATAAGGTCACCTTCACAGGTGCCAAGGGTTAGGACTTGAACATATCTTCTCTGGCGGATACAATCCAAACCCTTAGCATATACACTAAAAAAACCCACTGTTTAAATATCCCTCCTTGGGCTATGTTGCACTGTTAAGCTGAAAGTCATTCCTCTTTCTTGGCATTTCTGACCCCTATATCTACCATATCTTTTGTTCATAAGATGATTTTGAGAAACCCACTAGGTCTTTCTCAGGAATTCATAATGGCTATATTTAGTGGGTTTCTATATTCATGGAAACAGAATGTTGAGCTTTAGCTCCCAAGAGGGTTAAAATACTAGCAATGTTTGGAGGGAAGTGGGTGTGATTGAATGGCAGGGAGGCTAAGGGAAGATGAGGCCACTGGACTGGAGCTGAGCAGAGTAGAGGTTAGGAACAACCTACTTACTAGAGGATGAAGGTACACAAGGGTATGAAGAACCAGAGTTGAACCCAAGCAAGCAGAAATGTGGGAAGTCTGGCCTATTTGGAAGCAGAGGCGTGTTTCCAGGAATATGGGAAATGAGGTCCATCTTAGCATACTCAAAGGGGAAAGGGAACTTGTCCACACTCAGTCTATCAGCCAGGCTTCTCACCGCTACAGCTCCATGTGCCATAGGTGTCTAGTGTCTCCCCATTTGCTCCACTAAAACTCTATTCCAGCACTCATCATCTCTCTCCTAGACAACCAATTTCCTTTTCTCATGCTACCCCAAACTATTTTCCACAGAACCACTAAATTATCTTTTCAAAACATAAATCACAAGTCGCTGTATGATCTGACTCTGGCCACCCATCATAAGTAATCACACTTCAGCTACTTTTTTTGTGTGTGCTCTTTTAGCATAACAGGCTCCTTACCACCTCACAACCTTTCCACCTGCTGTTCTCACTGCCTGGAACTCTCTGTCTGCACTTAACAATCTCTGCTTCTTGGCCTCTTTCCCTTGCAATAACCTGTGATCCTTCAGTCTAAAGCGGTGCCTTCTCATCACACTCTATCCATCATCCAATTTTATTTTATTATTTTTATCACTTATCATGATATGAAATTATTTTTATTTGAGTAGTTCTCAACCTGGAACAATTTTGCCTCCTAGGTACATTTGGCAATGTGTAGAGATGTTTTGGGTTGTCACATCTAGAGAGTGGGATACTACCACATCTAGTGGGTAGAGGCCAGGAATGCTGCTAAACATCCCACAATGCACAGGGCAGACCCCAAAACAAAGATTTATCTGGTCTCAAATGTCAGTTGTGTGTCTATTTTTAATTTTTCTTTGATCCCATAATTTTCAGAAGAATGCTGTTGTTTCTTTATTTTCCAATGTGAGAGAACTATTTTTAGTGTTTGATTATTTTACAGTTGTATTGTAAAAATAGTTATTTTGCTCAAATTTATGATGAGCTAGCCTTGTTATTTTGGAGTAAGTTTAGCTTTCTAGAAAAGTTGCAAAAAATGTACAGAGAATTCCTGTATGTCCCACACCCAGATTCTATTCCTTGTGATGTTATCTTTTCACATTTCTGTTCTTTAAAATCTACTTTCTCATCTTTCTGGTGGGCCAAACCCTTTAAAGAGACCCAGCTTCTAAAACACTAAAGTTTTCATTTAGTATGAATAGAGAATACTGTAAGTAATTCTGCCCTTACCCACTGGGGATATGTTCCAAGCACTCCAGTGGATGCCTGAAACTACAGACAGGACCAAACTCTATGTACTCTGTTTTTTTCCTACCCACACATACCTATGATAAGGTCTAATTTAAAATCAGGCATAGTAAGAGATTGTCAATAATTAATAATAACATAGAAGAATTAAAATTATATACTGTAATAAAAGTTATATGAATGTGACATTATTAAGTGAAATAAGGGTTACTTGAATACAAGCACTGTGATCCCATGACAGTTGATCTGATAACCAAGATGGTTATTAAGTGACTAATGTGTGGGGAGCGTCTATAGTGTGGATGTGCTGGACAAAGGAATGATTCATGTCCCAGGTGGAATGGAGCAGGATGGTGTGAGATTTTTATCTCACTACTCAGAATGGTGTGCAATTTAAAATGAATTGTTGATTTCTGGAATTTTCCATTTAATATTCCTGACTGTGTTTGACAGTGGGTAACTGAAACTGTGGAAAGCAAAACCACAGGTAGGGGGGACTACTGTATATGCAAACGACAAGAAAGAAAGATATCTAAGGAGAGAGTAGAAAGCCATACTGATGTTTCCGGGATTGTCCCATAATTTCACAAAATGAAAATGCAGAGACTCTTATTCAAGGCTTACTAATAATTTCAAGGTGGTGACAACAGAGCATAAAACTAAATGTGGGGCTCTTTGCAACGCAAAGCCCTGGTGACTGCCTAGGTTGCATGCTCATGACACAAGCCCTTGCTGTTCCTAGCAATATTTCAAACCCCCCTGACCCCATGGTCCAAATGCCTAGTGAGTTAAGGGAAAGTCTTCTGCATGACCAGACCAAGTCTACTCATATGTGAGTTTTTCTAGAAGCACACTCAAAGTCACAAGCTTTGTAATTTGCCTGCTTTCTAAATCTCAGTTCAAAAGACTTCGAGGTGAAGACAATGGTATCAGCTACCCTGAAATAGCAGTGGAGCTAATTCTAAAATAACATCCACATTAGCTCACACAGGCTGATATTTTCTTTGCTGAAGATCAGGCAAATGGAGTGTTTGCTTTGAGTACTTTCCAATAATACTTACAAGTAGCCAAGAATGCTTGGGCTCTTGGAAATAATACCTTATGCCCAGAGGCTCTTGGTAAATATATTTTTAAAACCAGGTTTACTCATTTAACTTGTCCAAATGGGATGCTTTCACAAGGGAACCCATCAGCCAGTCATTTCTGATGATATCACAAAAGTACCTATGAGGAAATGAACTATGAAAGCTCTTGATAAATTGGGACTTTGAATGTATCTGGGAAATACACAGATGGAAATTGGTTTAACTTTATCATGTCTTTTTCAGTCTTCAGCAGCATTGTATTTTGAACTTTGAGGGCATGATGTCCACTTGTAGTATTTGGTTAGCTGAACTAGCGTGATAGCTGCATTCCCAGTTCAGCCTACAGTGTGAGTGAGTTACCCACTTCTGCAGAGGCCCACCCTCACATCTGCACTCATGTCCTGTTTATCATGTAAACGAAGGTATCCTAGATTTGGGCTGCTTCCTCCCATTTCTACAACATAGGCACTGGCTTATGTATGGAACAGAAGAATCACATCAGATAGGATAAATGGGCCGATCTCTGTCTCCTGTCCCTTGTAACACACAGGTGATTCCCTATTGGCTTCTGGGAATTGACTTCCACTGAGAGCAGATGGGTAGATGACCTCTGAGAATGACAGTGGGTGAGCTTTTTGTTCTGCCATCATTCCCTTCTCTGTATGTATGTGCTATGTGCAACTGGTGTGTAGAACTAATACTTTATATCCTGGCACCCTTGGACCTTAGTGTTTGGTTGCAAAGAGGTCATTAACTCAGAATTTGGGGCTGCATTTCAGTGGACTAGATTTGCTAAAAGTCAGAAAGGCATATGATGCAAGAGACTGCTTAGGATACTATATCAGCATTCATGGAGAGGATATGAACATAAATGAAATGTATATATTTATAATTAAATATATAATTATATATAACTAAATTAGTTAATTAAAACACAAAGCATATGCTTATAATTTACATATATTATGTATATAGCTAGATATAGACACATCTATGAACATATAATACAAATGGATGTCATACCCTAACCTTCAAAATATGCTGTTGCTGAAGGTTGAAAAATAATGATGGTCTTCAGCCCACCATCTCCAAGGGTAATACTCTGACCTCTATCACCATACATTGTTTTCCCCATTTTTGTATTTTATATAAATGGAATCATACAATTCATACTCTTTTGTGTCTGGTTCTTTTGCTTGTCATTACATTTGTAAGTTCATTCACAATATTGCATTCATCCATAATCTGTTTCTTTTGCTCTACCACATTTCATCCTACATATATACCATAATGTACCCATTTTACTGGTGATATCCTCTGGAGCTGTTTCCCCTAGCCGCCTGTGAGATAGGAAATTGTCCTTCTTCTGGCTGGAGGAAGGGGCGTTCCCCCTTACCACAAGGGTATATCCTATTGGAGTTCCAGGTTTATGGGAAGGAATGTCTTATTCAACTTGCCATCTTGGGCAGACTCTGGCATTTGCATTTAGTCCCCTGAATCTGATGAGACCAGGAAACCTAGAATTTAGCTTTAGCAGGTTCAACAAATGTCCTCCAGGCACACATTGGCTATAAGGCTGCAGTGTCCTCTCTGATTATTATGAGACCTAAATGTTTCTTCCTTTCCTACCTACTAATGCATATCTTTAATAGTTTTAAAATGTTATCCAACATTCTTAGTTACTTTCCATGAAAGGTTCGATATTTATTCTGCCTTACTATAAGAAACATATAAATATATACATTTAAAAGGATCTTTATTTTGTGAGACCAATGTGTCTGTTATAAAACTTATAAAAATGAGGTACACTAATATTTATTTTCCCCATGTTCTTGTTCAGCTTATATATATATACACCAAAGAGATTATAATTTTTTTATTAAAGTTGTTTTTCTGTTCTTCCAGTTCTGTTTGTGGAGATTAGAGATATTCATTCCACAGGTTTAGGCTCTTGTCTTTTTAATATTTCCTTCACAAATGACTGGGCGATTAATGCAAAAAATATTTTTGAAGAGCTGAGTTTTACACCTTTTGAGGTTGATCAAAGATGGTAGTGCAAGAGACAGGCATGAAAGAAAGCAACTATTATACAAAGAGATATATGATGGTTGCCATTCAAGAGGCCCAGAGAAAGTGCTCTGTAAGATTGGAGAAGGAGAAGCTCATTTCCTTTTTTTAATCATTCTTATCATTATTCTATTACAGTTGTCTCAATTTTCCCCCCTTTGATCTTCTCCTCCCTTCTCACCCCTTGGCTCCCACAGTCAGTCCCCACCCTGTTGTCCATGTCTGTGGGTCACTCATACCTGTTCTTTGTCTAGTCCCTTCCTCTTCTTTCCACGATTGTCCCCTTTCCTCCTCCCATCTGGTCACTTTAAGTCTGCTCCATGTTTCCATGCTTGTGGTTTTATTTTGAGTGGATCAGGAAAGTCTCAGTGTAGGATGAGGAGCTGAGCTAGGCCTTGGAGGATGGGCAATGATGAGCTCTTTTCATGGAGGAGAAGAAGGAGAAGACATACTCACTGCATGAGCTCAGACAAGAACATGTAGTTGAGTTGTCCGGAAGGTCACATTTCTAGATTTACAGAACTTTGCTGTCCAAAATGGCAGCCATTGACCCATGTGGCTGCTGAGTACTTGACATGTGGCTAGTGTGACTGACAAACTGGTTTTAATTTTATGTAATTATAATGAAGTTAAATGTAAACTTTACTAAAAGAACCTGATACTATGATTAGTGTTCAGAAAACTTTTAAACATGTTTTGTACAAATTGGGTATATAACTGTATATTTTTCAACTATATATTTTATGAAACCTAAATCCACAGCATTCAGAGCATCCAGATTATTATTTCTAATAAATATTTATTGTCCCAACTATGAGATAGGCTCTAACTATGTAACATATCTTATTAATAATTAATTTTCACATTGATTGAATGTTGAAGTGATTCTATTTTGGATATTTGGGTTAAATAAAATATATAGTTAAAATAAATTTCACCTTTGTATTTCTTAAAAAATATATTTTATTTGTTTTTTAGAGAGACAGGAAGGGAGGGAGAAAGAGAAGGAGAGAAACATCGATAGGTTGGTTGCCTCTCACATGCTCCCAACTGGAAACTTGGCCTGCAACCCAGGCATGTGCTCTGATTGGGAATTGAACCAGCAACTTTTGGTTTACAGACCAGCGCTCAACCCACTGAGCCACACCAGCCATGGCTACCTATCTACTTTTACAGTCTGGACACCAAAATCACAGTTTGTACACTTAAAATTACATCTGTGGCTTACATCATGTTTCTATTGAGCAGTGCTACTCTAGAGAGAAGAAAGTTGGGAACTTGAGCAAGTTGCTTAATTCCTCTGAGTCCAAGTTTCCTGATCTCCTATGGCTCTTCTTCATATAAGTACTGAGAAAGCAAAATCAGATTTGTATGCAAAGCCCATGTAAATATAACACCGTGCTCAATAACTAAGTGTTATTATTCTTATATTTAAGAGATATGCCTGGCCAGCTGGCTCAGTTGGTTGGAGCATCTTTCTATACACCAAAATGTTGTGGGTTTGATTACCAGTCAGGGCACATACCTAGGTTGTGGGTTTGATCCCTGACCAGGGTGCATACCGGAGACAACTAGCTAATGTTTCTGTCTCACATTGATGTTTCTCTCTTTCTCTCTCTCTCTCTAAAAATCAATAAACATATCCTCAGGTGAGGATTTTAAAAAGAGAGAGATAAAAAGAAAGAGAACCAAGTTTTTCAGAAAAGGGGGTAAGTATAAGACTGCCTGATTTTATAAGATCTGTAATAGCATAAATAGTTAGAAGCATCAAAAACCTGATGATCAGTGAATAATGAAGACTGATGTGCGGTGAGTTGGCAAACAGGACTGAGAAAGCTGAAAGAAGGTGGCAAGTGAGCACTGAAATTGGTGGAATTGGGGGGACTGCTCTAGGCTTGAGAGCCAGTTTTGACTTTGCCACGAGTAGACTAGGGGAAGGTGGGGAAGCTAGCTTATCTACCATGTCCCTTTTTCATATCTGCAGAATGACATTCCTTTTGCCTTGTTTACATCGGTAGAAAGAAGTGGAAGGTAAATTGTTCATAAATTTTGGTTTTACTTTGTACATAAGGCCTGTTATGGTTAAGTAAAAAGAGGCAATTTGTCTAAAGGTAAGTCTAAGGAACTTCTGATGAAATATTGAAGAAAATAAACATTGTGTACAGAGAGGAAAACTTGTAAAGGAAAGGATTGCCAAATTCTTTAGCTTTGCAGTTGAACTTGCTTGGCAATTACTGGAAATAAGGAAAAGAAGGAGAATCGGCTAAAATTTGTTAATCTTTGCAAACAGGTAGGAACATGCTATGCCTTTTTCCCTATGATTATAGTTTATGAATAATTGTTTGAGTCTCTTTGCCTTTTGATATGTTATGTGTACTCCTTGTTTATCTGTGCTTTAGTTTCAGTGTTCATGTCTGTGTGCTTTAGACCATCAGTAAATTTAATCACATGAACTTAAAATGCTGAATAAGAAAAGCTCTGCAAGAAACATTTGAATTGAATGCACAGTGATTTATTTTGTAATAAAGAAAAGTAAACAATCCCTGCTTACCTGAAAGTAAAGCAATAGTTTTGTAAATATTCCCCTCTGGGGGAAAGGTCCACTATGGTCTGTCTTTGACCACAAAGAGGGCATGCTTTTGCTATCTCAGGGTAGAATTCATTTTACACTTAAAATGTATAAATGAGGATGAAATTTAGTTGCCTTATATCATTATAGTTTAAAATATAGGAGGTTATTGCTTTATTTAAAGGAGGCTGAGATTGTGATTCCACATTTACCTGGGACCGAGGCTCCTTTAGTCTCCCTCCTCCATCTTCCCAGTGGAGGAGATGTCTTTCTTCTCAAGGGCCACTTCACAATCTAAGATCACTGCTATTATAATAGCACCATGGGACCACATCACAGGTAAGACAGGAAGTAGCAGTATATATGGACTTTTGGGAGGGCTCCTTAAAGGGCCTAGCCAAATAAGAGAACATCATTCCAGAATTCAAGACCTTGGCAAGAGTTACACATGTGAGTAATGGTGGTGAACTCTGAATCTAGGCTGGGTGCTGTTTCCTCTCTGCCTTGTTTCTACTGCCTGGTGAAACAAGCATCTATTTTCTTAGGGGTACAAAGCATGGATAAGTAAGAGGCAAATAGCAGTCAAATAATAACAGCTAACATTTGAATATACTTTTTACGTGCTGGGTGCTGTTTTAAACATTTCCTATAACACATTTAATCTTCACAACAATCCTATGAGGTTGTGAAGACACACATAAGCGAACTGAGACACTGGTAGGTAACTTCTTCAAGGTTGCTCAGCTATAAGGAGTGGATGTGGGATTCTAATCAGGGCAGTTTGACTACAAAGTCTATGTCCTTCCCACCTTGCCATATTTCCCCTCACTTCCGTATACTGACTCCCAGGTAGCTAACAGTCTGTAAGAGCACTTTACCTTAATTTAAATGTTAGCAGCAATGATAGGATCAGGAAGTCTAATAGAAAAATCAGGCAAGGGGATGAAGAGTCTATTCCCAGAGAAGGAGGAGAGAGAGGAATATTATTATTAAGTGTATGAAGAGATACTCAAACTTATTTGTTATTAAAGAAATGCAAATTAAAATAGCAATGAAATATCACTTCAAATTCAACATATTGTCAAAAGAGCAGAAAAATGTCAACTGTCGGGGGGGACATGAGAATCTGGGACTCTCCAAGATATAGACTGATACAGCCATCTGGAAGCCAATCTTCTAATATTCTGTCAAGTTAAAGTACCTTACCCCATATCCCAGCACTTCTGCTTTTGAATATATAATACATGATACATGATATATGCTACATGATATATAATATATAATAAATATATAATACATAATCATACATAACAATATAATATAATATAATTTATTGATATATAATGTATATCCCAGAAAAATTCTTATACAGTTTCAAAAAGGGCAACAACAGGAAATGTTCATTAATACATTTTGTGACAATAGGGAGTTTCAAGCAATCCAATGTCCATCAGTGAGGGAAAGAGTGAGTTAAATATGGTAGACGCACTATGAAATATGATGTGTAGCATGTTAGAAGCAACAGACTGGATACACATGCAACAACATGGGTATATGATTTTTAGAAAGGGTTGACTTCCTTTTCTCTTCTGTCATTCATTAATTGATCAGTTGTTCCAAACCTCATCATTCCTTCAGGGAGTCTCTCAGTTGTAGAACTCCTAATTCCTATGCTGATCTAATGATCATAAGGGGCTGAAGAATTGAGGACCCAGTGGAAACAATGGCCTCCCTGAAATATACCAAAAGCCATCAAATATGCCACTCCTCCTGCTGGAATTGTCCCCCTTGCTTCAACTGGTTAGTGCTTATTCACTTATGTCACCAACTCAACTGAAACTTCCCTGACTCCTTCCTGGGTCTTTACCCTTCCTCTGTCTGTACAGCGCCCAATACTCACCCCCATTGTAGGTGACCCTCATCATATTATACTGTGGTTGTCTGTTTACTTTTTTTTACCGTTCCCACTTACCTTTACCTTTACCTTTTGGGTAAGGGCCATGTCTAAGTCTTTTATCCCAACTCCTTTCCCAGTCACTGGGTCACAGTAAGTGGTCAATAGATGCTTTCTGAACAAGTGCATGAATAAATGAATGAAGGATGAATAAATGAATGAATGAGTGAATGAATGGGTCAGATAGGAGCCTTCCAAGAAATTTACTCATATTGCTGCTCATGTTTCACTGGCCAGCACCTGGTGACTTCAGTGCTCAGGGACAAGAGAGGCTGTAAAATAAAAATAGTTTGGCTGGATACATTGTCCTCCCCAAAGGATGCTGGGGTTCTCTAACCAAGGAAGGAGGGAAAAGTGGACAACCAATAATCCCTTCTACATAAATTAATAATAACCGTTTACAACAGAACCCCATAAGTGCATGTGTTGCCCAAATGGGTGCTGGTCATATCCTTTTTCAGATCAGTCAGAGGCCAGCACTTTGATGCATTCAGGTTCTAGCCCAAAGTCAGATGTCTGGTCTACATACAACTAGTCCTGCTCTGCCTGACACAAATGGAATTTTCTATCTCTTTTACTTCTAACCACTTTGCTAGTTTATTTTCTGACAGTGGAGCTCATCTCAGGGTCATTGATGGATCACTGTCTCTACTGGTTGGCTTTCAGTTGAAGGTCATGCTGTACTTAAAAACGGATGACTTTGAACACTAAATTCAGCTTAGCTTGGTTAGAAGCACTCTTTATGGGAGTCATGCAGAGACAAACACCATGGAACAAAGTCAGTTCTGAATTTGGAGCAGTGACATTTTCTAAGTTATATGCACTTCTGTGGGAACACACTCATTGAGTGGAAAGTGGTGTGGAATCAATACTTAAATATTGATTGTGCCTTCTCATAGCCTCTCTTCCCTCCCACATCTCTCTTCATATGCCCCACACATGTGTTTTGCAGAGCACCCATAGCTAAATTCCAGACAAATACACTTGTATACTATATAAATCCTACTGTCACACCATTTTTCACTCTTCTCAGGTGTCTTGCTGGTTCTGCAGCCCTGAATTGAATGCAGGAAGAGAGAAATCTACCCCGATGCCACTGAGGAGAGACATAAAATGCTGCCATCACACAGCAGAAAGTTGGCTACCCAGATTTTAGGCTAGGGCAGACTGTGCATTTCTCAACCATGGAGCAGACAGCAGGGGAGAGATGGAAGAATATTCTCACCTACTTTGAAAGGCTTCACTACTACATTTTCAAAACCATTTCAATCAACCATGCAGCTAGTAGAAACACCTGTGAGAGTCCACCAACACACTGATATAGGACAAGCTCTTGCTGGTGTTGTGTGTTTTTACTTTCTGTTTTGTCACCATAGAATTTTAGTTGGAAAGTTAGGAGAAAATGCACTGTAGAGTCTTTGCCACATAATGTTATACATATGAATCCCATCCCAGTACAGCTTTTATGGTTGATTTGGGGGGAAAATTGTTGCTTTCTAAGATTTGGGAGATCAGAAAGCCATCTCAAAAATTCAATGAATCAATTTGGAATGAAGTTTTAAACCCAACATGGATGTTTTCTTTCTTGATTGAGTCATTAAAATGACAGAGTTGTTATTATATTTCTCTTGTGTTATTCCTTGACTAGAACTGAAATAAATTTGGAAAGTATTTTCAGAGGGTTGGGAAGGAGGAAACACAAGAATGCCATACTACACCATACAAGTAAAGCAAAAGGTCATTTTTCCACATCACCTCAAGATTTGATGTTAATCTGGGACAAACACAATTTGATTTTTTTTTTTATGGATAGGGCACTGATGTGGGTGGAGGAGAGATGGGGCAGTTCTCTTTGACTCATATGTGACTCAGCTCAGTTCACATCTTTTGGCCTTAAATCTCAGAGAGAATTAGATGTTGGTGATTTTACAAGTTGGACTTTCTTTTTTAAACCATTTTAAAAAGCACAAGAAGAAGATGTGCAGCCCTACATGTACTAAAAGGCCCACAGACACTGCTGCATTCTGCCTGTCCCTAGTTCCTTTCATGTCTCATAAGTAAAAGATTTCTACAAAAATATGGAAAATATCCTTGCCCTAAATTAGGTAAGCTGCTTTGCTTTAATTTCCTTCCCTGTAAGTTGGCAACTGGGTAAAAGAAAATATTTTGACTTCCAGAGATGCTGTTGTCCCTCCTTCGGCCTGTCTCCTAGCCCTGGGCATCTGCAGGGCATCATATCTGGCCAATTCTGGTCAGAGCTCATCTGTTTCTCCTTGACAGGGCTCCCTGGTTCTTGGCCACCAGAGCCTGCAGCAGAGATTTGTTGTCTGCAGGAAATCTGAACTCCAGTCACATCTTTCTCCTCCACCCTCAGCTTCCAAGATAGAAATGTGGTTTCCTTGATAACACTGTGCTGAGCTGTCCTTTACACAAGAAAAATTGTTTGTTTCATCATCCCTGAGATATGTTTTCAGAGCATGATTGCGAGGTTTAATAAGAAAGCTGTACCTTGGAGAGATCAGGGGAAGAAAATACAGTGAGGCAAATACGTCAACCCCACCACCTCATTCATTTGGTCCTTCAGTAAGCAAAGCTTCTTTCAGCTTCTACATTGTGCCCAGCAAATATGCTAAGCACTCAGGATATAGAAGTGAAAAATACAAATGCCTCCTACACTCTCTCCCCTCTCTGTCATGGATACATGTGTACTTTGTCAGGAACTTTCTGACCACATGAGTACCACTACTAATGTGCCAGTTTCAAAGATAAGGTAGCGATAAAGAGATTCTGCACTTTAAAAATCATTACAAAATAATACGTTACAGGTCAGTCAGGTAGAGATTCTGACCCTCCTAAGCCAGAGGTAGAAACAAAAATATAAAGGAGAAATCATTGATTTCCCCCTCTTTTTTAAAAACAGTTTTATGGAGGTATAACTTACATAGCATAAAATTCACTCATTTTAAGTGTACAATTATTTTTATTAAATTCATAGAATTGTGTAACTATCACCACAATTCAATCAAGAACATTTACATCACCCCAATAATATCCCTCATGCTCATTACTAGTCATTCTTCTTTCCTTGCCCCAGCCTCTGGCAACCACTAATCTACTTTGTTTCTAAAGATTTGCCTATTCTGGACGCTTTACATGAATGGAATCATACAACACTTGATTTTTTTTTTGTCTGGCTTCTTCTTCTTCCATTTCCTGTACATTTTGAGCTTCATCACATTGTAGCATGTATTAGTACTTCATTCCTTTTATTAATTAATAGAATTCCATTGTACAGACATGCCATATTTTGTACATCAGTTGATGAACATTTGGATTGTTTCTGTTTTTTGTTTGTTATGAACAATGATGCTGAGAACATTTTTGTATAAGTCTTTGGGAGGACATATGTTTTCATTTATCACATAAAATACCTAGAGGTACGATTGCTGGGTGAAACACAGATATTTAAAATATATATTTATAACAAAGTGAGTTGCTTAAGAGCAAGAAGACTTAATTTGGAAGTTATACCACAGTTTATTGCCTCTAGTCATGGGATATAGGATAAGCACCAATCTGCAAATCTGAAAATACACGTTCAAAATCTTTTTCTTTCCTTAGTAATTGGGTGAACTCAGGGGAAATGCCTTTATCTCTCTGCCCAATACTTAAGTCACGATGCTTTGTTTGGTTCTGTCCTCCCTCACTTACTGGCTGTGTGACCTTGAACAATGAACCAATTTCTCTCTGCCTAAGTTTTATTATCTCAAAATAGGATAGTACCTCTCTCAAAGAGAGTGTCTATATAAAAGAGTTGCTATGAGAATCAATTTAGTTAATACATGAGGAGCCTAAGTAGTGCTTGGCTTTTTATTATTTTTGTCAGTATTGTTTAATTCAATTAAAAACCACTATAAAGATGGCTAGTGGAAGATATTTAATGTGCATTAAAATATATTTATGCCTCTGTCTAGAACACTTTTTCCCTAAATATCAGGCTCCAACTGCCTCCTTTCCTTCTGATATTTTCTCTAATCTCAGCCTCTCATTAAAACCCTAAAACTACCTTATCTGACATCACAAGCTGCCCCACCCCACTCCCTCTGTCCTAATGCTTCCCTACTCTGCTGCACTTTTAATTTTTTCCTAGCATTTACCAACATCTAACACCTAAATAATTTACTTCTGTATTACATTTCTCATTTATTGTCTATTTCTCCTTTCTATAATATAAGCTCCATTTGGACAGGAATCTGTCTGTTTTGTTTGCTGATGTATCCAAGCTCCTTAGAGCAATGCTTAGCACATAAACAACACTCAATAAAATACTTGCAGAAAGAAAGAAGCGGACACCTACGGTATAAGCTTTGTGAATATATTATTACATATAATTCTTACAACAAAACCATGAAATGTAGATGACATCACCACCACACATAGTTTAGTTGGTACAACTCCAAAATATACTCTTTTAGCCATAGTGTGCCATATGGAGGAGCCCTTGGGCAGACGTGACGAGTCAGGCATTATTGCCCAGCTCTAGGAACCCACAAGCAATTTGTATGTTTACACACGTTGGGTTTCAGATACACTGGCTTATGCCAAGCCAATTCCTTATCCCTACCCTGCCACATTTCAAAATACTGGAGTGGCTAGAGGCAGAGGCATATTTCTGAAGGATGAGCTCATTCCCTGGCCTGCAGCCATGTCAAAGTCTTCACTAAATCTATTGCAGAAGGTTGGACTCCATCAAGCCTAGGGTTATCTTGCTTAACTACAACTAGGACCTCAGGAGAATCAGGATTTGAGTCATCGTGGTAATTCTGTGAATCAGGAACAATCCAATTCGAGGAAATAAATTGTTTTCATACCAAGATGTTTAAAGTATGACTTCCTTCCATTTTTGAGATCATGTCGGCACATCACAAAGTAAAGATGTCAGTATGGACACTGAAAATTTGTCATTGGTTTATTTCTTTGCTCCGTCTGCCTTGGCATGGGTTTTCCAAAACCAGACTCTTGAGAGCAGGAATTGAGTGCAGGTAGTTTATTTATTTATCTGGTCCCGGGAGCACAGTGAGGAAGTAAGGAGGTGGCACAGGGAAAAGAGGAAAGCTAATGAATAATGTGTTAATGAGCTGATTACTGCTGAGGGAACCAGTGGCTCAGTTCTTCTGAGAGACTATATAGAACACACTCCAGAAATGTCCCAGGGCATGATGAAGCAGAGGTATATATGCCACAGTCTGGAATTTTTCTGGGCCCTTAATGTCTCTGCACTTTCTTTCTGCCCTGGGCAGGTAATCTAGAAGACTCCATGGCTAGAGACTGTCCTAAGGCAGACACAGGAAGCCATCTGAATGTAGGGAACTTTTGTTGGAAGACTAAGCCTATGTATGTGCCTCTCACATTTCATATATTTTGTGAGCAGGGGCAAAACATCTTTGTTTTGGAACACCTTTTAAAAAACATTTATATAGTCAACATTCTTGAGAGATAGAGGTCATGTCCTCCTCTAGAGGGAAGGGCATTTTTGGCTGTTCAGTATAATAAAGATAGTATCTCCCTCTGGACAAAGTTCTAGCAGGCTTACTGCCCATTATAAAAATTAGGTTCCCTAAACTGAGGGTTCCTCTCCTATAATGCAATCTATTATGTGTGCAAGTGTCAGCTGACTCTCTTTAGGTCACCTTGTGGAAACTGTGCCTCAGAGGAACTGGAGCAAATGCTGATACTCTGGCTACTGCTATTGTTGTGAGTAATAAACTCTCCTTTGTCTCAGCCTCAGATTCTCATGTCTTCTGCCAGCACCCATGAAAGTGTGGCGGAAAGATTTGTTAGCTTACAAGTAGGCTAAAATCTCAAACCTTTCACAGTCCCTGAGGATCATCTCGGTGAATCTAGGGGTTATGGACGGGGTTCTAATTGTGACTACCACATGCTGTGCTTTTCTCTAATGATAGAGGCATTAACCTGATAGTACTAAATCTCTGTTTCATTTGATATGTTTGAGCCTCAGAGCTAAGATTGTCTTCCTCTAAGTCATACCAGCCCCCTTTTAAGGTTACCAAAAATCCCCAATAATATTGGGAGAAATCTATGTACATGTAAAACTATATTTCCTATTGAATACTCATGCAAATGAATACATTATGCATTTCATTTTTTCAAGGCAAGACACCTTTTCTATTTTGGATGGAATAAATTCATTAATTAGTAAATATCATAATTATTCTTTTTCTGAATTATGTTGATCATAGTGGAGTATTACCATGATTGTCTTTTGTAACCAAGGTTTTATACTGTTCCAATTTTAGAGGAGTACTCTCTTGTTCTGCAACATGTGAAGAAGGGTCATCTTCTGTTGGGTCCTAGGAGATATTAGTGGGCTTGCCCCACCCCCAACCCTGCCACTGGTTAAATTGGCTGGGTAACTGAAATTTTTTATTCCAAGATGCCAGGTCTTTATATATCAAAATTCTATAAATGTGTGAGTCTGTAGCTAAATTCTGTTCCGTTTCAAAGTTTTATTTGTCTATTCTGTCACTCCTGCCATATTCTCTTAATGATGTTTGGTAGGCATGTCTTTCTACCTTTTTTTTCCTTAAAGAAAATTTTAGTCATCCTTGAGCCTTTTCTTGTTAACTTATATAGAAAAATAGTCAGTTGGGATTCTGATAGGAACTGTATCAAACATAAATACATTATGGAAAATTTACATCTTTACTGATATTTAGTCTTTACGTGCATGAACATGGTATTTCTCGCAATTTACTTGGGACTTCTTTAGTAGCTTTCAGTAATTAAAAATGTATAATTCTGTACATAAAGATCTTGCATACTAAAATATAGCCAAAGACACTGAAATAGAGAACAGGCTGACAGTGACCAGAGGGGAGAGGGGAGGGAATTTCAGGGGAGAATGAGAAGGGTTTACAGGAACAAATATAAAGGACACATGGACAAAAACTAGGGGGCTTGGAAATGGGAGGGAGGTGTGGAGGGAGGGGTGGATGGGCTGGGATGGGAGTAAAGGAAAGAAAACTGTACTTGAACAATGATTAATATAAAATTAGAAAAAAATTACTATCAAAAGAAAAAAAACAAAAAAAATTTTAAGAAAATATTTAAAATTCAAATAATTTCAAAAAATGGTCTTGCATACTTAGTTTTTTCTTGAGTACATTATATATTATTTTGCAATTATAAATGGCATAGTTTATAATATTACAGTTTATGGCTGCTAGCTGCAAGTTTATTAAAACATAATTTGTTTTTGTCATATTGAAATTATTGTAGCCACCTTGCTAAGATTTTGGTTAATTTTAATCCTTTTTCTGTAGACCTTTTTGAGTTACCTATGTAGGCAGTTATATCATCTGTAGATTATGACAACAGGCTAGAATTTTCAAATACTTTTACATATATTATGCCATTTGATTCTTCCATAGCAAATATTATTATCCTCATTTTAGACATGAAATAAAAGACCTAAAGATGTTAAGTGACCTGCCATAGGTACCAAGTGACAGAAGTGGAAGAATCTAGTCTCCTGTCCTCTTATTTCAATATAATACAATGCACTCACCAGGAAAAAGAGATGAACATTGAAATCAGAGAGAAGTCAACAGATAGTGAAGGTAGATGAAAATGAGGAAAATAATTTCAGTTACCATGTGAACATCAAAATATGATGAATTAGCCAAGTCTTGATTTATTGACCATAGGGACTCAGAAACTCCTTCCTTTTCAGTTTGCAAAGTTTAATATCATTGCTGTGTTATCAATTTTAACATATCTGCCAGTATCTGTACCAATACTACTGAGGTAATGAAGTCCTTGGCTGCATTTACACAACTATGGCAAGATCAGGTGGCTACAGTTTCACATGGCCACCTCATAAGCGGTAGGAGCTGGTATCACTAACTGTTCTGCCTCTCATAATGCTTTGGAGAATAATAACAAAGATGTCACCAGCAAGTCTAGCCATGTTTATATCATCGTAACCATTATTCCAAGTGGAATGTCACAATTTCTTCTTTTGTTTCCACTCTGCAGAATCTGCAAAAGTACTTTAGAGTTTGGATTCTGTACGAGTATATCCCATTTCTTCCTGTGGTTATTTTCAAGAGGACTGGAAAGCCAATGGAGGAATTTCCATTTGGTAAATATAGGAATTTCTTCCACTGCCTTGGAGAATATGTTTCCTCTCCAATGACAAGGAAATATATTGGAATCTGACCATTGAATAATAAGGAAATAGAGTCCAGGAAAACTCATGAAAGATTGAGTGTTGTTTTCCATGTTTATAATGAAGTTTTGGCACCTTCCCAAGTTGTTCTTGAAAAAATGTGTTTTGTTATGAAGCCAAATAGCTCCTATTCCAAGGTGGTACAATATTGGTTCATCATCTGCAGCAATTCCAATCACGAGGCCAAACTTTATTGACATGTATGTACTGAATAACAAATATTTTGTATAGTATGTGGCCTATGTCATGAAGACCCTTGCAGGCCAAATGCTGTTGAAAATGCGCAATGTGGACCAACGACTTCTTAAGTTCCCCAACTGAACCATCTGTTTCACATGGAAGTGGTAGCTGAGAATTTCTAAGCAGGCTTTGCAGCTGTCACTCACATAAGGCAGGGCTGGAGTGACTGTATGGTTAGTAAATGGAGCACAGCATAAGCCTAAGCAGCTCCAAGACCTGAAAACCACAATCCTTGATTCTTGCCAATGTGGCCCCATATGGAAACTTACTATAGGAAATACTCCAGTGAATTCTAATGCCAGATTGTTGGAAAGCCACTGTAAGAAAAAACAAATTCCTCTTATTCAGACAGTTACTTTCTTTAAAAAACATACTGTTAGTTTTATTCAGGGGCTGAAAATTAGACATCCTTTCTCTGTTTCTGCACTCTGAATACTTCAAGGAAAATATTTCAGAGCTTATATTTTAGAAGTATGATTTTATTGGAAAAGAGCTTCATCATGGAAGGTTTCATGAGAACCCACTCATTTCAGACATGAGCCTTCAAGAAACAACTTGCCTCTCAGACTGACCCTTTTTTTTCTGGGACAGCATAAGAAAAAGCCAAGGAACGATGATAAAACATACCTGAAGTGCAAAGCTACAGGCGATAACATAGGAAGATAAATTACTAAAGCATGCTAAAAGAGAATAATTACCAAAAATGAGAATTGATATAATATGGCCTACATGCTACTTTGCCTATTCTTCCTTTGGAAATACTAAAACAAAAATGAGAATGACAGGCTTTAACAAACTTCGATGAGTAACAATGTACCTTCAGAGGGCTGGGACATGTCATGTAATTCATGTATGTGTTAGTTTTGGAGGGGTCAAAAGAATACTGCTGGCACAACCAGAAGTAATTTTTAAAATTTTATTTTTCAATTATAATTCATATTTAATGTTATTTTATGTTAGTTTCAGGTGTACAGCATGGTGGTTAGACAATATTATACTTTACAAAGTATTCCCCCTAATATTTCCAGTACCCCCTTGGTATCATACATAGTTATTACAGTATTATTTACTCTATTCCTTATGCTGTATTTTACATCCCCTTGACTATTTTGTAACTACCAATCTGTACTTCTTAATTCCTTCACTTTTTTACTTTTTTCACCCAGTCCTCCAACCCCGTCCCCTCTGGATGCCATCAGTCTGTTTTCTCTATCTATAAGTCTGTTTCAATTTTGTTTCTTCGTTTATCCAGCCGGAAATAATTTTGAAATAACTCAAGTAATTTACTTCACTTCTTGGAAATAATCAAATATTTAATACCCGGAAATACTGTTTAGTGTCTTTTTTCTTCCCCCTCCACCATCTTTTAAGCACTGTAATTAGATCCATGCCATTTCCAAGTGCTCAAAAGCTCAAGAACCACTTTTGTGGGACTTTGTCTCCCTTGGAAGCCAGGCTAGGCACATACTGAAGCTGGACAAGCCAGAATATCTTTAGCGTGCTGTGGAAGACAGTAAGTAAAAACATTCTTAAAAATTTGTAAAAAACAAACAGCATAGCCTATCCTACATAAAATTTTACCAAATAACTTTAATACATTCCAAATGAAATTGTAACTTGCTCATTCTTAGATTTTGAGTGACTCAGGTGTCACTCAGACACTTGATTATTTCTGGGCATTCAAAACCCACACTAATGTTACCTTATTTTGAATAGGTGCTTTTATAAATGCAAATGTAAAGGTGCTACTAGGTCAACATTTCAGAATATACTGGTGAGGAATAGTTTTGGAAAATGTGGCTTTGACAACTTTGCAAGGCTATGAAAAATTGTATAATTTATTTATGTTCAACTTGGCTTTCCTTTGCTATTAATTTCAATAACTCAGTGAGCTTTCTGCTTTCAGACAAAGCCCAGGGGACTTGGCTACAGAGAGCGATTCTTGTGTGCAAATGCCTGCTTCTATGACAGATTTCCTTAGAATACAACTCTGATGAACTACTATGCTTCTTGTATGAATTGAATGTTGAAATTTTAATGGTTGGGAAATTTTAATTATTTATTTATTGAGAAGCATAAATTCTTCAGAGGTTTTCTTCTGAATGGAAGTAAGTTAGAAAAAAACACACTAAACATAGCATCAGTCAGGACAGCTAGATCTCTCACTTTGTATCATTTTAGGGAATGCAACCACTCAATGAGTTTCTAGATAACTTTCTTATTAGATTGTGTGTATGAGACTGTAACATACATTATAAAACCCTATGTAAGTATCAAACATGATTATTCTCACCTGCCGAATACCTAACACATAGTAGGCATTCAGTAGATATTCTTTGAATAAATGGCTGAGTGAGTGAATGGCATAGTTACCCTAAACCCATTGATGAAAAAGTTAGAATTTCAGATTGCATCTATAATAACTCTAAATCCCCTGACAGAATTCTGTGGTGGGCGTTGGTATATAATTTTAATTTTAATTGTTTTTCTAAATTCTTGTATGAGTTTGTTTTATTATCCTTTGATTTTCATCTTTTTAAGTGTCACACACAAAAGTCTCCTCTCAATTTAGCAGACATTTATTAAACCCTTATTAAATGCCAGGGAAGACATCACCTCAACCTTTTAGGAGTCTCTAGTCCAGCAGTGAATTCAGACATATGAAAGAATGAATGTCTCTACACAGGGCAGATTATGACCAGCTGCTCTGGGATCATGGAGAAGGGGCATCATCTTAACCTAGGGAGTCAGAGGGGTGACACCGGTGCAGGGTGCAGAGGACACTGTGGACAGAGGTAGCAACAAAAGTAGATATGAGAGTACAAACTAGTGGGATTGCGAGGTACTGGAATTTTGCTCTTCAGAAAATTTACTTGAGTACCCAGATTCTGAAGTGAAGTCAGCAATGTACAAAGAGCCACCAAGGTTGGTGTTTCCCCTTGAAATATTCACTAAATATAAAGCCCCTTTTCAGTGAGAGGAGCCCCATGTTAAAAATGCTCATTATCACTTGTAACTGAAGTTTTATTTCTTGAAATGGAATACGTGAGTGTGTGAGTGTACTGATTACTCTGTTAAAGCAATTAGAAAGTCAGATGCCACCAGGAGCCGGCACTGTGAACTCAGGGGCACTGTGGCTTTGTTGTTATGGCAACGAGTGGTTCAGCATAGACCATAGTGATAACGTGTCCTCTTAGAGTAATTGAAAGAATTAGGAATGAAATAAAAGCAATTATCTTGGGGTTTGTCCCTGCATTTAACAGCTAAAGTATATTCCTACAACTACTAAAGGTAAAAGAGTCAAGTTTTGCAAGGGACAACTATTGTTGATAACTCTTCCCTGAGGCTCATGTGACATCAGCTTTAGGAAAACTTTTGATGCATGCGAGGGGCAGGGGGCAATCAATGCTGGGTGAGCTATGCCACATGGCTAGATCCATGAGTAGGGATGTTTGAGTTGCTCACCTGTGGTCTATACTGGCAGCCCCCTTGATGGTTCTGCAGGAAGCTGCCATCTTTTCAACCAGTGGTTTTCCATGGGAGGTGGGTGTGATTTTGTCCCCTGGGAGACATTTAGCATTATCTGGAGACATTTTTGGTTGTCACAGCTGGGGTGTGTGTGTGTGTGTGTGTGTGTGTGTGTGTCTGTGTACATGCTAGTGGCATCTAGTGGGTAGAAGAGGCCAGGGATGCTGTTAAACATTCTGCATTGCACAGGACAGGCCCCAATATCTAGAGTGCCAGGGCTTAGAAACTCTGCTTTAGACAATGAATTTCATGGTTTTGGAATGGCTAGCATTCAGGAAGTAACTATTGGATCAGAGTATGAATCTGAGGTCATGAAATGGATTTCTTCAGGGTGAGTTTTCTGTGACTTCTCAGGGAATTGTCAGAGATGCTCCACCTTGAAAGAACATGTGTTCCTTGCAGCAGCCTTGTGAAAGCCTCACAGTGAAGGGTGCAACTCAAATCTCTCATGAGTCAGAAGCCCGAGAGGCTCAGGTGCTCACTTCCAGAAATAAATTCCCTTTGTGTCATACTGTATTGCTTGTTTAGAGTTTCACATAGGTAGCAGAGCACATGGAAATGACATGTTCATTGTGCTTTGAACACCATATGTTGAAATGGCTACAAGAGCAGCAAACTGTTTTCTAGAGAATTTCACTCATAACTCTCCTCATCAACCTAGGATTAAACACACAGGAGATAGGAGAAGAAAATACGCACATACACAAGCTTATTCTTTGCTCTGGAAAGGGTATTTTAAATGTAAATCATTCATCAAGCTCTGTGCAAATATCAACTACACATTGGCATACTTCTTATTCTTTTGGAAAACCCTCCTTAAAGGAGCAAAAACAAACTGCTTAGTTGTTATCTGGGGACTGTTCTAATGACAACTGAGTATACACAGCTCTGGAATGTGCTCACTTATCAGCCATTGCTGTCATGGTGAATACTTCACCTGTCACATGGAAATAATATCATACCTGTGTAAGCATCTTTACGTATTTCCCAGTGGCACTGTGAAAGGTCACTGCCTGCCATTTTTTTTCCTAACTGAAACATTCCAGACATGTCAGTCCATGAGCATCTACTCACATATTTTCCCAAGGCATTTGTGGTCACTGATGTCAGTCAGATACAAATTTTCCTGGAATCCTTTTGAACCCTTGGACTTTTGTATCAATTCACTAAGCCTTTGTTACCATACCTCCTGCAGTGTACCAAACCCTGGACTGAAGGATCAAATGTAGAAATCAGGAAGGTGTTGTCCCTGATGGGAGAACTCAGTCAGGGAGGAAAGGCAAGTGTGGGAAGCAAATGATGAACTTTAATCCGAAAGAAAGCACATAAGAGGGCACAGGTCACCCAAGAAGGGAGTTGTCAGAAGAAGCTTCACAAAAGTGTGACTTTAGAACCCAGTGAGAACGTCACTCAGCAGGAGATGAAGAGCAAGGATGCAGGCATGGAAACAGAATAATGTGGTGTCTTCTCAAAACTCACAAGCAATGGACATGGCTGCCAAGTTGTTTGCATCCCATTGTTAATGGGATGTGATGGGTCTGTTTGGCATTTTAGAAAGCTCTGGAAGTAGAGAGGGGTATATACGGATTGGGACTTGGGAGGTAAGGGAGCGGAGCCAAAGCCAGGGTGGCCAATGAAGAGACTTTTTATTGGTGGTGATAAAACAAAGAAAGTAAGGGGTTGGAGAGAGACCTCTGCTGTAGGGCCAACTGGCCTTGGTGCCTTGTTGGTTTGTGGGGGCGGGGGTGCATCTCAGCTAGCAGCAGCAAAGAAAGGCCAGTGGAAGATCTGGCTTCTCATAATTTTCAGAAGCTTCCTGTTCCCACCCACCCCAGATAAGCATAGAAACCAAGTCCAAATGACTTACTCCAAGCTTCCCACACCAAACCAAAGTGCTGTGGATAAAATTCTGAAGTTATCACTGGCCTCTGTCTTGGAAGACTAAGTAAAGGCAAGGCTTCTCAGTGAAACAGATATTTTATGGTGGGAGAGGGGTATGGAAATGTTTATTATTTTACATGGTAAGTTTGAGCTGCCTGCTAAATGTCCATGTGGGGTATGCAGGGAACTTTTTGGTAGGTCACATGGAGCTCAGGAAAGCAACCTAGGCTGAACGTGTTTATTTTAGAGGAATTAAGGTCTACACCAGTGGTTCTCAGCCCTGACTGCATCAGGTGAGGAGCCTTTAAGATCCAGACACAGGCTGGCCCTAGACCAAATATATCAGACCCAGATGTTGGTATATTTTAAGGGAATGAGGAAAAGTTCACAGTAATACCACTGGTTTCTCATGGGTGCAAGATTGGGTAAGGGCTTAAGAAGGGGAGTGGACTGTAGGCTAAGAGCTGAACGGACTGCAGAAGGGAGAAACACAATGGACTGATAGTCATGTAGTGCTCCAGACCCCACTGAGATAACAGCATTTGTGTCCTGTTTGCATATTTAAAAATTGAGGTATCATTGACATACGTTATATTGTTTCAGGTGTACAACATGATTCAATATTTGTATATATTTTGAAATGATCTCCACAGTAAGTCTAGTAGTTAACATCTGTCATACACATAGTTACTAATTTTTTAAATGAGAACTCTTAAAATTTACTCTACTAGCAACTTACAAATATGCAATACAGTGTTAACTATAGTTGCCATGCTGTACCTTATGAGGGGGGAACCCCCAAGAAACCCAGAATTTGTTTGTAAAAAATAGTGTATTTATTCTTACATGTGTAAACTTCAGTCACCTTTAAAACACTCTCCTTTTGATGCAATACACCTATTGAGACACTTTTTCCACTGCTCAAAACAGTTTTTGAACTTGTCAATTTTGATGCCTTTTAGTGCTTCTGCTGTTTTTTATTTCCCTTCATCCACGTCGGCAAAATGGTTTCCTTTGAGGACATTTTTCATGTGGGGAAACAAAACAAAGTTGCTTGAGGTGAGATTGGTTGAATGGGGAGGGTGGGAACACAGGAGTCATGCCATTTTTTGTCAGAAACTGCTGAACAATCAGTGTGGTATGGGCAGGTGTGCTCGTAAATCACCCATCATGAAATGTGCGAACGTGTTAAAAGAGCCTTTTAAAAAAAGGCTCTTTTTTTGATTACAAAAAAAAATTCACTGAAGCCGAACGCAGCCTCTCACAGCACCACCAGCTTGTGCACTGATATAGATGGGTTCCTGGAACACTCACCTAGAAGGGGAGGCCTGTACTGTAAGGGGCCTACCCTCCAGAAGATAATTCTGGGGGAGTTTTTTGGATCCCCACCTTGTACATATCCATGGCTTATTTATTTTATAACTGAAAGTTTGTGCCTTTTGACCCCCTTCACCAATTTTGCTCATCCCTCCACCTGCTGCCTCTGGCAGCCACCAATCTATTCTCTATATCTGTGAGCTTGATTGTTTTTGTTTTTTAAGGTTCCACATATAAGTGAGATCATAGAGTCTCTGTTTGATATATTTCAGTTAGCATAATTCAGGCTGCACATTTGTAGTGTAAGCCCTCACATTTGTTTTTTTTTCTTTTCTGTAATGCAAGGCCTGACTTAAGCTTTGGTTGCTGAGGCATCCGTTTAAAGAAGCCTGTCTCTATGTCTTTAAAATATATCATTGGTACTTTAATAGGTATTGCATTGAATGTGTAGATTGCTTTGGGTAGTATTGACATTTTGATGATGTTAATTCTTCCAATCCATGAACATGGTATATGTTTCCATTTATTTGTGTCCTCCTTGATTTCTTTCTTCAGTGTTATATAGTTTTCTGAATACAGGTCTTTTACCTCCTTGGTTAGGTTTATTCCTAGGTATTTTATTTTTCTTTTTGCTATATCGAATGGGATGTTTTTCTTGATTTCTTCTTCTGCTGTTTCATTGTTTGTGTACCAAAATGCCTTTGATTTCTGGATATTGACTTTGTATCCCGCTGTCTTGCCAAATTCATTTAT
>CM052552.1:67185070-67211270 GCA_028533065.1 Trachops cirrhosus
GATCCGATCTTCTGCTTCATCGATCCTGCTTTTGATTCCTTCTACTGTGTTCTTCAGCTCAGAAATTGTATTCTTCATTTCCTCTTGGCCCTTGTTGATAGTTTCTGTTTCCTTTTTCATGTTGATATAGTTTGCCGTGAGCTCACTGTAGTTTTTCTGTAGTTTCTGGCAATTCACTGTGAGCTCATTGAGCTTCCTGATAACCATTACTTTGAACTCAGGATCTGATAGTTGACTTGCCTCTATTTCATTTAACATTCTTTCTGAGGCTTCCTCCTTTCCTTTCATTTGAGGACTGTTCAATCACAAATTCTTTATGCAAATTGTATTGCTTCAAGCTAATTCTTCTGAGAGTCAACATCCTTTAGAAACATCTTCCTTGCCAGAACCATGTGTTCTTGACTTGTGATTGTTTGTATATTTTGTTGACAAATCTATAGATAAAATTCTTTCTTGAAGGTTATCAATATGCATAAATACTCCTCTATGAAAGTGTCTACTTGGAAGAGGCCAGGCATGTGAGGCACAGGTCAGCAAACTGTACCTATAAAGATCCAGAGAGTAAATACTTTTGGTTTTACATGCTAGAAAGTCTCTGTTATAGCCACTTGATCTTGCTTTTGTAGGCCCAAAACAGGCATAGATAGTACGTCAATGAATTGTGGCCACATTCCAATAAAACTTTATTTACAAAACCAGCAATGGGCTGCATTTGGCTCATGGACTATAATTTGCTGACTCCTGATCTAAGTTAAAAAAAAAAAAGAAAACTCCAGTAGGTTATGCAATCTTATGGGAAAATATTCTCAAGTTCATATTTGTATTGGTTTAACTTTTCAATTTTGACTTTTAAAAGCATTTATTTATGCCATAGTGTGTTATGACTGTATAGAGATGGAGCCACTTGTAAATGAGAATAACACATGGAAGGTTCTAAGTACACATGGGTTTATGGCAACTTGATAGGTCATTTTATAGTATGATGGTTGTCATCTCAACTTACTTCCTTGAACTCTCAAACATGTCCTCCCTGGTCTTGAAGAAATGTGGGTGTCTGACATTGTAGTGTCCTCCCTTCCACCCAGGTAATCCATAGACACAAGTGAAAGAGTGTAATTCTGTGTTTGTTATACTGGTATTTGTATTCTACAATATTTCCTCATGGAAATTCAGTGTCTTCTAGGAAAACTAACATTGCATTGAAAATCTGTTCCCAGCTTTTAGAGACTCCTCATCTCTAAGCACCTCTTTTTTTCTTTTTTGATAGTAAAATATGGCTTGACCAAAAATAACTCTGACAAAATGTCAAGACAAAATGTTGCTCTTATGATTTAGAAGACAAACTTAAGTAGGAGGATACTTCTGCACAAATAAATAAACATTCCTTAAAATGTCAATCAGAATAATGTGGGCTCATTGTCCCTTTAAAGTATTTAAATACTTGCTGTTAAGGCTTATTAAATATTTACTACCAAGGTTTCCACTTTCTGAGGTGATTTGATGTTTTATTCAGGGCTCAGAAGGGCTATTTTTGGTCAGTCATTCTTTCCCTTTTTTTAGTACTAACTTTTTTAGTATCATATATATATTTTATTTATTTTAATTTTAATTGAATTTATTGAGGTAACGTTGATTCACAAAACCATATGGATTTTACGTGTAGGACTCAACAAAACATCATCTGTACACTGCATCATGCACCCATCACCCAAAACAAAGTCTCTTTCCATCCCCATTTATCTGTCCATTGCCTACCTCCTCCATCCCCCTTTTCTGTGGCTATCACCACACTGTTGTCTGGGTATATGTGATATATATATATATACACATATGTATATATATATATGTATATATATATATATTGCTTAATCCCCTCACATACTTTTATCCAGTCCCTCAACCCCCTCCCCCTGATAGCTGTAAGTCTATTCCATGTATCCATGCTTCTGTTTCTATTTTGTTCATCAATTTATTTTGTTCATTAGATTGCACATATAAATGAGATCATATGCTATATGTCTTTCTCTGACTGGCTTACTTCACTTAGCATAATAAGCTCCAAGTCCATCGATACTGTTGCAAAAGGGAAGATTTCCTTCTTTTTTTACAGCCAAGTAGTACTCCAATGTGTAAATGTACCACAGCTTTTTTTATCCATTCATCTACTGATGGGCACTTGGGTTGTCTCCAGATCTTGGTGATTGTAAATAACACTGCTAATGAACATAAGGGTGCTTATGTTCTTTCAAAGTAGCATTTTAGTTTTCTTTGGATATATTCCCAGAATTGGGATTACTGGGTTAAAAGGCAGTTCCATTTTAATTTTCTTTGAGGAAACTCCATACTCTTTTCCATAGTGGCTGCACCAGTTTGCATTCCCACAAGAGGTATTATCCCACTGTTCCCACTTTGCTAAGAGTTTTTATCATAAATGGGTGCTGGATTTTATCAAATGCTTTTCTGAATCTATTGATATTATCATATAATTTTAATCCTTCATTTCATTTATGTGATATATCAGGTGTATTGATATGCAAATATTGTACCAACCTTGCATCCTCAGAATAAATTAATTTTGATCATGGTATATGATCATTTTTAATGTACTGCTGGATCCAGTTTGCTAATATTTTTTTGAGGATTTTATTATCTATGTTTATCAGGTATGTTGGCCTATAATTTTCTTTCTTTGTAGTGTCTTTATCTGGTTTTGGAATTAGGATAATTCTGGCCTTGTACAAAAAAAGCTTGGAAATCTTCCTTCCTCATGAAATTTTTAGAATAGTTTGAGGAAGATAGGTATTAGATCTTCTTTGAATTTTTGGTGAAATTAGCCTGTGAAACCATCCAGTCCAGGAATTTTGTTTGCTGGGAGTTTTTTTGATTACTACTTCAATTTCATTAGTCATAATTGGCCTATTGAGATTTTCTGATTCTTCCTGATTGACTTGTAGAAGATTGTATGTTTCTAGGAATTTATCCACTTTACTCAAGTTGTCCAATTTGTTAGCATATATAGTTCATAATATTTTGTTACAATCCTTTATATTTACTTTTTGTGGCTGTGTCTACTGGGCCTGAGTGTGAATGAGAGGGGACAATCTGTGTACAAGTGTTGGCTTCTACCAGCTCAGAGCTGGGGCAGATCCAAAAAAGATCCAAGGCTTCCTGAGGTCTGCTTCTACCTGTCACCTACTCTACCTTGCCCTGAGATTGCCTGGTTTTCCTCCAGAGCCTTCTGAAGAAAGACTCTTGCTGAGACACACAGACTTTTCCACAAGTTGTGAGCTTGTTAGGGTGGGGTGACTGGGGTTGGCAGGACAGGGCTAGTGCATCCCTACTAGGGAGCCACATGGTCAGGCACTCAGTAAGGGGAAGGTGGCCTCTACTATAGAGCCATACCACTCAGTCTCTGCCAGAGTCTCCAACTCCAGCTTTCCCATAAGGAGTGTGTGCTAAGTTCAGGTTGGGTGCAGCCAGTGTCACCTCTGCAGGAACAAGCTCAGCAGGGCAAAGCCACTGGGGCTTGAGATGAAAAACCAAGAGTCTCCCATTGGAGGTGATGCTGGCAAGCCTGTAGGAGGGAGGCAGACACCTCCTCCCCTTCCCAGGCTATAGCCTCTGAGGAAGTCATGAACTGAAGGTCCCAGCTCCAAGCAGGGCCCAGATCTGCCCAGTGGGACCAAATCCAGCAAGGTGGGACCCTCAGCTGCCTGAAAGTCAGGCCAAATGAGTCTCCCACTGGGGGAGCAATGCAGGCTGAGCTTGCAGGGGAGACAGGAGTGGCCCTCCTGTGATACAGCCATACAATCCAGCACCTGCCCATCTAATGCCTAGGTAAAAGTCTCCATGAGAGATGCAGTCCAAAAGTTTCAACCCTCTGACCCTCTGTGGCACTACGATCTCACTATAACCAAACCCAGAAGAGTGTGGCCACATGTAGTGAAAAGGCAGGCCAAGCGATCCAACAGGTTGGAGGTGGGGGTGCCAGCAGTGTACTCAAGTTTCTGTCAAATGAATGAAGAATGGTACCTTCTGCAAAACTGCACAGTTCAACTACTGTCTGCTTCTCCACCAAGAGCTCCCCAGGAAGAGTGCTCTAGAGGTCTCTGCTGTTTGCAATTAGCAAACCCCTCTGCAGGACCCCAGCACAGCAGAGTGGTGTTGCCAGCAGTTGGAGGACTGGGCAGTGCAATCCCCAGGCTGGTGCTGTCACAAAGGGAGTGCTCGACCCTGAGAAGGTAATGTATGGGTCTCCAGCAGGCTCCCTTCTCACCCAGATATACTGAATCCCACTGATTTTTCACCACCAGATGCTATATAGGCTCTTATTCTTGTCTCTGTTGCTCTGGGTTTGGGGATCCCTGTGTGTAAATGAGAACCAATGCTTCTTGGGGGAGGAAATTTTGCAGCTGAGATATCCCTCCAGCTTGTCAGCTACTGCACATGGTTGTGGGTACCAGTGCTTCCCATGTCTCTGCGCTTCTTACCAGTCTCTATGTGGCTTCTTCTGTAAATCCTTGGTTATAATATTTCAGTTCAGCTAACCTTCAGTTGCTTATACAGGTTGATTGCTCTATAATTTAGCTGTAAATATGGTTTGGTGCAGGGAGAATGTGACTGTAGCTCCTACCTACTCTGCAGCCATTTTGGAATCCTCTGATGAGTCACTCTTTGGAGTTAAATGTGTGTATGTTGGTAGGACAGAAAAGGAATGGAATGTCGACTTTTTGCCAACAGCTCTTTGGCTGAAAGAAAATTTTTCAATTTTTTTCCTTTTCAGCATGAATCACATGGAGAATTTGTTTGAGGCGAGGCATCAAAAGAGGAGAAAAAAACTCTTTATATCCATATTGCTCCTATTCCCATTGGAAAATGGGTGCCAGGTAGCATCACTGGTTACCTTTTCTTTTATTTTTAAAGCATAATGACTGAAGTGTTCATTTGGAACATGCTCAGATTGAATGGCCTTATTTAAGCCTCATTCTGAAAGACACTACTAGAGAACATGATCTGCTTTCTCACTATGGATGCAGAAATTCTCATCAGAGTAGTCAGTTGGGACGACTTCAGGGAATAATATCTGAAGGGATCCTTTTATTCCAGATTGTAGAGAGAGGAAAAAAAACAGGAGAATTCATTAAGATGATTAACCTCTGGATGAAATAAATTGTATTTACAGTCTATTTAGAAGTGTTACTTGAATTTATATAGTAATAAGACTTTAATGCTAACTCTGTTCTCTCTACGTGAAGCAACTGGTGACCCCTGAACATGGGGTGATGAAAAGTTAATTCCACCCAGCTTGTGACTAGATCTCACTTGTGCACCATTCATTGGGCACAGCAGGTAGTGCATGTGTTCTAAATCTCATGCCAGTGTGCTTTGGAATGAATATGCCTCATCCTAGGTATTGCTCTAGCTTCCACGTATGCTAATTCAGGTTTCTTAACCTTGGCATTCTCGATATTTGGGGCCAGATGAGTGTTTATTTTGAGGGCTGTCCTGGGCAATGTGGATGCTTAGCAGTGTCCCTGGCTTCTACTTACCAGATGCCAGTTATATCCTTCCACTTCTCCCACCTTACACCCTCCCCATTATGAAAACCAAAATGTCTCCAGACATTGCCTGATGTCCCCTGGGAGGTAGAATTGGCCTGCCTGAATACTACTACTATAATTTGATATTGTACAGGCCTGGTTTTGGTATCATTTAACTGATTTTTTAAAGATTTTTGCCCATACTTCCCATACCACTCTGGGCTTTTCTCTGCACATTTGAGCCCAGGTTTCCATTGAGTGGTAGAGGGAAGAGGCCACATGGGTATGGAGTCCACACATCTAGATTTGTCTTGGACAATCATATTTTTGTCTGTTGCTCAGAAGCAATTATTAAGTAGCACTACCCTAAAGAGTGTCCAAGTAGGGATAAAATTATCCAGCTTCCTTGAAATTTTGGCACTTTGGCTTTCAAAAATGGGTAAGAGTTTTAAGGGCCCCTACAATCTCAAAAGACATATTCCCCCTGTGAAGGTCTTTGAATCTTTCCTGTTCAGTTTTAGGAGCCTGGAAGTTTAAGTATTTCATGTCCATAAGGGCTGCATACTCAAGTCTTCATAAATTCAGATTTTGACCAATTAGGCAAAGTGAGCTCAGACAAAAAGGAAAAGAACAGTGCTTTTGAAAGAATGTTCTTTTCCCAATAGAAACAGAGTTTAAAATTCTAAGTAAGAAGGAATTACTTCTGAGTTTCTAATGGCTTTTCTGCTGGCTTTTACAATCACACTATTACTGGGATCGGGCTTCCTGCTTGGAAAAGTGCTTTGCAAGAATACTTCAGACAGAAGAGAATGAGTTTAGAACAGATTGGGCTACAATAGAAGAGAGTTGAAGAAATCAGAGGTGGTTTAAAAAGCAATCTTTCTTTTGGTCTTGAGAATAGGAGAAAATCTTTTTGTACTTCAATACATCCTGTCACATTAGGACAGACTGCTTGCTAAAGCCTTGAGTGGACATTAGGATTGTGTGGTTCTTGGCATGTACCTTTGCTAATAAAGCATACACAAGAAAAACTCCAGGTAGTAATATGCACTGTGAACTGTAATCAGTATCAGCCTCCCACATGAAAATACAAAGACGAGATTTTCAGCCCACAATGAAGGCAAAATAATATGCTATCATTTTGCCTATGTGAGACCATTCCATTTAAAAGGTCAGCATTAATTTGGTTATCTGCATCTCAGTACCAGCTGACATTTGATTTTTAAAGTAATACAAATTAATGGAATGTATATGAGATGTTGAATATAAATGTCCCTTTCTCCCCATACTTTTCTTCTTTTGTCAGCCTCCTAGAACCTTTATCTTCTCTTTAACTTAGATAAAACCCTCTAGGTCAAACTCTAGAGAGCCAAAGTTGCAGATCTCTGACAGAAAAAATATGAGGACAGATAGATGACTTCACACATGAAAAATTCCTTCTCCCAATCTCTTTATCTTCACTTGGTGATGTTTTCACCCTAGGCACATACTGTCATAAAAATTGCACTTCTAACACTTTAATTAAGGTTGTGTTTTTATCTTCAATTGTATTTCAGTAGACTTTTTAGGTATTTCCTGGGTCTTGTTGCTCTTCCATCTTGGCTGTGAACCATGAGTTGGCAAATGTGCTATATTTTTTCTGTGGTTCTCTATTCAGTAGCCTCCCATTGAGACAATCACCTCCAAAAATGGTCTTTAACCCAAAATATAGCCCCTTGCAAACTAAGAGAAACTAATATAGAAAATATGATAGAAATATCTGTTTTACAATCATCAGATTATACTTTTGAAAGTGTATTTCATACTTTCAAATCATATAGAATACTATCTTAGGATGTAGTGTTTTAGGAGGGGTGAGCTTGGCTGTACACAACTGCACGGGACAGCAACCGGGAAATATGAGCCCTTCTACCTTGCCTTGTAAGAGAGCATTCAATGATCATTTGAACTCAGCTTAAATGCACTCAAAATATAAGGAATCAATCTAGTATTAGTGTTTCAAAAGACTAAAAAATGCCCCCAAAAGTGTAATTTTGAGTTGTCTAAATTTAGAATATTAGCATTACAGAACTGTGTGCCTATTAAGAGGCTACCCAGCCCTGCCCTTTGCCTACAGACCCCAAAGTTGCCTTCCTTTAACTGACCAAAAATGTGCTATCATTTTGCCTAAAGAAGGATGTTCTTCACCATCTTTAACATAACGATTATCATCAAAATAACTATTTTGGGGGGCACTGGCTACACATGAGGAACTTACTTTTAAGTACTGTGGACACCAAGAAATATGGGATATGTCTTCTCCATCAGAAAGTGTATGACCATGCTCATGGGCTTTCTGGCCACAAAGCAAACAGGCTGTAAGGTCAGCTAAATCTGTAATTTATGGATCCTGAAAAAGGAGTTTGGAAGGTGGGCTTTTTTTTTTATTTTTGTTTAGTCCTAACTATATGAAGTTGTAAAGTGGTGCTGGAGGCTGAGGGAGCTGTTTGTGTGCTGTGTTGTCTGCCTCAATTGCACTCTTGAATTCTGGCCAGCTGCCTAATCTTATGTAGGAGGCTGGCTAAGATGTATGTACTTCTCCAAAACATCAATTTTAGATTTTAAAAAGGATTAAGGTATTATTCCTGAAAAGCCAGAAATCGAGGCATATTTTAAAGGAGAAGGTCAGAAGAAGTAACCAGGTCTTGTTAAAGAATCAACTAGCTCTTTGGCTGATACATTGATTGTGTTAAATTTGTTCCCTCCCACAGATGCAAATGAGGAGTTATAAAAGAAATAATAATATTAAATGCTAAAAACTAATAAAAGGAATGTAAATCTAATTATTAGAGTAATTGATGATTATACTTTTAAAAGGACACTGCTAAAAACTAAATTTGGATGATTGAGTAATTGTAAATAAATCTTGACAGTTGATTCAAAATTTATGGTACATACATAAGATGTATTACTTTTCATATTCCATTATTATCCAAAATCTTTTAAAACATAGCATCATTTTATGTATCTTGCTGAGACTTGAGACTATATATATGGGTGTGTGTTGTGTGTGTGTATACAGATATATATATATAACCATGTATAAATGTATATATATATATGTTTGAATACATATGTGTAGACATTCATGAGATTTAAAAAATTATTATCCTCCAAAAGAAAGAAAAAAAACTGGCAAGTGATGAGATGGAACTGCATCCGACTGTTTATAAACATCTCAGATTTAGATTATCTTAATGTAACCTCCCAGGTCTGCTAGCTCCTCAAAGGACATCTTTTTTTTTGGAAAAATAAATCCAAATATCAGTTTAGGAGAAACCACAGAAAATTGCATGACTCACATTTTTTGTGGAAGTGAAGATCTGGCAGTTGAAGGCAAAGTGACACCCACACAGCTGCTTTGGCCCCAGTGTTTGGGTTACTGCTGCTTCAAAGGGGGCTCCTCCTTAGGGAAATAACTTCCCGGTTCCTTCTCTTTTCTTCTTAGCGGTCCCAGGAGAAAAGTAGAGTTGGGGGGCCTGTGGCCTTATAACAAGGGTTCCATTGCCAAGCTCTTGTTGTCTTAAGTTAAGTGGGCATCTTGTTTGGGGGGCTAAAAGCACTTGGAGAACTTTGTCATAGGAGAAGCAAGTTACTCTGCTCCTTGGTGGCCCCTTAGTGTCAAAGCATCAAGGAGTTAGGTTTCAGTGTCTGATAACAAAGTTGAACAGGGGTGAGTGTGAAAAGATGGGACTCACAGTTATCAAAACTCACCTTTTCCCAGGATTTTGAGTGGGGTTTGCTTTTTTCATGAGAGACCAAAGAGCCCTATCTTCTAAACCATATGTAGACTGATGTGCCCTTGAGAAGCTCCCCTGTTTTGGGAGCCACATGTACCTCTCAGTCATGCTGGGTTTCCTTGTGGAAGGCCCTTGAATATATTTATTCTATAATCTAAAATATAGATTGGACAGCATCCCTGTGATTTCCTGTGGACTTTTCTTTTACAGAGAAGTGGTTTATTCTTTCCTAAGGGCAAGAATTATGATTTTTAAAGGCTTTGCTTTTCAATACCACATTATATTATCCTGATGATAATTTTGAGCCACCTGCAACATTCAACATCTGGGCATAAGAGTCAAAACTGGGCCCGAGGAAAGCATTCCATTGGCTAAATCACCAGGTTACTCCAAGCAGCAGTCATTGCCATTGCAGCTGATGGCAGTTCAGGTTCTTTCTAGACTTCCTGGTGCTATAACCACCCAATGCTCATTGTTGACATCTCCTGGAATCATATTTAATAGCAGCACTCGGTAAATATTTCTCCTGTGGTTGCTGTATAGTACGCATGGGACCAGGCTCTAGGAGTAAAAAGATGACTATGATAGCTCCTATCTTTGCGGAAGAGTGTTTCAGGAGGAAACAGACAAGATGAGTGTCCTAACAGGAGCACAACCACAAGGCTAGCAGAGCCTTTTGATGGAGAGGGGGATCTATAAGTTTGAGGAAATCCGGAGAACCTAGTGTGAAGTATACAGGCAAAGGAAAAGTGGAAGGGGTAGGGGAGGGAGGTGATGGATGTGGGGTGGGGGAGAAAGTGTTACAGAAAGAGGGAGTTTGTCCCTTAAAAACAACAACAACAACAACAACAACAACAACAACAACAAAACTCCACTCATGTTCAATGTGTGACCTAGAATTTCAAAGGGCATCTCCCTTGGGAAGAATCCAAGAAGGTGGTGGACGTTTTGGAATGTTCAGAATGTGAGGAGGATGCTATATGCATTATGCTAGTTGTAGAAAATGTGTTGGATTTCTGAATACCTTCCAGAATCTTGTCTAGTCTGAAAATTTTATATATACCCATATTTGTGTATATAGTATGGTGTGACCTAGTCAAAACCTGTTGCAAAGTTTGTGCCATAAAAATAAATGAACTGTTAATAGTTCAAGTTCACTTCCTCTGAGTGGCATAGGGTTTTGAAGATGAGACAAAACTGTTGGACTCCAGGGGCCAAATATAGATATGAATGGTTTAGAATCTTCTGCTTTTCTGGTGTCAGAACACATGATATGGTGTGGCATATAATTGAATCTGTTGGAGATGGGTGCAAACCCAGTTAAGTTTGGAGTGAGGTGCTTGTATACCAAGGGACAGGATGTGTTTAAGTGGAACCTAATCAACAAAACAAACATGCGAGCAAAATATAACCGGAGACATTGAAATAAAGAATAAACTGACAGTAACCAGAGGAGAGGGGGAGGGGATAACGGGGGGAAATAGAGGAAGGGTCATCAAGGAACATGTATAAAGGACACATGGTCAAAACCAAAGGGGGTAGGTAGAGGGTGGGAGGTGAGGATGGTGGGATGGGGGAAAATGGAGACAACTGTAGTTGAACAACAATAAAACATTATAAAAAACAACAAAACAAAATAAAAAAACAGGATTAAACTTCAAGGTGAAGGAACAGGGAAAGCTTTCTATTTGACAACACTTAGAAAACAGTGACAAGGAAACACTTTGAACAAATGATTTGAGAAGAGTAAATACAAACACAACAAGGAAATGTTTGTTTTGGGTTATGATTTATATTGTTCTAGGAGAAATGGGAGTATGTGTGCCTTCTACAAACGAAATGAGTCCCACAGACATTTACCTGCTACTTCCAGAAATAACATAAACGTGTTTCTAAAAGTTCAGACATGTGGAGCAGCAGAGTCTAATTTGGATTCTGGTATATCTCTGGAAGTTGTCTGTCTGCTTCAAGGCTATAAATGAACCAAAATAATTGAGGTGTTAATAGAAATGAATATATAGAAGATACGGTTTTTCTTTGGACTTGTAAAACTCCAAGAGGGAGAAGATGAAAACTGAAAGTAGGAAAAAAATCGAATGAAATAAAGTGCTATTTTAGTTTTGTAAATCAGGGGTAAGTGAATATTTTCTGTAAAAGACCAGATATGTTAGACTGTTGAAAGTAGTCATAAACAAATACATGCATGTGGGCACGGCTGTGCTCCAATAAGACTTTATTTATGATTGTCAAAATTTGTACTTCATATAATTTGCACTTGTCATGAAATGTTATTCTTCTTTTGATTTTTCTTTCAACCATTTAGAAATGTAAAAACCATTGTTACAGATTATGGTGCCAGATCTGAGGCAAACATCTCCCCTTATTTGTTCTTTTAGAACAAACAAAACAAAACAAAACAAAACCTTGAAGTGCAACATGCTTACTTTTACAGGATTTTGTAAATTAATTAAGTGGTGATTTTTCATCTTTGGTATTTTCCTGGATTTTTCTATAATGCTTTGTACCCCTCTAACACTTTCTAACATCAATCGTTGTACATTTAATAAGCACTCACCCTGAACTGAAATGCTGGGGACAGACGTCAGAGGAAAAGAAAATATTAGCAATAGAAAGTGGTACAGAAGCTCCTCTATTTATGGAATTTCAACTTGTGCACTTTTGTAGATACAAACAAAACCATACTCTGCAGTAAAGCCCTCTGGTTCTCTCCTCACCACCAAAATATGTTAAGAGGTTCTGGGAGCTTTTTGTTTCTGCTTTTGCCACCCCCCAGCTTGTTCTTCAGTCTACCTAATATTTACTGTCTTTCTGCTTGGTGCTGAGGAGTGTTGCCATTAACCCCATCTTGTATGATAATGCCAGAGGAAATAGAAGAAGAAAGTGCTAGTAAGAAGTAGCAGAAAGGAAGGAAAAAAGAAAATATTTTCCAAGTTGAAATAGGTCAGAAAAGTTGTTGAAGCTCCTTTGGTAGGAGGAACAATTTTGAGGACAAAGACCTTATCATGTAACCTGAGAAAAGTCCTATACCTATGTGATAATAATAAGCGTTAATACAGAGCTGATAGAGGTCTGGCACTTTTCCCCTACAATGCACACTCACACACACTCACATACAAATTTAATCCTCACAAAAAAGATGGTAATCAACAAATGATGTCATAAGATGGTTGATAAAGCAGAGAAAATGTCACTGTGTGAGTGGGGACTGGCATTTTAGACCTATCTGTGATAATCCAGGGGAAGGAATGATGTCTAATAAATCTAGTCTCCCAGTCAGAAATGGTTCCATGACCAAAAAAAAAAAAATGGTTCCATGAGATTTTTGGAACCTACCCAAACTTAAAGTAACTGGCTAAATGACAATAGGGGGTGCTGAAACTACTGAGAAATTACCTGTAGGGCTTGTGGGCCAATTCACCACATCAGATTTTCAGTATATGAAATGAAATAGGTCTAATGTGGACAAAGGTGCCAGATAAAGTGTTTATCAGCCAGAAAGGGAATAACACAAAGTAAGTGAGAAGTGTTGGATGATCAACTAACATATGACCTTGCTGGAACTACACCTGGGGCTTCAAGCTTCTATTCTGTTCAGGACCTCTGGGCATAAGAACAGAGTTCTTATCTGGGCATAAACAGCCTTTAGAAATGAACAAGTTTTCAACCCAAATGTATAGTGGACACTTGCTATTGGTGTTGTGCCCAGAATATCTCAGGTCTTTTACTAGTTTTGTGTGCCTGTCCCATCCCCCAACTTCTGTGTGGTTTGCTTCTAATGAGCAACATCTGTGAACTCCTTCAGAGGACTTCCCTTGGTATTCTCCAGCAGTTTCCTTGTACCCACAAAGCGCAGGAAGTGCCTGGGAGTTTACATCAGTCTGGAGCATCTCATAGCCCTTGACTGGCAGGTGTGAGAATATTAAATCTCAGTCCTTTCTGCTTGAGGTGGCCCAACTCTGAGAGGGAATTTACACTTGAGACCTCCCCCAGGGATCAGGCTGAGACTGGACTTTGCTAGAAGTCACACCGTTACTTGGCTTTCTCACCTTTCCTACCCTGTTAGGCTTATCCCTTACCAGTTTCTCCTGGGAACATGTCCTTAATAAATCACTTGCATATGAGTCCTCATCTTAGTGTCTGCTTCTTGGGAACTTTACTTAAGGCAAGAAGCAACTATATTATTAAGATAGATAAATAGCACAAGACCTTACCTTCAGTCAGCATTGAAAAAATGAATGAAAGAACGGACTGAATGAATTAATAGAAGGCAGTCTTTAGCCGTGTGTCACTCATGTTATAATCAAGGAAAGGGATAAAACATTGACATTTTAGAGTTGCAGGTCCTATCATGAAACTGTCACAGTACAACCTATCCAGCTGATGGTCATCTGGGCTCAGCTTAAATATTTCTGGGAAGAAGAAATCACTATCTCCCAGGATAGCTGCCTTTCTCCTTTTACACCAGTCAATTTACTATAAAGACCTCTCTTCCTCCCTCGTTCCCTTCCTCAACTGATAGACAATTGGGTTGTTTCCACCTTTTGTCTGTCATAAATAATGCTGCTATGAACATTCGCTTACAAGTTTTTCTGTGGACATGTTTTCTTTTTTCTTTTTGTTATATACCTAAGAGTGCAATTGTCAGGTCAAATGTACAGTGCTTTCATGTGTTGAGTCAAAATCTGAGTCTTCATAACTTTCACTCATGGTCTTTCTCCAGACTTCTGCAGATAGTTGAAAAGGCTTTCCTTTCTTATACATGACATTCCTTCAGATTGTCCATCATTGTCTCCATGTTCTTCAACATTCAAAGGCTGAATTTTCTTTGTTCCTTCTATCATTCCATTGTAAAAATGAGACTTAAAGAAATGCAAACCAATAGCCTTGAAATCATATTGTCTATTATGATGTACAAAACATCTTTCTTTTGTTCCAAATCTCAGACTTCCCCATCAACAATGGGGAACTAGTGGCTGATAGCTTTGTTTTTTGTTTTTGTTTTTGTTTTTTTGCCAGGAAGAGAGACAAAGAATTATTTTCTAGATGGGAAGGTTTTTCAATAGACTCTGAAGGGATTTTCTCCTTTGGGAACTATAAAAGGACTAATAATTTGTATAATTTAAACACATTTGTCATTTTTTGACATGTTAATGTGAGAAAAGGAATTCCATGGTTTTGAAAAATAAAATTTAATGGATATAAGTTATCCTAAGAGCTTTGAAAGAAGTCATGTGTAGCATTCTTTTTTACTCATAAGTCACAAAGACAATGGGGAGAAAACTTGATACACCCACAGTAAAATGCAGCAAGTTACTTAGCAGTCTCTGAGTTATGAACTGGGCCAAATGTTATCTTCATTACTTCTTCCATAACTACAAGTGGATCTGATTCTTACTTTTTAGTCATAAGCTTAGGGATATTTTTCACCCTATTTTTTGGCTGCATTTATTTATTTATTATTCCATTTATTGAGGTGACATTGGTTCACAAAGCCATGCAGGTTTCACGTATACAACTCAGTAAAACATCATCTGCACACTGCATTGTGTGCCCATCACTCCAAGCAAAGTCTTTTTCTGTCTCCATTTTCTGCCTCTTTGCCCCCTCTTTCCCTGTCACCACACTGTTTTATGTGTCTATGTGTCATATGTAAAATATATAACATACTCTATGTCATATATATTTTTAAAGATTTTATTTATTTATTTATTTTTAGGCAGAAGGGAAGGGAGGGAGAAAGGGAGAGAAACATCAATGTGTGGTTGCCTCTCATGTGCCCCCTACTGGGGACCTGGCGTGCAACCCAGGCATGTACCCTGACTGGGAATTGAACTGGCAACTCTTTGGTTCGCAGGCCAGTGCTCAATACACTGAGCCACACAAGCCAGGGCATCTTTTATATATATTTTTGTTTAATCTCTTCACCTTAATTCATCCAGCCCTCCAAAATCCCCCTCTGACAAATGTCAGTCTGTTCCATGTGTCCATGCCTTTGTTTCTATTTTGTTCATCAGTGTATTTTGTTCATTAGATTCTATATGTAAGTGAGATTATATGGTATCTGTCTTTCTCTGGCTGGCTTATTTCACTTAGCATAGTGCTCTCCAGGTCCACCCATGCTGTTGCAAAAGGTAAGGTTTTTCTTTTTATGGTCAAGTAGTATTCCACTGTGTAAATGCACCACAGGTTTTTATCCACTCATCTACTGATGGCACTTGGGCTGTTTCTAGATCTTGGCTATTGTAAATAATGCTGCAATGAACAGAGTGGTGCACCTATTCTTTCAAATTAGTGCTTCAGGGTTTTTTTGGATTCATTCCCAGAAGTGGCACCACTGGGTCAAAAAGCAGTTCCATTTAAAATTTTTTTGAGAAAACTCCATATGATTTTCTGTAGTGGCTGCACCAATCTGCATTCCCACCAACAGTGAACAAAGGTTCTCTTTCTTCCACATCCTCACCTACACTTGTCGTGTGTTGATTTATTGATGATGGCCATTCTGACTGGTGTGAGGGAATATCTCACTGTGCTTTTAATTTTCATCTCTATGGTGATTAGTGACACTGAGCATTTTTTCATATGTCTGTTGGCCATCTGTATGTTGTTTTTGGAGAAGTGTCTATTCAGGTCCTTTGTCCATTTTTAATTAGGTTGTTAGTATTCTTGGTGTTAAGTTATATAAAGTTCTTTATATATTTTGGAAATTAACCTCTTATCAGATGTATCATTGCCAAATATGTTCTCCCATTCAGTGGGTCCCCTTTTCATTTTGTTGATGGTTTATTTTACTATGCAAAAGCTTTTTAGTTTGATGTAGTACCATCTGTTTTTTCTTTTGTTTTTCTTGCCCAAAGAGATACATCAGAAAAAACATGAGGCCTGTCCAGAAATATCCAGCCATGTAACATGAAAAATGGAGACATTTATTGAAGAGAATACAAGAAACATTGTCCATAGGACAATGACACCTCAGTGCCCTTCAAAGTAGGCACCTTGGGACCTCACACAGTTCTTCCAGTCGCCATCAGCTGCCCTGTTATATTTTCCTGAATCTCACGGACAGTCTGAAATCTCTTACCTTTCAAAGGTGATTTCAGTTTTGGGAAAAGCCAGAAGTTGCAGGGCACCAAATCTGGGCTGTAGTGGGGCTGAGTCACTTGGGTGACTTGATGTTTCCCCAAAAAAACTGTGCACAAGATGTGATGCATGAGTGGGTGCATTGTTGTGATGAAGCTGCCAATCACTAGTTGCCCATAGCTGCGGCCTTCTGAATCATCTAAATAGTTTCCACAGAGGAATGTTCAAGCTTAACACAAAATTTGATGCAGATTTGTTGCTCTACTCACTCAGTCATTTTGAATGCAACAGCCACACAGTACACATGCTCACTCAATGGCGTCTACTGCCCCCACTGACTAGTACAGTTAAGTCAACATTGTTCACGCCTATGCATTCCAGTCCACTCTTTTTGGCTGTCAGGTTACATCGATGTCATGCAAACCATTCTCATTATGTTAATGATGGTTGGACTTTTTCCGGACAGACCTTGTATTACTATGAGAAATGTCTGATATTTTACTGCTCATTTACTTTTTTCTAGGATTTTTATGGTTTTGTGACTTATATTTAAGTCTTTCATCCATTTTCAACTTATTCTTGTATATGGTATAAGTTGGCGGTCTATTTTCTTTTTTGTTTTGTATATATTTGTTCAATTTTTGAAACACAATTTATTGAAGAGACTGTCTTTTCCCCTTTGTATGTTCTTCCCTCCTTTGTCAAATGTTAATTGAGCTAGGGATGGGTTCTGACATTGTCTTATGGTATCTGCATGACCTTAAACAAGTCACTCAACCTTTCTAAGCACCAGTTTCTGCATTTTAGTCCCATGACATCAAAGATTCTCAAAGAGTGTTGTACATGTTATCAAGGGATCTTACTAAAGATCTTAATTCTGAGGTGATGCTACAAGAGACTTTGTTTCAGTGTATTTTGGGGAGGTGCTCACAATCTGCTTTTAAAAAACTTTACCTCAAGTGATTCTGATGTACATGGTCTTGAAGACTATACATTCAGACACCGATTAGCCATCTCTTTCTGGTCCCTTTTCTTCTTGCCCTATCTTCTGGTGAAAGGGAGAAGAACCCTTATAATCTTTCCAAGTAATGTTTTTCCATATGTGCTATATGTGTGAACATGCAGAAAGATGGCTACCAAAATTGAAATAATGAAAAAGCCCTAGTCTGATACTTAGGTTCTAATGTATTAGAATTATTTTGACCAGAACAATTTTACATGTAGAGGGGTTCTCAGCCTTAGTGCTACTGATATTTGGGGCCAAATCATTCTTTGCTCTGTATGTATGTGTTGAGGGGATGGTGGTGGAATTGGCTTGTTCAGTGGTGGATGTTTAGCAGCATCCATGGCCTCTATCCACTAAATACCGGTAGCAGCACTCCCTTCCCCCAAGTTGTGACAATAAAAAATATCTTCAAATATTACCAAATATGCCCTGGGGGACAAAATTGCACCTGGTTGAGAACTACTTTAATAAAGCATGGTCCCAAAGAAAGAGAATCAAGAAATTAGTCTTGGAGCAGTTTTGTTTGGTTGGCCTCATTGCACAGCCAAGGCTGAAAGGCCTTGTTAAACTGTTGGTGTTCAACTTTTATGTACCAAGCATTCCTTGGGGATCTGAAACTCTGGCTCATTCTATTTGGTGGATTAATGAGATACAGAGAGGTTAAGTGACTTGGCATGCAAAGGACACTCTGTTTCATTCTCCTCATTTTATTATACTTGACAACAGATTCTCAACTTTTGCCTTGTATGTTCTGTTCCTTCTAAAAATGAAATCATAATCACAAAATAGATTAATTGGAGGAGGGGGCACCATTACATCTGAAATTGTTTTGGACGTTTCAGATACCAGAGTAATGCCAGGTGTCATCATCATTCATAATACTGCTGAGCTTTGAAACTAGTAGTTGTGTTGGGTGACTAAGCAAGTGTTCCAAAAGACGCCATAACTTCCAGTTTTGATCATACACGTGGCCAATTCCTACTTGTTAGCCTTTTCACATGCTGTGTTGGTGGAGAATGTCCCAGAGCTGAGCTGTACTCTTCTGCTCTGGGGAAATTTCTCCTTGTTTTGTTGGATGGTGCAAGACTTAATCCTCGGAAAGAAAATGTGTTGTTGCTGTGAGATGTACTGCTAAGTGAAAATTATTAAAGGATGGATTTCTTATGTCTAGGAAGGGTTTCTCAACTTTGGCACTTGACATTTTGGGCAGGATAGTTTTTTTTTTTTTTTTTTTAATTTTTATTTTTATTTTTTTTTAATTTTATTTATTTATCTTTAGAGGGGAAGGGAAGGAGAGAGGGAGAGAAATATCAATGTATGGTTGCTTCCTGTGCATTCCCTGCTGGGAACTGGCCTGCAACCCAGGCATGTGCCCTGACTGGGAATCGAACCGTGAGCTCTTGGTTCACAGGCCCGCGCTTAATCCACTAAGCTACACCAGCCAGGGCAGGATAGTTTTTTTTTGTTGTTGTGAGGGGGTGGTGTCCTGTGCATTTTATGATTAGCAATACCCTGGCTTGTATCTACTAAATGCAAGTGGCAACTGTCTCCCCACACCCCCTACCCAACAGTTGTGACAACCAAAAAGTCTCCAGATATTTCTGGGTGTCCACTTGGAGAAAAAACTGTCCCCATTGAGAACCAATAACCTGGAAGATGTGGATGGGACACTGGCAGTGTCTTCTCCCTTTCCCCTTTTATAAGAAGGCACCCTAGCAATTTAATGAGTGAGTCTGACTTATCATAGAGTCTCTACTTTGAGATGTACTGGAATGGCCTGCAAAAAGATTTGGACCCAACTTCCATTTCCACCTTTTTAAAAAAATATATTTTACTGATTATGCTATTACAGTTGTCCCATTACCCCCCCCTTCATTCCCCTCTACCCTGCACACCCTCTCCCACCCACATTCCCCCCTTTAGTTCATGTCCATGTGTCATAAGTCCTTTAGCTTCTACATTTCCCATACTGTTCTTGCCCTCCCCCTGTCCATTTCCACCTTGACTCCACCATTTATCAGATGTGCTAAGCAAGTTAATTACCTTCATGAATAAAATCGAAGTGGTCATACATTCCCTCACAGCATTATGCCAAGGATTCAGATTTGCTTTTTTGAAAGCACCTAGTTGGACAAGGGGCCAGTGATGTAGGTTCTCAATGACAAGGGGAATTGTTGTAATTTCAAACAATGATTTTAGCACCAGAAGCACTCGTGCTGTCATGAGCGTTTCACAGGATTTACCTGCTCAGAACAGCATGCAGAGGAAAGAAGACTGGAATTGGTTGGGTGGAGGAAATAGACTAAGATTAGCATATGGATATAATGAAAAGAAGTTTCTTGATTCTCAAACTTTTTTTGGGGGGGGCAGTCATAACTACAGGGGTTGCAACCTCTCCTTTTTGCTTAATGAACCTTGAATAGAAATTTATTTTAGAAACATAGTTCTGTGGATACTTCTTAAGGGCACTCTCCATGGCTTCAAGGCACTGAGTAGCAATTGTTCAATGAAAATATCAAAATGGCAAGAACAGGACAAATCAAGGATACCAAACTGAACTTATTGTTATGGTCAGTTTATCCTCACCTCCCTCCCTCTTTTCTTTCCTTATATTCACGGATTATCACATTCTCAGTTCTGGTTGATATACAGGGTGGGGCAAAAGCGGGTTTACATTTGTTCTTATGAAAGACAATACAATAATAAATAAATAATAATACAAGAATAAACAGATTTGCATACTCACAATTATAAACCTACTTTTGTCCCACCCTGTATAATTTTTTAATATTCCTGGTTTTAGGAATCAAGGCTGAGGGCAATATTACTAAGTCATGCAAGAGCATTCTTTTTGCTCTTCTCCATTCTATGTCACCACAGTCTCAGGTACCATTCTTGGGACCCCAAGGAATGCTTCATTCCCTGGTCTTCAGACCAGGTTTGTCTTCAGACTGGGATTGTCTCTCTAACTTATCTGCAGGCAGGAATGAAAACTTAATTCTTCCTTGGATTTGTCCCATATGCATATCCCTGTTAGGGTTAATACAAAGGGAAGAATTATGGCTGTGGAGCAAAATGGCAATTCCTTTAGAGGCACTTATGTTTACAGTTGGGTTTGGGTCACTAAGATTCCCCCCACCCCTGCACAGTGTGCTGAATTTCTGCCTAATAAAATGTCCAGAGTATAACCAGTGTACCCATTGCTACTACCTGTACATGTGGATGGGGTCAACAATAGCATTTCCAATTCCTAGCAGGCCTAGTAGGTCCTTCTTCATGTATAAAGGAAATGTGATTTTGACAAGGAAGACCTGAAGCTGCTTCCTCATCTCTCCTTCCTGATCCTGGTGTTTGATTTCCTGAATTTTATCTTTGTAGCCCCATGAGAAAACCTTAAAAGAGAGACAACTCTAAACTGTGTTCAGTCTTTATATAAACTATGTTCAGTCTATTTATACTGTAGTGTAAATAAAGGTTCTAATTGGTACAATCTGTTTAGAAACTGTTGGGTATTGTCCAGTAAAGTTGAAGATATGCATTCCTATGACCCAAGAATTCTGTTTCCAGATTCATGCCCTATAAAAATTCATGCACATGTGCACAAGGAGATATGTGTAATGATGTTCAAGCAGATGTGTGCAATGATTTTCAAGCAGTAGCTCAACACTGGAAAGGGCACATATGTCCATCAGCAGTTGAAAAGATAAAAAGTGCTAAACACATACAATGGAATACTGGAAGCAATGGGAATGAATAAACTAGAGCTACATACAACATCATAGAAGAACTGTAAAAACATATTGTTGAGTAAAATATGCCAGATGTAATAAAAACATGCTCCATTTATTATAAAGTTCAAAACAGGCATCATTAAGTTCTAAGATTTATAGATGCATAACTTCCTAAAAGCAGTGGTTCTCAAACAGGGATTATCTTGTCCCATGTTCCCAAGGGACATATGTCAATATTTGGAGATATTGTTGGTTGTCGTAACTCTAGGAGGGGGATAGTACTTGCGTCTAGTGAGTAGATGCTAGGGGTGCTGCTAAACACCCTACAATGCATAGGACAGCCCGCATAACAAAACATTATCAGCATGACTCCAAAACTACAAGCAACAAAAACAAAAATAAACAAGTGGGATTACACAAAACTAAAAAGCTTCTGCACAGAAAAAGAAACAATCAACAAAATGAAAAGGCAACCTACAGAATGGAAGAAAATATTTGCAAACCATATATATCATAAAGGGTTAATATAGAAAAATATAAAGAACTCATACACCTCCATAGCAAATAGAAATAATGTGTGGACTTAACAGACCTCTTAGAGTTCTGCACAACCGTCTAGGTCTCTTCTCGAGTCCTGAATAAATGGGCTGAGAACTGAAGAGGTGTATGATTCACTCTAAGATTAATTTAGGAGCCTTGCAACATGGACTGATAATTTCTTTTCTTAAATGCTTTGTCCTATCTCCTTTAACCTTTCAAACACAGAAAAACAGCTCTTTTGCACTTGAAAATTTAACTGCAACTTAACGTTGAATTTAGCAAGAAATATGCTAGCAGGCAGAAGTCATTTCTAAAATGTAAATAAAGCAGGTCCTTGAATAATGTTGTTTTGTTCACTGTCATTTCATCTTGTTCTAATGTTGATGAGAAAAAAATTGATTCCCACTGGAGCCCCTGTCTGTGTGGAGTTTGCATGTTCTCCCCACATCTCTGTGTGTTTTCTCTGGGGACTCTGGTTTCCTCCCACATCACAAAGATGTGCCTGTGAGGGAAACTGTCTTGTCTATATTGTCCCAGTCTGAGTGAGTGCAGGTGTGGGGGTGAGGGGCCCTGCAATGGAAGGGCAACTGTCCAGGTGGGTCCTGCCTGCTGCCCTGAGCTGCTGGGAGGGGCTCCAGCCACCTTGACCCTGAACTGGACTCTGCGGGTTAGAAAATCATTCTTTTACTTGTGTTTATTCGTCTTTCTCAAATGTGTGTGTAGCTCACAGGTATTTCAATGCTTCATATTAAGAGTGTTTGGGTCTTTATTTAGAAATTTGGTGATGTTTTTGTGACCAGAACTATGCTGTAGGAACTTAGCTCTTGTTGATATAAATTAGCTGACGGTCAAATTTGTTTCATTATATATCATTTCACTTAAAGTCACAGTTTCTAAGAACCTGTGGATTACATAAAGTGATGACTTATTATACACAGTTTGGGAATGATGGATTATTTTTGGCTTACAATAATACCATTTAGTGACTTAATACACTTTCCAAAGACAGAATACAAACAAAATCTAAGACAACCCAATTTTAACATGGAGGTGACTTATTTATGGGTAATGATCAAAGGACTAGGGTTAAGGATTTTAAATGCAAGGACCCACCTTGTATTGTTTATATCTATTAATAATGGAAAAGATTTTGTAGGGAAAGGGATTTTAAGTTTTGAGATCTTAATTGCAGATATGATAGAGGAAGAAATCCTAAGGCTGGAGAGTTCATCTTTCTATCTAAATAGAACACCATGAAGCAAAGGTCCCTACAGTGGGGCCATTGTGTAAACATCCCTCTTTTGATGCACCAGCTGTATTATGTGAAAGATGCGGTGTGTGCTGAAGCTGGTGCTAGTTATCCACCTTACTCTAAGGGTTTTCGATAACAGCTCTAAAGGTTGCTTTCAGCAGCAGAGCAGAGTGAAAGTGGAGAGGGGACTTCAGTGTGTCATTTTTCTAGCTCTGTTTGCACATGTCAGGGAGCAGGGAGTTCCTCCAAGGTAAATGGGCATGCTCTGTCCTCCCACATAGCAGAGGGAAAGAAGTCCTGGGCAAGGCAGGCTGCAGGTAGAAAGAGACCTGGGAAAATGGTGAAACTGACTTTCCCTTACCACAGGCAGCGCTCTGGCTGGAAGTTTTTGTTTTGGGCAGGAGATTGATTTTTAAGTTTATTTTTTTTGGTTCTTCCGATTTAAAATGCACATAATGAAGGGGATAAATTGCACAAATCTGAACTGTGCCACTCAATGAGTTTTACATATGGGGTGTACTTGAATAGCTGCAATGTAGTTCAAGGCACAGAACATTTCCAGCACCCCAGAAGCTTCCCTGTGTCCCTCCCCATCTTGGTAGTCACTGTTTTGGCTTCTTATCACCATAGATCATATTTACCTATTTCAGTTCAACATTAAATCCCATAATAAATGAATGGAATCTTACAGTATGTTTTCCTTTGTGTCTGATTTCTTTCTCTCAACAAGATGTTTGTGAAAATAACCCATGGAGTTGTGTGCCTTAGTACCATTTTCCTTTCATTGCCAAGGAGTATTCCATTGTATGGATACATCAGAGTTGGCTCATCATGCACCAGTTCATAAACGTTTAGATTGTTTTCATTTTGGTGATTCTGCCTGAAGATACTATAAACATTCCTATTCACAGGAGGTCATTGGCCCCCATTTTTCTATATACCTAGGAGTGGAATTGTTGTGTCAGAGGGTAGGCATATGATCAATGTCAGTAAATATAATCTTACAGTTTTCTAGCAGATGAACTGTCATGGGATTATATAGCAGTAGATTCTTGAGGATACCTGTACCCCTCCCTGGCTTGACATTCTTAGTCCTTTTTACAATTGTGCAGCCAGTTGTTGTAAAATATTATATGCCAGTGGGTGGGTGGTCCAGCCAAATTGTAAAGGCTCAAACACAGTGGCCACATCCTATTTTCCTACCCTCCCACCCCCACAGAGCAAGTGGAGGGCCACTCAGGGAGTTCACTGTAGTGGGACCCTGAAGAATTCTCACAAGCAACCCAGAAATCCACCTTCCACTTGATAGCCACCCCTCTTGGGCTTGGATTGATTGATTTCACTGGGTCTGGAGTGTTCGTTCAGGCTCCAGACTTTGCTTTTGTCTGCACTCAGCTTATAGGAGGGTGCCTAGAAATCACAGATGCTAGGCCTGGGGACGGAGCTGGTGCTCTTCTCCACGGACTTTTAAACTGCAGGTTTCCATTAGGGGACTGAAGACCAGAGGCACTTTTAGGTGGTGCTGTGAACTTACAGTTGTGTGCTCACAATGATTTGGTTTACTCTGTAGCATTTGCAAATCGCGTATGTTTCTTCTGTTTCCAAATCCTTGCTATGTCATTTTCTGATTTGCTCCTAAGAACCAAGACACAGAAAGCAGCGCTTTGAGGACCCCGCCCTCCGCTCAACTCAGATTCAGCCTGGCATCAATGCCAGTCCTCACGTTCCAGCATACTTTCCAGGACTCCCAGTTCCAGTGGGGTTTCCCAGAGATGCCTAGGTCCTGCAAGTTTCACTGAAGTGGCGCAGCCGGGCCACCCTCTAGACCGGCCTCCCTTCCCTTAGCAGTTCTCCTCTCAGGCCTGCCCTCTCCTAGGGTTCCCGCGGTTGAGACTTTCCCAAAGGAGGGCTTTCCAAATTCCTAAACCCCGCCCTCCGTGAAGTGAGTTCCCAAGTTAGTGAAAGTCTTTCTTGGAAATCAGTCTCGTCCCCTGGCTGGTTGCAGGCTTGCTCAGGGGCGGGGTGGCAGGAGGTAGGAGCGCCCGCGGCTCTGTCACCTGCAGTGGGCACACTGGGTCGCTGTAGCCTTCAACAGCTGGCGGCAGCAGCCGCGACAGGCGCGGAAGGACTTAAACGTCCGCCCACCGCCACTGACTCCGCCGCTCCCTCCTCTGCTCACTTCTTGTTCTCCTCCCTCCTCCCCTCTCCGAGTCCTCCTGCTCTTCCCTCCTCCCCTACTCCAACTCCTCCTCCTCCTCTAACTTCTCCTCCTCCTTATCCTCCTCTTTCCCATTCGCCGCTGCCTCCTCCTTGTCCCTCTGACTCCACGGCGGGACTCCGGTGCCCTGAGCACTTAGCACTGCTCTCCGGGCGCACGAAGCAGGGCTCGCGGCCGAGGTCTGCCCGGGATGGCCGTAAAGTAAGGGGACCTAGGAGAGGCGCTGCGACCTCAGGCTGTGTTCGGGGGCTCGCCGCTCTTCCTCGGTAGGGACATGGGGGACCCGGTGTACCGCAAGAAACCACAGCTGCACTACGCGGTGAGTGTCCCGACGCAAACATACAACAGGGGGCGCCACTTGGCCGGCCCGGGAGGGGACAGCTCATTTTTGGTGGGGTCCATGGCTCGCCAGAGGTCTTCGGTGGTGTGGGGTTGAGGGGAGGGTGCTGCGTGCATCGCCCCCCTCCCCCAGTGTCAACTGCCCGGTAACTCAGCTGCCCCTTAGAAGGGGAGCCCCTAACCACGGACCCCGCGGTGGTCGCTGTGTTTGGGGCCAGGGGCTGAACCTTGCTACAGCCTCTCTCATCAAGGCTGAGAAATGGGGCTCCTGGGGCTGGGCCCAGGTTGGCCCTCTCAGCCTGTGGTCAGATATGCTGCAAGAACGGGAATAGACTGGGGTGGAAGGTAGGGCCGCTTCGTAATCCAAGCGTGTGGCCAGTGGACTTGCAGGAAAAATGCTGCCCAGTGCGTTGGGGTGCAGCCGGTTTCCTTCTTAGAAAGAGGGTGTGCATTTTCCTTTGAATCTGTAGTGGGACAGAATGTTGCATATTGTCTGATTAATACAAGAGGATGCCAGGAGATCTTCTGTTGGTTGCCTCTATTCTCCTTGTAGTCTCAAATAGTCCATAAATATTTATTGGGGACCTACTGTGTTCCATGCACTGCGCTGTGCACTGGGGGCCCGCAGGACACAACAGACCAAAACCTCATGGGATTTGCTTCCTTTAAGGAAGGAGTCAAGATTTCGAGGTTAATG
>CM052552.1:67211770-67230282 GCA_028533065.1 Trachops cirrhosus
TCTTTCTCTAGTTTTGCCAGAGTTACATGCCTCGAATTGGCAAGTGACGTACTAGCAAGTTATTAATGCTTGTTCATTTTTTGGAGATGCTAGGGGCTCAGTGATTTGCCTTTTAATATGGTGTTAGGGGTAACTCTCTTTCTGCAGAGGTTTCTTTGCACAGAAGGATCTGGAGTCCATGCTCATTATGCCTGATCACCATCTCACCCCACCACCTTTTCCAGATTTTGAATTGTGGGCTGGTGCCCTTTAATTTATAACATAATGTTTCTACCATTTTTAAGATACAGAGGAAAGGTGAGAACTGACTACTTAATTTGAAAAAGTAGAATTTTTCTATTCATACTATGAATGATTATTGCCTCAATTGTGTAAATAAGTCCAGTGCATCACAAAACAATTTAAGAATTATTTTCACTCAGCTGTCTTATTCTCCCTGAAGCATAAACTTAGAGACAAGTTGATGCTAATGTCTCCTCTTGTGCTCTGAAAATTTGCTGATGAAATAGCCCTTTATTTTAGCATGGATCACCACCTACATATTTTCTGAGTTGAGACTATAAAAAGGAAGATTACAGAGGGAACGTGTTGGCTTGCAGGCTAGAAGAAATCACCTGGATGCTCTGAAGTTTCTTCTGCATACTTTAGAATGATAAAGCAACAGTATTCAGCAGCTCTGTATCAGTCACAGGTCAAAAGAATGTTCTATATTAAGTGTGACCCATTGCTTTTCGCATGAACATAACCCTCTATGATTTAATACATATTCTAACACTGTAGTCTTCTCTGCTCCCCCCATACTGGTTTAGGTTATTTTAAAAGCTTGTTTTGCCTTTTAGCACAAACATTCCACTTAGTTCTTTGCTCAACATGTCTTTGCTCCTGGAGCCTTGGAGGCTTTTTTTCCTTTTTGTCTGTGTCCTCCTGGAAAAGAGTGACCCTTTATGTTTCCTTAGTGCCTTTTGTTCCTCTAAAATGTAATGGGGGGCAAATATTTAATGTTCTTTCTTTAGTGCTTTTTTCATTTGTCCAAGATGCAACTGTGTATAAGAAAGCAGTGGCTCACAATTTATTCATTCATCAAACATTTGTTGAATGCCTACTGTGTGACAGCTATTTGGTCAATTTTCCAAAGAGATGAGTAAATAGTGAAAATGTTAAAAGTTGCTATGAACTGTTCACTCACTCATCTTTTTAAATGGTCATAATGGCCACAAATGAATCCTGTATTTATATAATCAGTTACACTCCCAAGTATAGCACAACTGTCTTGTTTTATCATAACAAAAATGTGTGTTAGCACTAATGTTCTCCTCACAACCTTTCTTCCCACGGTTTTCCCACATTCAGTTTATGGTAACTCCATCCCTCCAGCTGGGTGTCATCCTTGACAGCCTTTTGGTGTCTTGATCATATTTGCATTTGGAACAGCCTGCTCTGGTTCCATGATGGAGTCAAGGGTGAGGAGGAGCCCGAGTACGTCCTGGCATCTGGGCTAGGGAGAGATAATAGAAGATGACCTACTCTAGGATGGCAGCTGGGCTGGAGGTTGAGAGCAGTCAGCATTTTTGAAAGATGTTGAGAACATTAGACCAGCCAGGCTTTGTTTGGATGGGCTGCAGAGGTGCTAGACTGTGAGGGCCAAGGATGAAATACATAAATCAATGATTTCCTGGCAGCAGTTCTAGAGAAACTACAGATCATAATATTTCTTTTATCTTTATTGTCTTATGCAAGTCGCAAAGTGTTTGGACACAGTTTGTGTCAATTTTGGCCTCACATTCTACTGGTGGGTTAGACAAGTTTTCTATTTCACGGCTGAAGAAATCCAAGCTTAGAGTAGTAGAGTTCAAGGTGGCACAGGTGACAGAATGGAAAGCTTTATTCAGGTGTCCTGACCACACAGAGTTTGATTGACTCCTTAGATAACTGAAATAGGTGAGCTGAGTTATCCTTCTACCTCCCCCTTTTGTCACTGTAATAAACTAACAATCAAATATTGTACCTTCAGTGCCTTAATGTGACCATCCATATTGCTGAACTGCATGGCCAAATAGCTCTTTAATTGGACTGCTGTGGACAAAAGCCAAATTTTAAAATATCCATTAAGTTCAGTGCCACGTTTTTATGTCTTTCTCAGGGTTTCTCAGCTTCAGCAAAAGGAACGTTTTGGGCAGGATAGTTCTTATTGGTGGAAACTGTCCTGTGTACTACAGTATGTTTAGCAGTATTGTTGACCTCTACCCACTAGATGCCAGTAGCATAGTGTCCCCCTATCCCCTAGATGTGACAAACAAAATTGTATCCACACACTTTTGAGTATCCCCTGGGGGAAACCGCCCCCACTTGAGACTCATTGGTCTATTAGATTTTCATGCATGTTTTTAAGAAGATGCTACAATTTCTGTGGAATAAGATCTGAAAAGAGAAGATACGGTAAATGTTATGAGTACCATGTACACTATTCAGAGGGCATGCAGAACATCAGAGAGAGGCCAACACCAAGGTTTAAGGACAGCCTCATACACAGCACAAGTGCTGGGGGTAGAATAATGACTCATTCCATTTTCAGTGATCACCACTTTAACAATGTTGTCCTGCTTCTGGTGACCCCTAAAGTTCTGGTCATTTGACCTGGGTTAAAGATTACATTAACTTACCTTCCCCAACAGTCTTCATATGCTTTGTTCTGTTGACTGCACACAAAATATTACAAACTGTAATTGTCCGCCAAGGTCATGTAACATATGTCGAATTTCATGACAACACATCCAGCTAAGTATGGCAGCTCTTTCAGTAGAATTACTACACTGAGCATTGGTTTTAGAACACATTATCAGAGGACCATTGGAGCAGCTTATGAATACCATTATCCTGAGCAACTCCCTGGAAGAATACACTTATTTTCACCTCTGTTCTATGAAAGGGGAACAATATGAATGTTTCATGATGCCTCTTGCGAGGACAAATCTATGGATGGGTGATGTGTGTTCTCTTCACTGAGGTGTAGTAAAAAAGCAGGGGGCTTAGACTGATTTGGCGCTGGTCTCTGTGGAGTCCAGCTGTCAAGATTCAGCCATTCTTGTCCCTGGGACCTGTCTATTTCTGTGCTCCTCTGTTGCTGACCTCACTTCCTGTTTGGTGCAGTCTCTCCACCATCTGCTTAACCACAGCTTTGTCATTAAATGCTGATTGTTCCCTTGCTCTACTTAAACCCTCCCTAAGGGACCCATCAGAAGGACTGACTTGCTTACCCTTAAAGGGAGCCTCTCTTCTCTCCAAACAGGTTTTAATATACATGTTTCCAAATTTGTTCTCTATGAACATTGGATTTCCAAACACTTTGAAGTCATTAAGTTCACTTAATAATTCAGTGGTATTGACTACTAGATATTTTTTGGTAATTTTGAAGACAGCAAGAACTGGGCACTGTTGCAGGGCTGAGCTGATATGAATCAGTTGTCATCCATCAGCACTGCCAGTGTAGACATCTTAGAAAATTTAAGAGCATGGCCTGGAAGTCACTTTTATACTCTGTTGCCATTGTTTGTCTCCTCATAAAAGGAAGAATTTTGCAAGTTGCGAATAAAGAACTTACTTATTAAATCCCCTTAATATTAACTAATGTTAATTAAGGATTATATTACATTAACTATTAGTATAAGGAATTAACATAAACTAATATTAGTTATGATAATTAAATCTCCTTAGTGAACACCTCTATTAATCATAGATACCTTTTCCACTCCCCACCTCCCAACATGCTTTCTTTTCTGCCATACTCAGAGGTTTTCCTAGATGTGGCCTCTGGTCTGAACTCCCATCATCTTGGGAAGCCACATCTAACATCCTTCAAAAACACTTCTTAAGCACCACTGTTAACTGGATAAATAATCAGATTCCCACTGGGTTTTGTGTACCAGAGATATCTGCCAATCGCAGAAAAACAAATACTTCACTTTGCCTTCTTTTTTCTGGTAATACTCTTGTATCATTTACTTTTCCTGTTCCCCACACTGTGATGACCTAATTGCACTTGAGTCTCTACTTGGTTTGTGATATTGCTGTGCTGTCATATGCAGTCTCCACTGGGTTTTTGGTTCCTCACATGCCCCTCACCTGAAACAATCTCAGCCTCTCCTGTCTCAGTAAATGGTTGGTTACTTGGTGAGTTGTCAAACCAGAACACCTAGAGATCATCCTGGATTTCTCCCTTTCCTGCATTTCCCGCATTGAATGCCTGAGCCAGCCCTGCCAGGTCTGTTTTACAGCACTTTCCAAATCCATCCTCTTCTTTCTATCTTCACTGCTATCACCTAAATACAAACCCTCACATCCATCATCCTCACCAAGGCAGCAAGATAACCCTATATTATAATCATGTGGCCAGTGAGATCTTTTAAAAAGAAAATCTGGTCATGACATTTCAATATCTAAAGCTCTCCGGTTGGTTTCTATTATACTTAGACGAATATCTTCATTCATGACCTTGGCCTTCCAAGTCTGCCTGTATGATCCTCCCTGCTTCCTAACACCCTTCCTCACCTTACCACTGCCCAGTTACATTAGTGTTCTCTCTGTTCTTCATATATGACCAGTTCTTTTGTGTTTTTGAGTGGCAGGCATTTTTGATGTCCTATAAATTGCAGAAAAAAATATCACCTTCCCTGACTGCTCTCTCCAAAGTGCTTCTGACTGTACTGAAGTACCATTGATCATATCACACTAGTGGGTGCTTGTGTTGTTTGCATCACTGCTTTGTATTATACAGGGGCAGGCAAAAGTAGGTTTACAGTTGTGAGTACAAGAAACAGTGTATTCTTGTATTATTTGTTAATTATTATATTTATTATTAGTAGTATTAACCTACTTTTGCCCATCCCTGTATACACCTTCATTGTCTATCTGTCTCTTCCTACTGGTGTCTAAACTTATTCATTACAGAGATCCAATTATTCTTTTCCTATCATATCCCCACTGCCTACTGTGTGCTCTGGTACATGATAAGTACCCAGCAAATATCTGTGAGTAGATGAATCTGGCTGCTTGGCTATTGTTACCTAGGTTACACCAGGGGGTTCAAAACTTCACTCATTATTAGTTGATGTTTGGAAAAAAAATATTGGCTTAATGGTTTTACCCAATGTCTATTAAATGAGAATCTCCAAACTGTGAACTTAGAATCAAAACTTTAAAGAAGGTTTTGAGATGAGTGTGATATTGGCCATGTTTGGAAACCACTGATTCATTCATATAGTGAACCATTTACCATTCAGGAAGCCCCTATAGTCCTGACTGGTGTGGTTCAGTAGATTGAGCATTGGCCTGTGAACCAAAGGGTCACCAGTTTGATTCCCAGTCAGGGCTCATACCTGGGTTTCGGGCTGGGTCCCTGTTAGGGGGTGTGAGAGAGGCAACCACACATTGATGTTTCTCTCACTCTTTTTCTCCCTCCCTTCCCCTCTCTCTAAAAATAAATAAATAAATAAATAAAAATAAATAAATAAAATCATTTTTTTTAAAAAAAAAAGCTCCTATAAAGTCTAAGGTTCAGTGACAAAGTAGATGCAAAGAGTGCTATCCAGTACTTTTCACCTCAGGTGACTCTGAGGTAATGCAGTTCAAGTTTTCAGAGAGCTCTTTTGTTTTATAACATAGTGTTCATTTAAACTGAATTCTGTAAGGATATAAGAAGCATAGCAATGCTTTCTTTACATACCATGGTCTGGCAATATGTTCCCTCATGATCCATTTTCTAGGTAATCTAAGCCAGTGGTAAAAAACCAGGAGACATTGGGAAATTTCCACAGGTATTGCTTGTTCTCACAATTTGTAAGGGATGCTTCTGGTATCTGGTAGTTAGAGACCTGAGATGCTGCTCAACACCCTACATTGCACAGCACAGTACAGCCCAACGAAGAATTGCCTGGCCCAAATGTCAGTAGTGCTGGATTCAGAAACCTTGACTTATGTGCATCTCAGTAGACATCAAAATCTTTCCTGTTTTTGAAAATCATTTTGAATGGAGTTCTCTAAAATGCTTTATACATATTTTCCTGCTATTTAAGAGAGGAGTTGACAAAATTTGTGTTACTTTTTCCACATGTGATGTCTAGTTATGAACAGCATGTTTCACATGGTGTGGGGCGCAGTCTGGGAAGGGTGACTGTGGCCCTTTCAGAATCCTCAGTGCTTTACTTTGAGCTCTTTGCCTCTTCACTCCTTACCTCTGATGCCCTTTGAAATTTTGGGCCTATTTCTTAAAAATTTTCTGTCTTCTCTTCTGTGTAAGACTTAGCTGACTTCTTGATTTATACATGTGTAACAGCCCTGTCTAATTCTCTAACTCTCTTCTGATTCAGCTAGAATACTAGTTTCTTAAAATGTTAGTCCTGGGTCTCAAATTAGTAGTCATAACCTCCGAACTAAGATGTGGCGGTTTCTCAGAAAGTCTTCCTGTGTGGATGTTGGATCTGTGACTGATTGTGACTGAGAAGCTAGAGTCTGCTTCTGTCCAGAAAATACTTGTTGAGGATCTGCTATGGACTGGCCTACTCTGTGAAAGACACTGAAAGAAAAGCAAAAGGAAGAAGTGGGGATACAGCTCCTTCCAGCTCTTCTCTCTCAATCCCATTGGGTTAAAAATCTCGCAAGAAGCCCAAGACAGCAGGTGTGTTGGCATTCTAGCTAGTCTGCCATTGACAAGGATTATGGGGCGCTTGCTTAAGTCCTGGCCACTTCATGGAATGCTAATTAAGCACAACCTGTTTGAGACTGTAAGCTCCAAAATGATGGGGAGTAAGTATATATAAAGGTTTTAGGTGCTTGCAGAAATTTGAACTAAGATCACCAACATTTACAAATGAATATAATTAATACCTTTTAATGTATTCTCAGATTTTCTGGTTCTAACCTTATTCTCAAAAATAAGCTTTTCTGAGTTATTTTATTTTTAACTACATTCTGAGTACTCAAAACCTTCAAGGCATGTCAAACATCAGGGGCTCCCACCAATAATTATATGGTACTGCTTTCTTTTTTTAAATTTATGTTTTATTGTTGCTCAAGTACTGTTGTCTCCATTTTACTCCCACCACTCCCCCCTGACCCCAGCCATCCCCACCTTGCACCATCAATCCTACCCTCATTTGGCTTTGTCCAGGTATCCTTTATAGTTGTTCCTGAAATCCCTTCCCCCTTTTCCCCCATTATCTCCTCCCACCTTCCCTCTGGTTACTCTCAGATTGTTCTTTATTTCAATTTCTCTTGTTGTATTTTGCTCGCTTGTTTGTTTTATTGATTAGGTTCCACTTATAGGTGAGATCATATGGTATTTTTCTTTCAGTGCCTGGCTCATCTCACTTAGCATAATGCTCTGCAGTTCCATCCATGCTGTTGCAAAGGGTATGAGCTCCTTCTTTCTTTCTGCTGCATAGAATTCCATAGTGTAAATGTACCATAGTTTTTTGATCCACTCATTTACTGATGGGCACTTAGGTTGCTTCCAGGACTTGGCTATTGTGAATTGTGCTTCTATGAACATTGGGATGCATAGGTTCTTTTGAATTGGTGTTTCAGGATTCTTAGGGTATAGTTCCAGCAGTGGAATTGCCGAGTCAAAAGGCATAGTACTGCTTTCTTTATTGTCATGGTGACTACTTGGATGTGACTGTGGGATACTTCTCAGTTTAAATAAGTTATACACAAAGTGTAAGACTGATTTGTTCATTCATATATGGTCATTGTTACTAAGGGATGTTTTTTGAAAGATGTCATGACCCTGTGAAATGAAAACCTGTTAGAATTTTCTCCCCTTCTCTTTGGTTATTTGGCCCATTCTTAGAACTCTTCTAACTTTAAAATTTTTATAGCAAAGTTTCAGTGTTTGGAATCTCGGCTAAATTAGATTTCTGTGATGAAGTTTTCAAATGATTTGACACTGTGGCTTCAAGGAAATGGGCCATGAAAATAGCAAAAACCTTTAAGATGAATAAACTTTAAAATGATTTTTTAAATGACTCCTTTCTGCAGCTGAGTGAAATATCTGGTAAAGAAATGTATAAGTCAGTTCAAGTTCAATAAAGAGGCTAAAAGCATCTTGCCCACATGGGGAGTACCTCTACTTTGCATTTGCTGAGCTTCCCTGAGCCAGGTGGATGCCACTCCACATGGGCAGAACCCCCTGGTGTTTCTCTGAATCCACAGAGTGGTAATAGTTTAGCAAGAAAATGGAATGTTGAGTTTGCTGGAAGAATTTAAAAATGGTAACACATAGTATTATTTTGTAAGTATTTATGCATAGGACCTTAACAGTCCCATTATGATGTCACTTTGATGGTATAAACAAACTGTGTAACATAGTCTTAACTCTGATCTCAAAAGATAAGTCATTCTTCCGTCTTAGCTACTTACTCACAGAGGAGGGCATTATATCGTTCAAGATCCTAGCAGCAAACAGGCTGGCACACTCAAAAGGAATTAACCTAAGGAATGAGCTATTACTAATGTGTCACTAGGTTTAAGGAAACCAACAAGGGGCAGTGAAGCACCTAGTGATTATCAATAGGGGGAAAACTGTTACCATGAGGACACAGGGAGGGACCAGTATACCAGAACTTGGTGACTTCCAACCTCAAGTAGAAGAGACCTTGGAAGTGTAACCCAGATTGCAGAAAGGGCAAAATATGGAGAAGGAGGGATGGAGTGGGAGGATAAATACTCTGACCTCTTCATCTTGCTTTCTTACCAAACCTAACCAATCCATTGAGATGTTGTCCATTGAGATCAGTCTTGCAATGCTCAGGTCAGTACAGAAAAGGGAAGACATTTTTGTTTGGTTGGTCACAGAGGGGGAAAGAGTTGGCAAATAGAATATATTATCACATGCATGTTCAATCTTGTTTGGGGTTCACTTACATTATGAAAGACTCTAAATTCCTAAGTATATGGAGGACTCCTAACTTTCTTGGAATGCCTCTTTCCTCTTCCCTGTAGGTAATTATACATACCACATTTAAACTACTAATGTGCCATGCCTAATCCATTCATATGTGATGTACGTGTCTAAGAATATTCACATTTACAAGCCTATTAAAGTACTTACTGTTTACTTATTATACAAGGATATATTTTACATACATATTATAATTAATTTAATATTAAGAAGCTCCATACTTAATTCAGAAATGTTTTGGTCTAAATGTATGAATATAAATTCAAACTATAATAGAAGTTTTTCTCCTTCAAGCCCATTAGAGTAGTGTAATCTAATTTATTTTCTAAACAGTAAAAAAAGAATAATTGGTTTACCTCTTTTTCTGGTTGATGGGTAAAGAGCTTTAACCTTTAAAGTTACATATCAACTGAAATGGGTTAACCTGTGTTTTAAAGAAAAGTGATTCTTATTTATCTCTGGTTAAGGAGTTGGTTAAGTGGTTGGAACTGAGGACTGCAGTTTAACCACTGTGGGCTCCAGCTAACTTAGCAAAGAGAAAACTTCCTTTTCAACCTTCACTGCAGAAAGTGCCTCTTGTTAGAGTTAGTTCCTCCTTGAGGCCCCTGTGCATCCACTTTCATAATAACCATCTTGTTTGTAATTACTCTTTTAAAGACTATAGTTACTACAGAACTGAAAAATCCAAAGGGTCAGAGCCCAGAACCAGGGACATTGTCTGTACTCTATACCTTGTGCCTAATGCTTAGTCTGTTTTTTAATGTCAGCATAATTAATGATTTATGAATAGTTAATGATTACTGAGTTAGAGCTCTTAGAAATATTTGGGCTGACTCACAGTAATAATAATGGTGGCCAATGTTTATGGAATGCTTTCCATGAGCCCTAGACATTCTACATATATTATCTCATTTAATTCTTAAAAACATCCTGTAAGGTAGGTCCTATTATGATTCCCATTTAAAAGATGAAGAAACCAAGGCACTGAATCTAAGCTTGTTTCAGAGCCACACATCTACTAAGTAGTGGTACTGAGACTCAAATCCTTGTCTATTTGACTCCTGGGTCTCAGTGCTTGAACCATTGCACAATGGCTGCCTGTTAAAAATGGCATCGGGTTGAGATGATACTTCTGAGATGACACTTTTAAAAACTTTTTATTTTTAATAATTGTAAACTCATAGGAAGTTGCAAAAATAGTACCAAGATTCCTGGGTACCCTTTACGCAGCTTCCCTTGATGGTAGCATCTTATGTAACTTATAGCACAATATCAGACTTGGAAAATTGACATTGGTACAGTGGCATTAACTTGAGTAGAAGCAGACCTTGTTCACTCACCAGTTTTTTACATGCATTCCTGTGTGTGTATGAGAAAGAGAGTTTTAATTCAATGTAATTTTATCACATGTATAGATCGGCATATCCACCACCATATTGAAGATACAGAACTGTTCCAGAACTCCCTCATACTGCCCTTTGTAGTCATGCCCATACTACTTCTTACATCTATGTCTAATCCTGGCAACTACTGACCTATCCCTCCATAAAATGACACCTTTTAAATTACTCCTCCTGTCCTTCCTACACAGTAGGAACATTCCTGTCTTCATTGATCATTTAGGCCCCAAAGGGTCCAGAAATGTAACAGAAGAATTGATAATAAGATCAGGGAGGATTTTGGTGTTCTCGTTATTAGTAACATATACAACCACAAATAAAGGACATCCTGTTTGGTATTTTTAGCTGAGTGTTGTGGTAATTTTGTAATGCCAACTCTTGTGTTTTCTCTAGCAAAGTGCTTTTGATTGAAACACCACAGAGTTTAGCTCCTGCATGACTACTCCATGCTCCCTCTTTGCATGGCTGTTCTCGTGAAACATCCATTTCAGGAATGACAACTGCGTGGCTGAACTTGCGGCAGCCTGGAAAAGGTACATGAGAGTTGGCAGTCTGCCCTCCAAAAGTATTTGTGAACAGGGATAAACACAAGCCCCTCATGTATTTGTGGTAGCCACAACCCAGTTTTGCTCTGGACAACCCAAGGCTCATGTAAACCCTGGCATTCATGGTACACATGCATTTTTATTCATTCATCTGAAAGGGAGTGGCAGTTCATAGACCTCTTTGGGGGAAACTTTGAACCTTATCAAGATTAGCTGGTTCAAAAAAAACCTAATAGTGTTTTTATTCAGGATGACTGCAAAGTGAAACCTTATCATTGGGACACAGCTATAAAGACTTCCTGCATTTATTTGGTTCCCACTATTTTTTTTAAAAAGTTGTAAAAACTGCTGATGCTGTCTGATTCTGCAAACATAGGCACACTCTTACTGGATACTTTAATTATTGTACATTTTTATGGTGCACTTGTCTGGATCTTTATTAGAAAGAGAGAATGTTTTACAAAACCTAGAGATTCTTAGACTAACCTGTGGCTTTTAATTAGGTAAGCAGGTAATGCCACAATTCATTACTGTGTAGGTACTTTGTATCACCCATTGTAGGGAGTCTAAAGAGAACTGGGGAACAGTTCTTTATTTTGGATATCATTAAAAAGGAATGAAATGTAGAACTCCTGGCATGCATACACATATGCCACACAAACACACAAAATGGTGCTTCATTTAGTAGCTGTGTTATCTAAAATGTAGAACTGTGTTTGTGTCAGTTAGCTACCACCCCACTTTGAAATTCAGTGGCTTAAAACCACCATTAGTTATTCTCATGGATCTGTGGGTCAGTGGGGTTGGCTTAGCTGGACAGAACTCAGTTGTTTGAACAAAGGTCAAGCTGCCAGTCCTATAGGGCTTGGCTCCTAGATCACTTCTGCTCCATGTGTTTATTCTGGGGCCCAGGTTGGTGGGAAAGCATCACCTTGGGAAGTGCAGAGGTGAAATATGACAAGTGGAACTGACTAAGGATTCTTTTTTTACATATTTTATTTATTTATTTTTAGAGGGGTGGGGAGGGAGAAAGAAAGGGAGAGAAACATCAATGCGTAGTTGCCTCTTGTGTGCCCATTACTGGGGACCTGGCCTGCAGCCCAGTCATGTGCCCTGATTGGGAATTGATCCAGCAACCCTTCGGTTTTCAGGGCGGCACTCAATCCACTCAGCCACACCAGCCAGGGCTGATTAATGGTTCTTAATGCATAGGCAAAACTCTGGCATGCTGTCATCTCTGCCCACCTGCCATTGGCCAAGGAAAGTCTCATGTTCAAACTTAACATCAGCGGGTAAGGAAATATTCTCCCTTCATGATGGAGCTGTAGCAAAGGTATGAGTACATCAAGGTGTGGAAGCAGGAATAGGGCAAATCATCCACTTTACCACAGTATGTAATCAAATTCTCCTGAAAAGTACTCTTGTTTTTAAGCAGGTTCATATCTATCTATCTCATTTTTTTCTTTCCCTATTTGGTCAATGAATTCTTTGTCTCGTGAACAATGATACATAATTATGACTTTATTAAGCAACAAAGGCAGGATGACGGGGTCATCCCACTGATACAAGTCCCCACCAATCCACATTGATCAGATGTACACTGAATACATATCAGGGAATATCATAAAAATAGACTGAATTATATTAACGTTCAATAGAATAGTCACAGCCTTCCCCTGTTTCCTTGTGTTTAGCTCTGGTTCCTCAATCTGTCAAAATGAAAACAAAATATTTAGAATCACCTCCCAGGAGATTTGTTTAAAATATGTTTTGATTTCTTGATGTTACCTCAAAAAGATTTGTAAATTTAACTCCTGTTTTAAAACCTAGAGGAAATTTTGGATGTGGTCATTAGAGAAATGATATGTCAATTTTTACAATAGAGAAAAAATATGTCAATCCTTTACTTCAAATAGATCAGAGTTAACATTTGGAAGTTAGTTTATTATTTTGATCAATCTGACATGTACATATAAGCTAAATTAAAAATAATGCGCAGATACAAAATTTCTTCTTTGAAGTTTAAAACCTTGTCCTGTCTTCCTCCATTATATCAACTGATTGGACAGTTGCCAAATCCTGTTTTTTTTTCAGTGTGGTCTGCAGGTGCTCATACCTAGTAGAACACCTGCTAATGGGCAGTCACTCGGTCATCTAAATCAGGGGTCCACAAATTATGGCCCATAGGCCAAAATCTGGACTGCCACCTGATTTTTTATAGCCAGCAAACTAAGAATAAGTATATTTTTAAACAGTGGGGAAAAACAAAAAGAAGACTATTTCATGATGTGAAAAATATATGCAATACAAATTTTAGTGTCCATAAATTGAGTTTTATTGGAAACAGCTATGCCCATCTATTCACATATTCATTGTAACTGCTTTTATGTTACAACAGCAGAGTTGAATAGTTGCAACAGACTGTATGGCATGCAAAACTAAAATATGTACAATCCGGCCCTTTACTGGAAAACTTTGCAGATCTCTGCTCTAATACTCTGTATCAGATTACCACAGATGCTGTGGATGGGTCTATTATATAAGAAGAGGGCAAAAGAAAGGGGACATACATCTTTAGTGTGGAGGGGAATGCTGGGTCCATTCAGAGACAGATAAAATATCATTGAATATTCATTTGTTCACCAGTATGTGGAGAACTAGAACTATGTATGTGTCTAACACTAAAGGGAAATGTCCAAAAAGGATAATATCTAGGTTCTACTCTTAAGCTTGTTCTTGAATACAAACTAAGATGTACCCACATAGAGGTTATATTGTCTGAAATCTATTTGCCTTGTCTAATTGTCTAAGTCACCTGAAAACTCGTTGGAATTTTTAAGTTAAAATAGTATTTGTATAGCCAATTCTGTAAATACTCTAAGCAGAATAATTTTCATGAGCATTGCTATTCTTACTAGTTCAAAGTAGAGAAGTGAACTCTGAAAAATGTCATTACTCATTGGTTAAAATGTTTGTTCCTCCTGTTTTGCATTTGCAATTTTTACATTAGTGATTCCAGAAATCCGTCAGTTAAAAAATGTAAAGGGCCTCCAAGAGCTAACCCTAAAAACACCACTGCCCTGTTCTTTAAACTCTATAGCTCACTGAGCACTTAGCCACAGGAGCTGGGCAGTGAGAGACCTCTTGGTCCTGCCTGTGCAGTCCATGTTTTGCCAGTGGAAGTGGCCCTGTCTTATGCTTTGTGATGTTTCTTTTGGCTGACTCTTCCACATTCTTGTGACCCTGTGAGTGGAGATGTCTTTACAGCTTTTGCCCTACAACATGGCCTCCCACTATCATTTCCTGCAGGTCTTGTCTAGGTCTCAGCAGCTTCCTGAGTAAATGTCACCTTGGTGTCTCCTAAGAGGAGCTTCGGAGGCTCACAAAACCTGGTTCCCACCAGATATAAAGCATAATGTCTGTCAGTCTTCTTCTGATTGGACTTTGCAGGAGGATGAGCCTGAAATTCTCTCCAGTTCCAAAGCAAGGGGCAAGGTGGGGCATTGAACAGAGAACCAGGAAAATGCCCCTCAGGGTGGGGATCAAATGACCCCAGAGGAGGAAATTCCAGTTGAAAATAGAAACCAGGTCAGCACCCTTGTGAGAGCCAGTGTACAGGACTTGGAAACCAGCAACCTGGGGCCTGTGAAGGCTGCTACCAAAAGTCTGTGGATTGGCCTGAATAAAGATGTTGTGTTTTATAGCAGTAATTGCATGGTACTAATCCCAAATGAAACATGATTCATCTAGTTTCATAGTTGTGCTGGGCTAGAAGATATGTGGAAATGACTCGATTTCATATATTTGCCATGTTGGCCAAGGGTCAACTCTTTAATAAAGAAAGGCAATTTGGGAACAATATTTTTTCGAGAACTAAGATCTTCATGCACGCGCACACACACACACAATGTATATAATGTATATAATGTGTATATATATAATGTACATAGAACTAAATACACACACACATATATACATATATATAGCAAATTGTGTATATTTATGGGGAGGCGATTTCCAATTTACCATGATAAGAATTTTCTCTATTGGTTATTAAAGGACAAAGGTTATTTTGTAGAAGTTATATAATACTGCCTTGTTAATTAAAATAAAAATATCAATTAATGTGGACAACAACAGGGAGGGGCAGAAACAGGGGAGAGAGGTAGGAATGGCTGGGGTGGTGGGGAGGGGTGGGGTGAAAAGGCAGAAAACTATACTTGAACAACAATAAAAAATGTTAAAAAAATAAAATAAAAAATTTCAAAAAAAATCAATTAATGGTTGTTCCTTAAAATGACAGATCTATATAATTAACTGTGGAATGCTCACAATATTCCCTGGTTGCTAAGAAAGCTTATAGTTTTTGTCTAGTCTGATGAATTTCCAGAATATTGTTAAAGAGAATTTAATGTCCAGAAACTTTATTATAGACCTTAAAAAGCTTTTGGGACAAATGTCATTTGGGGAAATTTTGTTTGCTTGATTCATGCCACGATCCTAATTTAGAAGAGATTCAACCTCTCCAGGGTTTTGTCTGCAAATACAATGAAGAATATGTGCTATAAATGGTTTTAAACTGTTAGAAGTTTTTTGGATGGAGAGGGGTGCTGGAAAAGGGGAAAATGTACACTTTTGAGTTTAGGAGGAAAATATTGCATTATGGAAAAACACTGTATTGGTTGTTGTCAGAAACTTTAACATAATATTTTAAGCTGGAGAAACATGTTTTTAGGACTGTTTTCCAGAGGATTCTTTGAAACCTTTAATGTACTTGTTACTTAAAAATTGTAAACATCACAGCCACCAAACTCTGGATGTAAAAGTAGAATTTTGTTAAAGGAAAGATACATTTTTATCTATATTTTGTATATGTGTGTGAAAATAGAATGCCTTCCACAAATCTATAGAGACAGAAAGTAGATAACTGGCTGCCTGGGCCTGGGGGTGGGAAAGGGGTGTGACTGTTTATGGGTACCAGGGATATTGTTAGGGTGATGGAAATGTTCTAAAACCGGATTCTGGTGATGTTGCACAACTGTAAATTTGCAGGTAAATTCTATGGTATGTAAATTACATTAAAATAAAGTTGTTTTTATTTTCTTTTTTAAAGATTTTATTTATTTACTTTTAGAGAGAGGGGCAGAGAGGGAAAAAGAGGGGGAGAGAAACATTGATCGGTTGCCTCTCACACATGCCCCCAAGTGGGGACCTGACCCGCAACCCAGGCAAGTGCCCTGTCTGGGAATAGAACCAGCAACCTTTTGGTTCACAGGTCAGTGCTCAGTCCACTGAGCCACACCTGCCAGGGATAAATAAAATTGTTTTTAAAGAGTATGCATTTATAAAAGAATCAAAAAGTATTTATTTGGAAGTGAAGGATTAAAATCAACCTTATACTATCAAGGTTCAAATACATTAGTGGCAATATAAAATATCTTATTCCCTTTTAGGCCACTGTACTAGAAAAATTAAAAAGTAATAAATTACAGATAACTCCATGTTTTACTACTTATTCTGGATTCACAGTAGTGTAACCAACCATGCTTTTGTGGTTAACACAGAACCATCCCACTGAACTAGACATCAGATGCCTAAGAAATTCAACTTTCTCAAATCAAAAGCAAATGAGGCATCTCAGCAAATATCGGGTTTGTCTACATAATTTGGTGAAAGTGTTCTAAAACTGGATTATAGTTTGGTTGCACAGTTTGGTAAATTTACAGAAAAGTCATTGAACTATATATTGAAATGGTTGAATTTTATGATGTATAAATTATACTCTGATAAACCTATCATAAATATAAATACAAATATAAATGTAAATATGTACATAAAATACCTTCTGGTGACATAGGTGTAATGCCTGCTTTCCATATAATGAAGTCACAGCCACAGAGCCATAGTTTTGTCCTCCTCTTCTTATTTGGAACACTTTGACGTTGTGTGACTCTGAAGTTTGCTTGGGGCTATAGATATTATTCCCTTTGTTTAAAAAGTTTCTAAAAACAGCTTTTTACCCATTTTTTGTTTCCTTTTGCTTTATTCTCTAGTACAGTGGGAATATCCCATCCCAACTTTAACTTATTTTATGCCCTGCTTTTTTTCTAACTTCTATTTATCATTCTCTTGTCCTTGTGGTCAAGACCATTCAGACCCTGTAGTTTCATTTGTATGGGCTCTTAGTTTCATAGCAATTAGTAAGACTGTCTTGTGATAGCTGGAAATGTGTTCATTAACTTGAGAGACTGCATGCTAAATGGTGTACCATGGACACAAAGTTAAATAGGGACAACTTCTGTAAAACCTAGATATAGCATAATTTGTTTAATACTTCGATTGAGATATAATTCACACATTTAAAGTGTACAATTCAGTGTGTTTTAGTATAATATTTACAGGATTGTGCAGTCATGACCAGTGATTAATATTAGAATATTTGTGTCCCCCCCACAAAAAAAGGGAACTCCATACCCTTTAACAGTTAGCACTCCATTCACTTCCACGACTGTTCAGCCCCTGACTACCTCTGGTGTGCTTTGTCTCTATGGATTTGCTTATTCTGGACATTTCATATAAATGGAATCATACAATATGTGGTCCTTTGTGACTATCTCCTTTCACTCAACAGTGTCTTTAAGGTTCATCCATGTTGTGTGATGTATCAATACTTCATTACTTGTAATTGCCATCTGATACGGAAACACATTTTGTTTACCCATTCATGAATTGATAGACATTTTGGTTGTTTCCACTTTTTTGCTCTTGTGAAAAATTCTGCTATGCAAATTCATGTATAGGTTTTGCATGGAAGTACGTCTTCATTTCTCTTCAGTATATACCTACAAGTGGAATTTATGAGTGATTATGATAACTCTATGTTTTACCATTTGAGAAGCTATCTAACTATTTTCCAAAGTGACTGTACCATTTTACAATCCCACCAATACTGCATGAAATTTCCAGTTTCTCCACATCCTCACCAATGCTTGTTATCTGTCTTTTTAATCATAGCCATCCTAGTAGATGTGAAGTGCTTGGTTATGTTATAATTTTTAGTTTTCAACAAGGGCTGATTAGAAGTTATTAATTGCTTTACAACACTATTTTCTGTAGTGCTCTTTTCTCTTTTCTCTTTTCCTTTTTTATTTTTTAAATATATTTTATTGATTATGCTATTACAGTTGTCCTATTATCCCCCCTTTATTCCCCTCCACCCTGCACGCCCTCTCCAACCCACATTCCCCCGCTTTAGTTCATGTCCATGTGTCATAAATTCTTTAGCTTTTACATTTCCCATACTATTCTTGCCCTCCCTCCATCTATTTTCTACCTACCATCTATGCTACTTATTCTCTGTACCTTCCCCCCTCAATCCTCCTCCCACTCCCCTGTTGCCAACCCTCCATGTGATCTCCATTTCTGTGGTTCTGTTCCTGTTCTAGTTGTTTGCTTAGTTTGTTTTTGTTTTTGTTTTAGGTGTGGTTGTTAATAATTGTGAGTTTGCTGTCATTTTACTATACATGTTTTTCATCTTCTTTTTCTTAGATAAGCCCCTTTAACATTTCATATAATAAGGTCTTGGTGATGATGCACTCTTTTAACTTGACCTTA
>CM052552.1:67230782-67246388 GCA_028533065.1 Trachops cirrhosus
TCTTTTTTTTTTTTTTGGTCTGGTGGTGCCTGTTATGTATGAGGGGCGGAGCCTTAGGTGTTCATCAGGTCAGGGCACCCTAGTTGCTAGGTTGTGATGCTGTATGTGGGGGTGGGGTCCGAGAAGGAACAATGGCACTTGCTCCGCTGTCCCTCAGACCTCAGTCCCTTCTGCTGCTTCCCCCAAGCCAACTGGGCCCCTCTGGTGCCAGTTCCCATGTGGGTGGGCTTGTGCATGTTCTAGGACCCCGTGGGTCTCTCCAACGACCACTCCTGTGAGGCTGGGAGTCTCTCCCTGCACCTCAACCCCCACAGGTGTTTTCAATCAGTGCCCTGAGGCTCTATTTCCCAGAGCTGGGACCCTGGGTTGCGTGCAGTGCCTTGCTTCACAATTGCCACCTTGCTGGGTCTGCCGGTTGCCATTCCTTGCTGGGGTCTGCCAGCTGCTGCTTGCGAGCTCAGGGTCTGCCTGCTGCGGTCTTGCATGCCCTGGATGCCTTACAAGCCTGGTCCCAATGCTTTCTGCTCTCTGCACTGGGACTAGGGCCTGGCTGCCCAACTCCGCCCCTCCTACCCATCTGGATGAATGGGTCTATTTTAACTTCTTGGTTGTCCAACTTCCATACAGCTAAGTGTTCTGTCAGTTCTGGTTGTTATTCTGTTTCTAAATTGTTGTTGTCCCTATCTTGGTTGTGCAAGGAGGCACAGTGTGTCTACCTATGCCTCCATCTTGGCCAGAAATATCCTTTTACTTTTTTAAAAAGTTTTTTTTTATCATTATTCTATTACAGTTGACCCACATTTCCCCCTTTGCCCTCCTCTGCTCATCCCACCCCCTATTCCCACAGTCAATTCCCACACTGTTGTCTATGTCCATAGGTCATTCTTGCATGTTCTTTGACTAGTCCCTACCCCTTAATTCCCCCATTATCCCCCACCCCATCCTCTCTGGTCACTTTTAGTCTGTTCCATGTTTCCATGCCTATGGTTCTATTTTGTATATTAGTTTATTTTGTTCATTAGATTCCTCTTATAGGTGAGATCATATGGTATTTGTCTTTTACTGACTGGTTGATTTCACTTAGCATAATATCCTCCAGTTCCATCCATTCTGTCACAAAAAGATAGGAACTCCTTCTTTCTTTCTGCTGCTTAGTATTCCATGGTGTAAGTGTACCACAGTTTTTGGATCCACTCATTTACTGATGAGCACTTAGGCTATTTCCAGTATTTGGCCATCAATAAATCAACCAACAACAAGTGTTGGAGAGGATTTGGAGAAAAGGGAACTCTAGTGCACTGTTGGTGGGAATGCAGACTGGTGCAGCCACTGTGGAAAACAGTATGTGATTTCCTTAAAACACTAAGAATGGAACTGCCTTTTGGTCCAGTGATTCTGCTGCTGGGAATATACTCTATACACCAATTCAAAAGAACTTACATACCCCTATGTTCATAGCAGCGTTATTTGCAATAGCCAAGTGTAGTGCTCTTTTTAACATCACAAAACCATCTATGTATTTAAAACAGTATTTTTTTAAAAAAGTAGTTCACTGCAGTCTGCACATTCCAGCAGTATCTATTACAACAAGCAAAAGGCATGCAAAGGTTCCCTCTTCCTCTTTTGCCTTAGGACTATGTGTCTCCCTGAGTATGGAGGTCCTATGCTACCTTTGCAGTCATAGGAGGACATAGCAGGGGTGCAGTGGCTCAACAGCTCTCTAGCCCTTGCACTTGTCAGCAGACTCTGAAAGGGCCAGAGAGCATGTGACAATAGGTCCCTACTTGTACTCCTGAGTGAACTGACATAAATATCCAGTGAATCATGGGGTACAATTCAGAAACCTCTCATCCCCTTCTCTGAGGGACATGGAAGCAGATTGACCTGTCTGTGGCCTTTGTTGTATCTGTTATGCCTGAAAAAGTGATGTTTAGGCCAAGACATCCAGGCTGATAGTAATTAGGTTGGTGAAGAGAGGAAGAAAGTACTTGAGAAAGAAGGAATTGTTTGTGCAGTGACCCTGAAGAACAAAGAGGCATAGCTAGTTCATGTTACTGACTGAGGAAAGTCCAGACTGGGTGAAGTGAAGAGTGGCATAAGAGGAATTTAGAGAAGGGGTAGGGGTGAACAAGAAGAATTGCAGAGTCTTGTAGGTCACAGAGTAAGGATATTATATTGTAACCCAGGAGAAAGGAAGCTATTGAAAGATTTTTAAGGTGTGTGTGTGTGTGTGTGTGTGTGTGTGTGTGTGAGAGAGAGAGAGAGAGAAAGAGAGAGAGAGAGAGAGAGAGAGAGAGAGAGGTGGGGAGAGATGGTTCTCATCCATAAAACAGACATGATGAGATTCTGTTACAGCCTTTTGGACACTCAGGAGGTTTTTTGGTTTCAGGGCACACATGAAGTCTCCAGTCCTGGATATCATGTGAACTATGGTAGGAAGAATTTATGGATGATTACTCTGGGATCCTACCACTTTAATGTAGGCTTGTATCCTGGCTCCTTCTACTCCAATACCTGCTGAACAGCAATTACTACATCTCCCAGCTAAATAGCAACAGAGAAAATCTTATTGGTTTAATTTGGGCTGTAGCATTCATGCTGGGAAAACTCTCTACACATGACTCCTCATAAACCCCTACTGATTGGGTGACTGTTACATCACTACCCCCGCAAGCCAATGAGCTATGGCTAAGGGTGGGTCTCTAGTAATTAAGGAGCCCCCAATGGCTGCTAACTTCAGCAGGAATTGACTGTGGGCATGGAAAGGAATTTGTTGTCCTTATCTATAACAAACAAGCAAACCACTACCAAGAACAACATTGAAAAAGAAAACGTACAGAGTTCTGGCAAGTATAACAGATAATACAGGTGAAATGTTTATAATGTCACACTGTTTACAGCAATGCTTGTCACATAGTGTGCATTGTGAAGTTTGTTGTCATTTTTGATTAACCATCTAATTCCACCCACCGCAAACACTTACACACATCAATTCAGTAGAATCTACTTGACAGGTTACCAAGCTGGGGTCTTAATCTTTGACACAAGATCCCATGATAACAGCTTTGACTGATGGATGGATAATTTCTGGTTCTATTTTCATAGTTTTTTTGTTTGTTTTCTTAAAATTTTTTTATTTTTGTTGTTCAAGTACGGTTGTCTCCATTTTATCTGCACCACTGTCCCCTGCCCCACCCACCCTCACATCCCAACCTCAATGCCCCCCTTTGGCTTTGTCCATTTATATATGTTCCTTGATGACCCTCCCCTTTCTTTCCCCCTTTATCCCACTCCTCCCTCCCCTCTGGTTACTGTCAGTTTGTTCTTTATTTCAATGTCTCTGTTTATATTTTGCTTGCTTGTTTGTTTTGTTGAACTGCTGGGATTATACCCTAAAAATCCTGAAACACCAATTCAAAAGAACCTATGCACCCCAGTGTTCATAGCAGCACAATTTACAACAGCCAAGTGCTGGAAGCAACCTAAGTGCCCATCAGTAAACGAGTGGATCAAAAAACTATGGTACATTTACACAATGGAATATTTTCATAGTTTTTTTTTCCGTAAAAAAAGTTATGGTATTGAAGTCATTTGTTTTTTTAGTTATTAATCTTACTACTTCTTCCAACATTTTCTTGAATAGCATTTCGTCATTTTGGTTAAGTGATTTATGGTTAACTCACAAATTCCTGTCTCAAGATTCAAGTTACTCAAATTACTTAAGGCAGTCATTGGGCTAACAGAAATTTTTAAAAAAGAACTACAAGATATTTTTCCTGTATCTGATTCCTTCATGATTTTGTTGAATTCCACCATGTACCTCCACCACATTCACTCCCAAAATGGCCAGCAAGCATATAATACATGCATACAATTGGCCAATAAGGACATGAAAACATGCTAAAAATGATTAGCCATCAGAGAAAGGTACCCTCTAGGGTGGTAATAATAAAAAGGATAATAACAAATGTTGGCAAGAATATGGGAAATTGGAACTGTCATATACTGCTAGTAGGAATGTAAAATGGTGCAGTCACTTTGGGAAACAATCTAGCAATTCTTCAAAAAATTAAACATAGAGTTATCATATGATTCAGCAATTCCACTTTTAGTTATATACCCAAAGGAAATGATATGTGTCCACATACAAACTTGTACATGAATGGTCATAATAGCATTATTCATAATAGCCCCAAAATAAAAATAATACAGATGTCCATCAGCTGATGAATGGGTAAATAAAATGTGGTCTGTTCTTACAATGGAATATTATCTGACAATAAAAAGTAATGAAGTACTAATACATGCTATATAGCATGGCTGAACCTTGAAAATATGCTAAGTGAAAGAAGCCAGACACAAAAGGTCACATATTGTATGACTCCATTTATACTAAATGTCCAGAAGAGGCAAATCCAGAGACAGAAAGTAGACTGGTAGTTCCCTAGGAGTGGTGGTGTGGGGGAGGGGGGAATGGGGACAGACTGCTAATAAATATGGAGTTCATTTTCAAGGCAATAAAAATATTTTTGAATTGGTTGTGGTGGTGGTTGCAAAACTCTTTGAATATCCTAAAAACCATTTAATTGAACACCTTAAGTACATGTATTGTATAGCATAAAATAAACAGTATGCAAATTCTATATCTCAAAGTGCTTATAAAAAACAAGCAATGCTAGACATAAATGGTTTGTTCCACTATAAGATAATTACCTAGACACATTTACTTATGAAACAAAAGCTTCTCAGTTATTTATTTATGTGTTGCTTTGCCATACATGTACTTAAGAAACTTCTCAGTGCACTTAGAATATATATGTGACAGCCAGTTTATTTTATGTCTTGGGAAACAGAAACAGAATGAGTAAGGACTGTTTATGTGAGCATAGTCTGGCCTTTTGGTGGAGCCCAGGATATATTTGAATGCCCCAAACCCACATATCCCACACATTAATCAGGACCAACATGCTGGAAGCAACCATGAGTGTCAACCACAAGAAACTAGGATGCATTTTATGTGGACATTTGTAGGAAAATGTAGCATAATCTATTTAACTGATGTGGTGGTTGTGGTGGTAGTGAGGTGTGTGTGTGTATGTGTGTGTGTTTATAGCAAGCTCAGGCAAAATGCCCTAGGCCAAATAGTACTATCAAATTCTAAAAAGGAAGAAAGGTCAATATCTTTGAAAGTGCATTCTTGCATGTGTCAATTGTTCAATAATTGCTTTTCCCAGCTGAGGCCCAGTTTAATCTTCTGTTGCCAGAGTATCAGGAATGAGAAAAAGCTCCCCTTCAATATCCATTCTGTATTAAACACTTCAATCCTTAGGATAACTGTTTAAAGGGGTTATTTCTTACATTTTATAGATGAGAAAACTGAGGCTTGCAGAGGCTAGGTTTCCCAAAGTCACAGAGATATCAAATGGTAGAGCTGGATTTTGAACTCATGTTAGCTGATTCAAAAGGTCATATCAGACTCTCATGATAAGCTCTTTTTCATCTTCCCAAGGAAAAATTATACCCTTTACTTTTTTGCTATTGACTTAATTATAATCATTAATAAAACAGAAGCAGAAATTGATTATTTGACTAGAAATTGGTTATATAGCAATTGTATATTTAATTAGGAACCAAGGATTTCCAATTTCCATGTCAAAGCCTAGCCATTCAAATTCTAAAATTAGTTGTTTTTTCCTTATGGATATATAAAATAATATAGTGAAACCTTAATTTTTGGGATACCAGACCTCAGAAATGACTAATGATTTTTTTTAAAGAAAAAAGAAATTCTCCTGAGAAGTAGAATTAGGATCCAAAGAACACCTGTTTTAACCCAATGATGTCATCCTTCATAGGTCCTTGCAGAAGGAAAAAGACATCCTATCCCATTGGTGATAGGTGCACTAGAAGCTTGTCTTGTGAACTTGAATGTGTGGAGAAGAAATTATAAATTAATAAAGGGAAAGCAAGAAGGAGAAGGGTAGTAGAGATCACACAGTAGCAGCACTGTGGTCACCTGGGACTCCAGAGCGGGCACCCCTGGTCGTTGGGTGGTAGAGGGGAAAACAGCGGAATAGCAGTTTACTCATGCTGTTAACATTGAGGAAGAGGGAGGGCAATGAAGAAGTAGAACCAATAATTGCTCTAAAATTGCAGGAGAAGCAGCTAGGAGCCCCTTACACTTGGCCCATAAGGACACTGCGTGCCACATTGAAAAGACATTGTCAGTCATAATGGATCGTCGTTGTAGATGACTGGAGACATAATTCACTTTAAGTGAACAGACCCATTCAGTTCTGTATTTTACCTGTAGTTCACCTATAATTACACCTCTAAGCCTAACTGGTTCAATAACTTTAAAAGACAAGGAAATGTCTCCATTAGAAAATAAAAGCTCTTAAAATAAGATGGTTAGAGCATAAACTCTGGGCTATCCAGGATGTGTGCTTATTTAGAATGATTCATTCCCAAATGATCCAGAGTTGCTGAGGATTTGCTGTACTGGGGCCTTGAGAGTTGCGATCTGCTCTTTTTAAAAATATTTTTTGAGACATTTCTCCTTCCTGAAGTTACCCACAGCAGTATCCTTTGATCACATTTTCTTTGAGCTCTAGATTAGGAAAAAAATCTATAACCACCCACAAGCACAACATTTCTTAAGATGAGGCTTTCAGGGGCATAAAACTTATGAACTGCAAAGAAAATTTGGTTCCTTTTGACAGACACTGTTACTTTCATCGTGTCTAATTACATGGAATAGTTTTTGGATGAATCGAACAAATGCAAAGCAAAAGGATTAGTTTTATATTTTAATTTCCATGGTGCATTAAAAAGACTGAAAGTTGAATTGACTGAAAGGTTTAACTATTAATGAGTCTCACACTCATCTTTGGAATCTTGCTTGGGTGGGTTGTGTGGAGTCAGATTTGAAGGCTTTGATGCAAGGACAGCCTTGTTTCCAACCCGAAGACTCCTTGCTACTATGATGGGTTTGGGAGCCAAAGATTCGCACGGTGTACAATGGTGGGGTACAAGACAGATTAGCAATGGGAGATGCAAAGAGTAGAGAGGCTCATCAGAGAGATGAGGAAGATGGCTTTTGCCTCTGACTCGGGTCAATCAGTCAGGTGGTGGTGAAAATGGAGAGGAGATGCTGAAAAGCAAGTAGTAGCAGGAAAGCATGGAACCGGGGAACTCAGCAATCTGTAACATATTTGCATTCATCTAGTCAACATTTTCTTCTCTCCTGCCTTGAGCAGGCCTGGCTTTTCTCCATCCATGTGTCTTTTTGAAACATTGCAGGATATTCAACATTAGCACCTAATTATGAGCCTGTTGCAATGGTAGAGCCTGTTTCATCTCTGCTTTAATATGGTTTAAGTATGTCTGAAAAGGAAGAAAATTTACTTACATTGTTAACCATCTCTTTTCACGCCTCAAAACAGAAGATTTGTTTATCCAACAGATTTTGCCAAGAAGGCAGTGAATGAAATTTTAGTTTTCAAGTATGTTTGAAGTTAACATTTTGTGATAGAGAGCCAAGCTCAGTCAAGCAACACTTTGCTATGAAAGAGTCTTTGAGCCCAACATAAATCATGCCTTAAAGTAACATTCAGCCTTCAGAGCAGTGCTGTTCAATAGAAATGTAATCCAAACCACATAGGTAGTATTAAGTTTTCTAATAGCCACATTTAAATCAGTAAAAAAGTAAAAGAAGTAGTAATATATTTTATCTAATATATCTGAAATCTTATTATAGTACTATATGATCAATAGAAAAATTAGTAAGGAAATATAGATATTATTTCTTCATTCCAAGAATTTGAAATACAAGATGTATTTTGCATTTATGCCACATCTTAATTCCAACTGGCCACATTTCAAGCACTCAATAGCCACAAGGGCTAGTGGCTACCGTGTTTGACACCAAGACTTCAGAGGACTGAATTAGGAGCCAAAGAGATGACAGATTTGGTTCAGTTCTCTGCTGGGAAGTTTCATATTAATTAATGGGATTCTCCACTCTCCCCTGTGCCTGTACTTCAGCTCTGGGCACCCCAGAACCACATTTCTTTTCTCCCCTGAGGTAGTCAGGGTTTTGTTTATCTGCAGGTATGGTGGGTACGGAACCTTGTTTTCTTCTTGCATGGTAAAATCCCAGCTCTGTTCTTTGCTGGTATTCTACTCAGCTTTGAATTTAAGCACTTCGGCATTCCCACACTGAGCAGCCAACGCAATCTCTTCTTTGCAATGATACCTGTTCCTTTCTAAAAAGATAAAGTCAGTAATCAGATTTTCACTTAGTACAAGGTTTTCAAGTGAAATTATCTACTTGTTTTGGCAATCCCCCCCTCACCAACTGCTGGGGTGTATATTCATCAGAGGTTATATAAATAGGAATTGCCCACCTCCTAAATAAAATGTGGAATACTGGAGGTAACCTAGGCATCCTCCCACGCCCTGCCACAATTGATGCCCAATTACTCCCCAGAACACCTAATCCTTTATGTAATAGGGCCCTGTAAGGAAGGGAAGTGGCAGACAAAAGTGGAATAGATATTTCAACTATCACTCATGCATGAAATATTTTGATTCAGCATTTAGGTGCAAGACTCTTTGCTTCCAGTTTCAGAGCTTGTTATATTGCAGGCATGGTTGGGTGTTGCCAGGGTAGCATCTTGGAGCTGATATTCATGGGGGGAGTTGGCACTTACTAGATCTCTCGATACAAACACAATTATGGACAAAGATATCCTAAAAGAGAAGTGACTCCTGTTTGATAAAGTCCAACTTGTTATGATGCATTTCCTGATACGAAATGGAGACAGCACTCTTCTATTTTGTTAATTAATCTGCTATAACGAGCTTTGCTTAAATTAAGCATAGTCTCAAAGCATGATTCACTGACGGTCTTTATTTTTTGGAAAACGTTCAAAGAAGATGGAACCAAAATGGATGGGAAATTATATGCATATTTGAGCTTTTTTTTCATCTGTTAACATTTGTAATTCTTTAACATGAGATAAATGTAGACCCTTAAGTACAGTGTAATCATGTGACCAAAAGCTTGGAAATCAGACCTTATATTTCTGGGCAATGTCATCCTTTGAATTTGTATTTAGAACTGGGCAAGCTTCCAAATCCTGACTCTGGAACTTACTAACTGGGTGAGTTTGAGCAAGTTGTTTGTGAGCCTCGGTATTATCATCTTCTGACTGGGTTAGCAAAACTGTCTCACAGGGCTGGAGTCAGAGTTAAGTTAAATGATGTACATAAACTGCTTGGACAATCATTTGGCCAAAGTAAACCCTGAATAAATGATAACTACTCAGTTTTAAAAATTAGCATGTTATCAGATGTGTTTCATATATAAAACATATAATGTACTAGCTTTTTAGCCTAATTATTTTTTCATAACATGAAATTTATCAAAGTTTATATTTTTATTCAAGTTAAACTTTTGCTAAGTTTGGATAATGTAAAGAACTTATTGTTTGGCATTAATGTCAAGTGTTAAGTATCTTACCATCCTGTACATGTGAATGGCTGTTAGGTCACAGCTTCCTTCCAGTAGCTCCAGAATGTAATGCCTCTCTAGCTGTGGTCCTCAGTCGGGGCAATTTCCCTCCATACTCCCAGGAACATATGATAATGTCTGTAGACAAATGGTTGTCACGACTGGGGGAAGGGTGCTCCTGGTATCTAGTGGGTTAGAGACCAGGGATGCTGCTCAAAATCCTACAGCGCACAGGCCCCCCTACCACAGAGAATTGTCGGGCTCTAAATGTCAATAATGCCAAGGTTAGGAAACCTTGAATTTAGACTACTCTACTCTACCCCCATTCCCGTTGTACAAAATCATGCACTCCAAATTGGCAGTGGTTAAAATACCACTCGACAGACAAGGAGAACCAAAATCTCACACAGCTAATGCCTTACTGCCTCTCCTATCTCCTCCTCTTTCTACAATTCACTCCATTCTACTTCAAGCAATTTATTATGATGTGCAACTATCCTCCCCTCTCTTCCCTCCTTCTTCTAAATGTTGGTGGGTTATTTCAAAAAAATGGGTTGTGTTTGATTCCAGCTCTTACTGTTTTATTTGGGGAGAAAAAATGACTTAGATTATAATCAAGGGTATGCTGCTCATGAAACATCATATTCAGACTAATTTCTATAATGTTAAGCCCTTAAATTTGTCCAAAAGTCCCTTTCGGAACTGTCTCACCTTAGTCTCATATCTCTTTCCTAGTCTTTCTCTTAAATCGGTTGTCCTGAGGCATCATGTTTCAAGGTAAAGACAATAGTCTTATTCAATATTGTTTTACTGTTTTATGTAATCAAGTAGTATCATTGCTTTCTATGTTTTTTCAAGTAGCATCATTACTTTATTTTTTATTTTTACTTATTTTTATTTTTATTGATGTTCAAGTGCAGTTGTCTCCATTTTCCTCCCACCACTCCTACCCACCCCAGCCATTCCCATCTCCCACCCTCGATCCCATCCCCCTTTGGTGTTGTCCATGTGTCCTGTATACATGTTCCTTGATGACCCCTCCCCTCTTTCCCCCATTATCCCCTCCCACCTCCCCTCTGGTTATTGTCAGTTTGTTCTTAATTTCAATGTCTCTGGTTGAGTGATAAATTTCAGCTAAAATGTGGGTTAAGTAGATTTCTCAGGTTAATCTTAGAACACTGGTAATCTTTTATCCTATGGTTTTAAGAAAAAATGTTTATTGAGTTTCTTAAGAACTGATTGAAAAGTTAATTTTTGAAAAATTACACATCAGTGGGAGTTGCCTGTTTATTAGCATCTTACTCATAGTGGCTACCCATAGTGTCAATATTCATGTGTGCAGATGGACCAAAAAAACATGATGATAATTCCACCATGTATAGTTTTACATGTTTGTTGCTTTGTCTTTTTGCAGCCAGGGCAGTTTTTTATAGAAACAGTTTCCTGTTGTGGTCTGAGAGGGCATCAGCATTTCATAGTATGCCAGCTCATAAAGAAACACCCTGACAAACCAATAAAAAATGTAAAGGGTCAGAATAATTAGTTTAGTGGTAGTAATACATGTCTAATGGCTGTGGTCTAGTAAATCTGTTCCCCCAAAGTCATTTACACTCTAGACCAGTGGTTCTTACCCAGGCACTTTTGTCCCCAGGGGACATTTAGCAAAGTCTAGAGACATTTTTGGTTTTCACAAGTGGGCTGGGGGTGGTGTACTACTGGCATTTAGTGGGTAGAGACCGGGGATATTACTCAACATGCCGTAATGCACAGGACAGGCCCCACTACAAAGAATTATCGAGCCCTAAATTTTAAAGGTGTGGGAGTGAGAAACCTGCTCTAGACATTATGGTTTTTCCTGACGTTTATATTTTCTCTCTTCATTTATGGTTTTGGCCATGCTATTAGGACAATCTAGGTAAAAACTGTGTAGTCATGAGCTGGCTGAACATAAAGCTGTGAGAGTTAAAGTGAAGGTGATACCTACCTAGAAGGGCTGTCAAAGGGCATTTGTTTATTAGGTGGGAGGGTGGATTAGTCACCCTTCTGATTCCAAGAATTCCATGCTTTCACTCTTTTGCCCCAAAGAACTCTGTTTCAGCAAGAATGCCTCCCAAAGTTTGTGATCATCATGACAAACCTCTTCTCAAATCTCGCCATCAGAGCCAAGTAGAATATTTTTGGAATGCTGATGAATGTGTTGAGAATGTTATTTTTAAATAGCAATCTGCTATGTAATACCATGATACTGTCTCCTGAATGGAGCTGATTGCAAGTGGAGACACAACCTCTAATGTCTAATAGTAAACTATCAAAAACTCATCAAAACAAGCCATGCTAGGGGTTTCCAAATCTACTCACATGACTAGAAGGTGCCACTGTTGTCCTCCTAGACACATAGACATCCCCCTTCTAGAAATTCAGACCCTCAGATATTGGGAAAAATAGAATACTGCATAGTCATAGGACAAGTATCACATACTGAAAGGTAAAGTTAGGTTAATGTTAAACATTTAGAATATAATATTGAAATATTTCTGGATCAAATGAAGGATGTCTGGGATTTCTTTCAACAGTTTGCTGGGGTACAAATCTAAAAGTTAATGTTTTTCTAACATACATGTATATTTAATTTATTTTTTAGACATTTATTGTTGTTCAATTACAGTTTTCCTGCCTTTTCCCCATTGCTCGCCCCTACACGGATCCCCACACTCCCCCAGTTAATCCCCCACATTGACCATGCCCATGAGTCCTCTATTTGTGTTCCTTTGCTTGCCTCTTTCCCCTTCCCCTCAATATCCTTCCCCTCCCTCTTCTCTGGTCACTATCAGTTTGTTCTGAATTTCAATGTCTCTGGTTATATTTTGCTCTCTTGTTTGTTTTGTTGATTGCTGAATTTTTCGGACCATAAGATGCACCTAGGTTTTAGAGGAGGAAAATAGGAAAAAAATTTTGTAGCAAAAAATGTGGTAAATATTTAATAACATAAATAACATAATATTTCACCAATGTAAATGTAAAGCTACATTCGGACTATAGATGCACCCCCCTTTTCCTCCCAAATTTGGGGGGAAAGGTGCGTCTTATAGTTTGAAAATGCAGTAGGTTCCACTTATAGGTGAAATCATATGGTATTTGTCTTAACACCGCCTGGCTTATTTCACTGGCATAATGCTCTCCAGCTCCATCCATGCTGTCGCGAAGGGTAGGAGCTCCTTCTTTCTTTCTGCTGCATAGAATTCCATTGTGTAAATGTACCACAGTTTTTTGATTCACTCATCTACTGATGGGTACTTAGGCTATTTCCAGCACTTGCGTATTATAAATTGTGCTGCTATGAACATTGGGGTGCATAGGTTCCTTTGAATTGGTGATTCAGGATTCTTAGGGTAGAGTCCCAATGTTTTAAATGGAAAATGGCAAGCCACAGGTGTGAAAGAAGAGGCTTAGATGTCTTGCATTTTGGCTTCCTGTTTTTTTAGCTATGAATTCTACCCAGAGAAGAGGCAGATGTGCTTTTTAGCAGGGAAGGGCACAAATTCACTGACGATACATTGTAGCATATGTTGACCTTTCTATTCATGATCGGAACAATGAGCAGCCTCATTTTGTCACCCTCTTCCTTTCATCTAAAATGCCTTCTCTCCTCATACCTAAATCCAATGCATTCCTGAAGACTTAGCTGAGTTCTCACATTCTCCTGGAAGTCTCTCAAGATCTTCTCAAATTTATTAATATTTCTTTCTTCACTGGACTTTATACATGTATGTCTCTTTGGTATCTTTTAAACAAATTCAGATAGATCCACATACCAAAAAATTCACCATTTTAAAGTGTGTAATTCAGTGGGTTTTAGAACACTCACAAGGTTGTGCAGCCATCACCACATTCTTTAGAACATTTTTGATTACCTCAAAACAAAATTCTGTATCCATTATCAGTCAGCCCCCTGCCATTTCTACCTCAGCTCCTGACAACCACTAATCCGCTTTCTGCGTCTATGTATTTGCCTTTTGTGGATATTTCCTATAAATGGAATCATGCAGTATGTGCATTTTTGTGTCTGGCTTTTTTCACTTAGCATCATGTTTTCCTGGTTCATCCATGTTGTATTATGCATCAGAACTTCATTCCTTTTCATGGCCAAATAACCTTCCATTGTATAAATATACCACATTTTCTTTATCCATTCATCAGTTGATGGACATTTTGGTTTTCACTTTTTGTTCCTATGTATAATGCTGCTATGAACATTCATATGCAAGGTTTTATGTAGATATATATGTTTTAATTTCTCTTGAAATGAAATATGCCTAGGAGTGGTATTGCTGGCTTATATAGTAACTCTGTTTATTCATTTTGGGAACTGCCAGACTGTTTTCCAAGCTGGCTGAATTATTTTACATTCCCACCAACAGTGTATAAGTCTTCTGATTTCACCCTCTGGCATTTTCATCCACACAAGTCTGTTGATGTCATTATTTGTCTTCAGGATGAATGATCTTATATTAGTTAGTCTCACTTCCCAAACTTGACTGCAAGGGACTTAAGATGGTGATCCATTTTTTCAGTCTGTATCCTAGGAAGTATTTCTTGATAGCCTACTGTGTGCCAGGAACTACTAAGTGCTAAGGCTATGAATATGAAAAAGAAAAGATCTGTTTAGTGGGGGAGGTACGTACAATCATATCACCCCATTTCTGGGTGACAGGTGCAGTAATGATTGCCTGATCAAGAAACAGCCTTTGCTTCCAGAATTGATATTGATTGTCTCCCCCCCACAGTGTCATACTTATAAACACCACTCGAGCCTACTATTTAATATATTCCATTTTAGAGAAAGAACATATCTCTGTGTGTGTCCAATTTTAGTCCAAATGTAGAAGCTCTGATTTTTCTCTTGGGTTTTTGTGTTTCAGCACCATTTAGTAAGTATACTTAAGGAAATAAATGTCAGCAATATTTCTAGCAATATCTTTGGAATTACAATGTGAGTTATATTGAAACGGTGAATCATCAAAGATGTTAATTTGTTGATGTGTAAGTATAGACACTGCTTGAGACTCTAGGCTAAGTAGAGAAAAGGCACTTTCTAAAATTTTAATTCTAAAATATAAATTGTCCATATATTGCTTATACCTGCAGTCAGTCTGGTTTTGTGTTTGTCTTTCTTCAACTACCCACCACTGGTCAAGAAAATTTAAGATATTTGGAATCTCTTAAAGATGTCAAGAATGAAAATCAAATGACAAACTGTTGAAAGATTTGTTATGCCATATGAATGTAAAATTATCCAAATATGGAAAAAATATGATCATTAAAATACATCTTATATTGTGCCCTTTAGTGATTTATTAAGAGTATCAACTTGTTTTCCTTTCAGTTCTTAATTATCTAACATAAAAATATCAACACCAGGAATTCCAAAGCAGGTGCATAGAGAATTTGTTGTAGTTAGGAAAAAGTTATTGATATTGATTACCTGATGCATTCAAGGACAGAGAATGGCATTTTTGTTCTACTTTGTAAATCACAAAAATTTTAACAATGAGTTAAAAATGCTTCTGTGATTTATGTGAACTCTGAAAAGAGGTTTGCTTATGGTAAAGAAAAACTAAGAATTGTATGCTTATATTAGATACACATGAGTGAAATTCTCATATAATCTGTAAACATAGAAAACAATAATATTCTTCCATGGGTTTGATATTTTGTAAGCACTTTACTATTTACCAAATACTGGTTTAGGATTTTTATAAATACTAACTTATTTAATCTCTGTAACAACTTTACAGAACATGTAAAATTATTATCCCCATGTTATAGATGAGGAAACTGAGAGAGTTTCAGTAACTTGCCTAAAGTCACCCAAGCAGTTAGTTTAACCCTCCACAATTTTGCACCAGAGTACCTGCTCTAGACTGTCTCTCAAAGAATGCAATCATTGAGTTCATCCCAATATGGGGATTCTGTTGGCCTGACATCATTCCAGGTTTCAGAACATAGTTGGGTGCAGGTTTTTTCATAAAGCCTAGGAAAGCAATGAAATTATGTGTGGGAGATAAAGTATATTATACATTGTAACATAT
>CM052552.1:67246488-67257908 GCA_028533065.1 Trachops cirrhosus
TTACATTACAATTTTCATATGACCTATATTATTGCTGTTGTAAATGCATAGGCATGTATTATCTACACACAGAAATGTGTATCCCCTTGCAGGCTATCCTTTCCCATGTGCTTCACCATGGCCTATATAATATGTGAGCTCTCCATCCTTGCACCTACCTCCCTTCTCACACCTTCAGGAACTGCAGTGCTACTAGTATTGTTGGAAACTATTTTCTCTCTTCTTTGTGAGGAGTATACTGAAAGGTCAACAATGTCCCTCTATTTCCATACACCAAGGATGCATTGTGGAAGAGAGGTCCAAACACCTTGGACATGTCCATGGCTTGGCAGCCTGACAATAACTTTTCTGCTCTGGAGGCAGCTTCCCTAAGAAGGAATTTCTTGGTTTATTTGCAGGGACATCTCATGGCAGTTGCTTGTAATATCAGCTCCTCCCAAGAGTAACAAACTTGTACTCATCTACTGGGCAGTGGCTTCCCAAAGATGGGCCCCATTTACCAGCAGCTCCTACTGATAGTAACTCTGCCATACCTAATCATTTAGGGTGTGTGTGCATGAGTGTTTGTGTGTGTGTTTATTTTAATGGACTGAAATAATTAGTGTTGTCAAACCTCCTATTTTTCCATGCTAGAGGATCTCAAATTGAGTAGGACATTTCATGTGCTCATAACAGCAAGTAATAAAGGCAGAGGAGACACTGGATTAAAACTAATAATTTCCATATGGGCTCTTAGATATTTTTCAATATAGTGCTTATGCTAAACAGATGTAATAAGGATAATCACAGTTGCATACACTTCTTTAAGTCAGTGTTTCTTTTTTCTCTTGGCATTCATTCCAAAACTCATTTTTAAATGGGCTGCTATGTGCACAGTATATTACCTTGCCTTCCAAGTACTATGTCGAATTTGGACCAGTACAAAACAAGAATAACAGAATTATAAGTCCCAGGACAGTGCCTGTATATAATAAGCACTCAATAAATATTTTTCAAAAAATAAGTGAGTTGACCATTGTTTTATCAGGTAACAAAAAATGATAACTTTAAGTGCTACTCAGTTTGGAGGAGGGGGCAGCCACTACAGAGGGGCAATCACCCCAGACTTCTCTTTGTTGCCCCTGGATAAAATAATGCCTTAAAAAGTAGTTGGGGAAATGTGGGATATGCTAGGGGAGCAAGATGGCTGCTACCTTAGACACCATGTAGGAATTATCTTATGTGGCATCTTGCCCTGAGCCAGAATGTGATTTACTACTTGACCTTTAAGAGGTTTTAAAATTCTCCTCAGGTGGAACTTTGGTGTGGGTTAGAGATTCTTAAAAGAGCCTATAGTGATTTGAAATGTTTACATTGCAGAATTCCATTTACCCTCATTCCATTGGAAGCAACTAAAACTGAGAGTGAAGTTTTATGCTTTTGCTATAAAGAGTAAGAGTTCCCTATCCCTGGTATGATAATAGTACTCCTACAGGGTGATTCATAGGTTAAACCATTAGAACAGAAAAGAGGAAATATTTTTACTTGGCCATGCCCTCCTTTTTAAAAACAAATATTACTATTTTTTTTAAACCATATCACTGGCATAGTTTTCAGTCCTTTTCACAATTGGTTTGCTCTTTAAGCATACAATCTTTAACTGTGAAATCATTTACAAACCATTATTTTTGGAAGGAAAATGACAAGGGAAATAGTTATGCAGTCAATTTTTGATTGTCCCTGATGATTTTGCCACTGGAATTAAAATCCCATCTTAGCAAATAGCAACAGTTACCTTCCCTTTTGCTAATCCTTGGAACAAAATGTTTTGGTAGGAAAGAGAACTAAATTGTGTTTCTGTGCCTGATCACTGGTCCTGCCTTGTATTTCCACTGCTGGAACTGGCTTGCTTGCACTGGATGGAGAACCAATTGTGTATATCTCTTCCCAACTCCATATTCCATTTCCTCACTTTGGTACCTTGAAATTTGCCACAATGACTCTGGGCTTTTCCCCAGAGTCCATTATTAAGTATTTCTCTAGCACACTACTGCCCCATTCAGTTCTCAATTTTTCTGATAAATAGTCTCTAAAATGTAGTATACTACCCTCTTTGCAAGCAGAGAGTGTAATGGAAAAGGTTACTCTTTCTTGGCCTCATTATAATAATGCATATACCTGGGTCTGCTTTTAAGTGTTGCTTTCTTCATATTTCACATCAGAAGAAGGCTTCTTCTTTCTGAAAGTCTTCACTCCATGTTTAACAACTCCGATAGCCCACATCTCACAATTTACGTAACCAAATCCACTTAGGCATGCATTTAGAAGAAAAACAAATGAGAGTTTGAAGACAGAATAAAGTTAGTAAATAAAGTGCATGGCCTTGGTCCAGAGTTTTGTGGTGACTACTTTGGTTGCCAGGACTAGCATATTGGGCATTCGACCTGTGCAGTGACTCAGGTTCCCGTGCTCAAAAGGCCTTTATGGTTGGTTTAATGCTCTTCTGTTACCATCTTGAAATTCTCAATACTTTTTGAGGAAGAGATCCTCCATTGTCATTTTGCTTGGGGACTCTTGAACTATGTAGACAATCCTGGTAGTTGTTCAGATGTCTTTTTTTGCTTCTGACTTTGGAAAGTTGAATTTCTTATAAGTCTGGTGTCTAGATCAGTGGGATATTTCTATACTAACCATAGATGGATGTTTGGTCAGATAACTGTGCATCCTGAGTAAGTGGTAAAAAAAAGTGTTCTTATTTATTATTTTTTGATTTTTCTAAGAGGACAACTTAGAAGGAAAAAAGATATGGTGTAATGTTACTAATTTATTTTAAGTTTGAAGGTATAAAATTGATTTCAGTCCTTCATTTGCAAGCAAGTACTTTTTGATTGTCTTAATACATAATTTGAAAATTATTTTATTGATGTATTAGTTATATATCATAAAATTTACCCAGTCTAAGCGTACATTTCATTGATTTTTAATAAATTTACAGTTCTGCAGATATCCCCACAATCCAATTTTAAAACATTTTAATGGTCCTAGTGAGGTCACTCCTTCCCATTTTCATTTACTCCCTGTTCCCATCCATCCCCAGCCCCAGGCAACCACTAATCTATTTTCTATCTCAAAAGGTTTTCCTTTTTTGGGTATTTCACATAAATGGTATCATATAATATCTGAACTTTTTTGACTTCCTTCATTCACTCAGCATAATGTTTTGGAGTTTCATCCAGGAATTCATAGGATATACAAGGTTTGTATAGGGGAAATAATGCTCAGAACATATACATTAGGTCCTCAGAACTTATTCATCTTCTAAAGCTATATTATTATTGATATAATTATTATTAATGACTTTCTTTAGAGGGTAGAACTATAGGGGATTTCTTCTTTTTACAGTAAATTTCTGGTGTTTTTTTCTCTTGTTGTTTCCTTATTTTTTAAGGAAGCATGTATTACTTTATTAAATAAGAAAAAGTCAAGATTTAAAAAACTTAAGTTATTCTCTGATAGATGTGTAATTATTATCATGTGATCCCTTAGATTGCTGTTATTCAACTTTTACAACCTTTGGAATAAATAAAAATTCAAGGTTCCACTTCCATTAAATAATAGTTAATGATTGCTTATAAACCATGAATAATACAAGTGAACTATTTCTTGAATTTGGCAGCGCCTGTTTCAGAAACTTCTGAGTGCTTTCTACCCAAGCAATAAAAGGAGCCTCCATCAACAATCACAAGGAAAAAAGTGGGGTAAAGGGTTGAGATAAACATGCCAATGGGACTAAGTTTGTGGCCCTTTTCCATTCTAGATGGTGGCCTAAATTTACTCTGAATATTCAGTTCAAATGTATGCGTATTCTTAGAATTGCATCCTTGATTTTTAAGAGTTCATGCTCTACTGACTGAGCTAGCTGGGTGCCTTCATCCTTGATTTTTAATAGCATGTTCAAAATATAAGGCAGTTAGGTAAAGTTAAGACATCTAAGACTTGGAATCTAGAAGTCTACCTTCAATTCCTGCTTTTGTTACTGTTGTGCTCTGTGGCATCATTTTTCCATCTTAAGGATAGAATAATACTTGCTCTGCTTTATGACTTTATCCTAGGCATCAAATGAAGTCACTACATATAGAGATTACTCTATAAATGTAAAGACTGCTCACCCTCCAAATGCCAGCCAGTTGCAGCTTTAAGATCATTTATTAATTTTTATCTCAGGATTTCCCTGTTCCTATACTGACCAATAGTCAGGATGCATTAATGTTTCAGCAGGGCTTGGATTGGTTGTATATTTCTTTGAGTTCAGCAATCATTTATTGTTATTGATGAATTAATTAGTGATAGATTCCTGAAGAAAGCTAGGGTAAGGAAATGAGAGTGATGGGATTGGATTAGAAGTGGTACCTTGGGAAGATCTGAATGATGAGAGGGAGCCACCCAATGTACAACTCTGTTGAAATCAGAGCATTCCATAAAAGAGAAAGCAAATGTTAAGGCTGGGGCATGTTGCTTCCAAAGGAATAACCAGGATTGTTTTGGTGCACATTGTAATTTGTTCCCTTTTTTAAATTTTTTGAACTTTTGATTTGAAAGTTAAGGCAATGATATATGGATTGCATGACAGTAAAATCTCTGACTTAGGATAAAGTAATTCCTTATTTGAAGAATGCTTTTTCTATGTTCTCTGTTTCATTTCTGTGCCCCAATAGCACCCAACTCAAAGCTAGGGGCTTAACTATTAATGGTTGTCAATGTTGGCTACATATTAAAATCATCCAGGCAGCTTGAAACACTCACTATTCAAAGTGTGGCCCTTAGACCAGCACTGTTGGTATCAAGAAATTAAAAAAATCTCTGACATTCGCAGACCTACTCATTCAGAATCTGCCCTTTAGAAAGATCCCTAGGCAATCCACATACACATAACAGTTCAAAATGTGCTGTGCAATACAATACAAAAGGTCAGATCCCATCCCTGGATATTCTAATTTATTTGGTTTGAGGAGGAGCCTGGGCATCCTTAAAAACAAAGCCCTCGATTCCCAATTGATCTAAGTAGAATATACAGCCCTGGCTGGTGTGGCTCAGTGGACTGAGCACCAGCCTGTGAACCAAAGGGTCACCGGTTCGATTCCCAGTTGAGGGCACATGCCTGGGTTGTGGGCCAGGTCCCTAGCAGGGTGTGTGTGAGAGGCAAACACACATTGATGTTTCTCTCCCTCTCTTTCTCCCTCCCTTCCCCTCTCTCTAAAAATAAATAAATAAAATATTTTAGAAAATAGAATGTACAGCCAAGTTTAACAGCCACTGTTTTGGCTGGTCTGACCTGAAGTCCCTCAATAACTGATAACTTGGAAATGGGTTTCATCAATTAGTTAAAATTGCCTGTTTTAGAACTCCTGCTTATTTTAGTGTTTTTTGATTTATAATAAATAATCTTCATATTTTATAAATCTTTTTCTAAGATAGTTTTTATTTAACATTACTGTTATCATAGATTGGGGACAGGCAATGATTCATTTTCTTTGTCTTTAAGCCAAATAACACTCTCTTCAGCTATATCAACACCCACTTTCTTATATTTGGGGCTTATATTAATTCTCACTGTTTGCTTGATCTGAAATCCTGAAAAGCACCTTAATATCTCACTTTCATTTTGATTTACACAGAATGAGTAAATTTACTTATGTGGCTTGGTAGAAATGAATGTACTGCATACATTTAAAACTCTTTATTTTTCTACAAATACATGATTTAGGGAGTGTAAAATGTAATATTCAACATAGATATTTTGTTTTAGGTATCATTTATTAAATATTGATGATAAAAATGCTCTTTAGAAGTCTTCATTTGAAGGACTGTCAATGTATCTGAATGTAAACTCAAGTCCAACAATCAAATTTAATTTAAAATCCAATTTTCAAATGCAGCAGGCTGGTTGGCCAAGGTTCTGATTATCCAGTCCTTGATCTCTCGTTGCAGTAAACCCACAAAATAATTTCATTAGTGGTTTAATTTTCTGTGAAAGGTATTTTATTTTTCTGTAATTTGGCATATCATTTGTACATGTTGAAACTTGTTTTACTTGCATTGAGACTGAAAGGCAGAGAATATTAGTTATTGAAAATGTTAACTGTATTATTTACAGCAATGTTTCTCAGCCTCGGCACATAGTGACATTTTGGGCCAGTCATTCTTTCTTCTGTAATAATATATTTTATTGATTATGCCATTACAGTTGTCTCAATTTTCCCCCTTTGCCCCCTCCACCCAATACCTCCCTTCACTCCAGTAATTCCCCCCTTAGTTCATGTCCATGGGTCATGCATGTAAGTTCTTTGGCTTCTCCATTTACTATACTATTCTTGACATCCCCCTGTCTATTCTGTACCTACAAATTTGTACTTATTAATCCTTGCACCTTTTCCCTCATTTTCCCCTTGCTCCTCCTAGCTGATGACCCTCCAGATGATCTCCATATCTATGATTCTGATACCTGATTCTGTTTCTGTTCTGCTTGTTTGCTTAGTTTGTTTTTTTAGATTCAGTTGTTGATAGTTGTGGATTTTTTGTCATTTTAATGTTCATGGATTTGATTTTCTTTTTCTTAAATAAGTCCCTTTAACATTTCCTGTAATAATGGCTTGATGATAATGGACTCCTTTAGTTTTACCTTGTCTGGGAAGCGCTTTATCTGCCCTTCAATTCTAAATGATAGCTTTGCTGGATTGAGTAATCTAGGTTGTCAGTCCTTGTTTTTCATTACTTCGAATACTTCTTGCCTGAGAGGTTTCTTTTGAGAAATCAGCTGACAGTCTTATGAGAACTCCTTTGTAGGTAACTCTCTGCTTTTCTCTTGCTGCTTTTAAGATTCTCTCTTAACCTCGGTATTTTAATTATAATGTGTTTTGGTATGGTCTTCTTTGGATCAACTTGTTTGGGACTCTCTGTGCTTCCTGAACTTATATGTCTATTTCCTTCACCAATTTAGGGATGTTTTCTTTCATTATTTTTTCAAATAAGTTTTCAAGTTCTTGCTCTTCCTTTTTTGCTTCTGGCATCCCTATGATTTGGATGTTGGCATGTTTGGAGATGTCCCAGAGGCTCCTTATAGTATCCTCATTTTTTTGAATTCTTGCTTCTTCATTCTTTTCTGATTAATTGTTTATTTCTTTCTTATGTTCCAAATCATTGATTTAAACCCTGGATTCTTTCCCTTCACTTTTGGTTCCCTGTGGATTTTTCTTTATTTTACTCAGTGTAGCCTTCATTTCTTTCCTTATGTTTTTGCCATACTCAGTGAGTTCGTTGAGTATCCTAATCACCAGTGTTTTGAACTCTGTACTTCTGGTCAAGATGGAGGCATAGATAGACATGCTTTGCCTCCTCACACAACCACAGAGAGAATTACAACTATTTCTCAAAACAAATAATAATCAGACTGTCAGAAAATCAAGGTGTATGAAAGCCCAACAACCAAGGATTTAAGGAAGTCACATTCATCCAGATGGGTAGGAGGGACAGAGTCACAGACACCCACAGAGAAGTGAGAAGACACGATGGGGCATGGAGAGGTGGCAGCAGTGGTGTTGGAATGGGTGGTGGTCCCACACTCACATGTGGTCCATAGAAATTAGGAGGGATACGTTGGAAGCAAGGGATCCCAGCCCCAGGCCAAACCACACAGCCCAAGGTTCTAGTGCCAGGAAGATAGTTCCCCATAACTTCTGGCTGTAAAAACCAGTGGGTTTGGGGAGGCAGAATAAACTGCTGGATTTTCAGGAGAGTCCATTTAAAGGGCCCACATGGACTTAGAATGTACACAAACCCACCCACTCTGGGATTCACCACAGGGCAACAGCTGGAAGGGTGCCAGTCACATGGGAATTGGGTGAAGTGCCTGGAAACAGGGCAAGTGCCAAACAAACCTCCAGAGGCCAGGCAGCAGCATTTTCCCCTCTCCAAAGTGAAGCAGGTTGCCCTGCCCAGGCAGTTACCTAAGTCTCCACCCGACACAATTTACAGGTGCCTTTTACAGGGAGTGAAAGCAGCTCTACCTAATTAATATATAGAAACAAACACTGGGTCAGTCATTCTTTGTTGTTGTGGCAACTGTCCTGTAGACTGTAGGATATGAACAGCATCCCTGGACTCTACTCACTAGATGCCAGTAGCATGTCCCTGATGACCATCAAAAATGTCTGAGACATTGCCAAATGTCCCCTGAAGGGACAAAATTGGCCCCAATGAGAACCTCTGATGTCGGGAAGAAATGAAAGCTGAAAAAGAATCTGTAGATTTTTTAAAATCTAAGACACTTTATTTCTCAGTGTTGCTGGTTTCTATTTGTGCCTGGGTAAATTGCTACCAGTGTGAAGAGCATTGGTACATTGGATTTCTACTTAGAGATTGTTACAAATATTGAAAATAATTAGTTGAGAAAACTTTCTTCCTTCCCTCTGAATTTTACAGGTCCTTAAGTCAAGTGGAAAATCAAGTCATTTATCTGCCAAGTTCAACTAAGGAAATGACTTTGGCTGCAATTATTGGATTGCTTCAGGTGCAAGTGGATGTTTTGGCCTGATAATCTAGAGACACAGGGCCTCATGCCTTCACTCTGTACATGCATAGCAGTTGTTCTAAACTCTGGCTGCACACCGAAATCATGTGGGAGCTATAGACATTTCATGCTCAGGCCTGAACCCCGAGCGATTCCAACTCAGTTCTTGAGGGTGGGGCTTAGGTGTTTCTCAAGCTGCCCAAGTGATTCTAGAGTGTATGTAGCCAGGACTGACTCTCACTGATGTGAGTAGAAATAGTTTCTCTGCCTTTATCCTTTTTTGTTCACTTTTCCCACATTTACCTGTGGTCTGCTTTCTTTCTATCTGTAAAGTGCTGGTCAAACTCTTTTGTCTATCCTTTATTATTATGTTTTTAAGCAAATGCTTTTTTTCAAGTGTTTTTCCTTTCCTCAGACCTGGATTTGCAAGGAAACTGCTGGCTCAATATGGTCCACTTAATCCATGACCTTTTTTTGACTGCTGCCTTCATTTCAACTGTTAACCTCATTCTGCCTGAAAAACCTCTATTGTTTTTAAAGGGTATTTCTTCTTCTGCTAACAGATAATTATTCCCAATTCCCATTTATGTTTCCTCTCATCACTTGCCTGTATTTTTTTTCTTACTGCCATTTATAGCTTAATTTTCTTGCTTTTCTGTGTGTCCACCCATTCACTTTTCCATCTTTAGGTGACATTATCGCCTTTTGTGAATTCTTCGGTGTGTTTCAAGGTGCTGGGAGAGGGTGTTTCACTTGACACGGATCCCTTTGTTCTTTGAAACTCACCTGCATGTTATTCTTAATTTGAGACCAGTGTGTTTTGCTTGTACATGAAGTTATTTCAAATGTATGCTCTTATGTCCCTGTTCGCCCCGCCTGAGAATTTAAATCTGACACCTCATGTCTGCAGGGCTCCCAGGTTCCTATTATGGCTGGTGGCTCTGGGCCAGGTAAACCATTCCAGGCCTCAGGCATCTCGTCACGTCTAGATTCACTTCTCCCCTTCCCGCAAGATGGGTTCACCTTCCTTATAACCCTGTAGCCAGCCTCCCCTTAAGCCCTGTTGTCTCTAGCAGCTTTTGCATTTCTAAATAACATCTAAATAGTCTTTATCCTTGGCTTACTTGAAAGTATTTCTGCTAAGTCCCACCAGCAGCTTTCATCTTTTTTCTTCAGATCATTCTTGCAAAATAAATCATAAACTGCCTCATTGGGAAAACTTATGTCACATGCTCTCAACTCGAGTATCTGTATCACTGCAAAAAAGGCCCCTTGGATTCAGGCCAGTGATTTTACAGTGGAGGCTCTCACACACAGTGAATGTGTAGGCCTCCTCTGGCCTTTGCATTCAAAGTTGTGGATGGATTCATGATGCCTGCTCTGTCATTTTCCTTCTAATTTTCCAGGAATTGTCTTTGTTTTCTTTTACTCTGTGAGACCACAACACCACTCCTGTTCCAGAGACATCACATCAGTTGTGTTTTTGAAAGCCTGAGCTTTTGTTTGTGTGTGATGTGTATAAGAATATTGACACTGACTCTTGCTTTGGTTAATACTCAGTATATCCACACCAAGTTGTACTTTTGAAAACATCTTTTAACACTTGAATCAAGCTCCACTTAAAAATCTCATTTTATTTGTAAATCTTAACATGTTTGCATTAATAATGTAAAAGAAAGACAACATTTTTCCATTGATCCTTTAATATCAGCCAGTCAGATTTTCAAATCCAACCATTAAAATTTAACTGAGCATCTAAACATTTATGAAGGACACATGGACACAGCCAAAGGGGATGGGTTCGAGGTTTGGAGGTGGGGATAGGTGGGGTGAGGGTGTGTGGTGGGGTGAAAATTGAGACAATTGTACTTGAACAACAATAAAAAAAGAAATATTTAATTTTGAAAACCTTTAAAAATAAGTAAATATTCCTTATGAGGTCTAAAATCCAGATTTAATACATTAGATTTCCTCAAATATTTTAACAAGGATTACAAACTTATTAAATTCTTAGTGCTTTAAATAAAATCATAAATTTAATATGTCAGATTCTCCCAAACAATTCAAAGAACTCAGAGAACAAATAAAACTTGTATATCCTAATATGTTTACTCCACAACTTATCATACCCAACTCAATATATTAATGTGAAGGTTTTATTAATATTTTATTAGCTCCATATATTTTTAATCCTAGTACCTATATTAGTATTGGTACCAATACCAGCATTAGCAATAACATTAGTATTAATATTAAAGTTAAAATTAATACTAGCATAAATATTAGTGCTAATAGTACTAGTATTATTGCTAATATAAGTACTAGTGCCAGCATAAATCTGACAGTATTACTAGTAATTCTAATATTAGTGCTAGTATTAAGTACTAGCATTAGTATTAACACTAACACCAGTACTAAATTTAGTATTAGTATCAACACTAATATTCATACTAATGTTAGTATGTTGTTGTTATTATTACTAGGATCAGCACTAGTATAAGTATTAGAAGTACTATTATTGTCATTGCTTATAGTGTTAGTCCTTAGCATTAATATTAAGACTCGTATCAGTTTTAACACCAAAACTAGTGTCTATATTAGCATTAGTACTAGTGCTGGCCCCACCATTATTATTAGTACTAGTAGCAGCACCAGCACTAGCATCAGCTTTAGCTTTAGCCTTAGCCTTAGTATTAGAATTAAGGTTATTATATTTTCAGATTTGCAAGCTTACTGACCTAAAATGGAGATTGTGGATACAGAGTTATTGGTTGAGAATGTGGATTCGAAGTTACAAATTCAGGGGTTTTTTTAATATACTTTATTGATTATGCTATTACAGTTGTCCTATTATCCCCCATTCATTCCCCTCCAC